>JAPXFY010000035.1:22407652-22415152 GCA_030674185.1 Monoplex corrugatus
TGAAAGTAAAAATTAACTATGTATCAACTTTAAATATTATGTCTGTATATTTTCCACGTGGCCCTGATGGAAACAACAGTGACTGGCTACGAACTTTAGAACATGCTGAGAAATGGTTGATCGCCGGAGATTTTAATGCCCATTCTCCATTCTGGGACAAAGACTGCCAATATGTGTCTAACAATTGTTTTGTTGAAAACATCGTTGACTCTGGCTTGGTATTATTAAATGACGGTCGAATAACTAGACTACCAGATAATCCTAAACATAAAGCTTCCGCCATTGACTTGACTTTATTATCTCCTGACCTTGTCATTAATTGTATATGGGATATTACATCCGACTCCCTTGGAAGTGATCATCTACCAATTGTCACAGTTATTGATGAATTATTTGCTAAAGCACCAGAACAAGATGACTGTATTCCTAGATATTTGTACAACCGTGCAAACTGGGTAAAATACCACACGATCTTAATGGGAAAAGATTGCACGTTCAATGAGAGCGACAGTGTTAATTATATGTATTCACACTTTACAAACACATTACATGAGGCAGCAAAAGATTCAATTCCAAAAAGGAAAAATGTAAACAAAGGTAATTTTGTTGGAAATAGCTGGTGGAATCAATTATGTGAAGAAGCTAAGAACGAAAAAAAGAAAATGTATAAAACCTACATAAAAACTAAATCTCCAGAAGACCATTACAATATGAAAATGGCAAAGATTCATTCAAACAAGGTCATAGCCCAAGCCCAAAAGAGATATTGGACAGATTTCTGTTCTCAACAAATTTCCGGTCCTAAAGATCTTCCTAAAATTTGGAATAAGGTCAAAGAAATGAAAAATGGATTTCATTTACAACAGTTTCCTATTAAGATTAGAGACAATGAATTTCCTTCGTCATCTAAGAAAGCTGAAGAATTTGTACAGTTCTTTTCAAGAGCAAGTAATTCCAGTAGCTTGTCTCCACCAATTCAGGAGAAAAGACGGAAAATTGAGGAATCTGTAGAATACTCAGATCCTCCCCCCGATAGCCACATGTACATAAATTCAAAAATTACGTTACAAGAACTTAAAGATGCTCTTCTCTCTTTGATCAATAAAAAATCAGCTGTAGGTCTGGATGGCATTTCGTATACGCTTTTAAATCATTTACCAGAGAAATGGATTAAATATTTACACCATATCATACTAAAATGCTGGGAAAGTGGTCACATACCTGACATTTGGAAGAATTCAATTGTGATACCTGTTCTGAAAGCTAATAAACCACGCTCTGATATAGGTAGTTACAGGCCTATCTCGTTTACATCCCATGTTTCGAAACTAATGGAAAAAATTACTCTGAATCGACTGATTTATTTTTGTGAGAAAAATAATATAATACCTATTAACCAGTCTGGATTTCGAAAAGGTAGATCGACGACAGACCATTTAGTCAAATTAACAACTCAAATAAAAACTCAGTTTGCGAGAAGGAAAAATATCTTAGCTACCTTTTTTGATCTTAAAAAAGCGTATGATCAAGTCTGGCATGCAAGACTTTTGTTGAAATTGAAACATATTGGTCTCAAAGGTAATATTTATTATTTCATCAAAGCATTTATAAGTAATCGAAGTATAGTCGCTAAAATAAGTAATACATACTCTGAAAAACGACCTGTAAACATGGGAATTCCACAGGGTTCCATAATATCTCCTCTTTTATTTAATATTTTGATCAATGACCTGCCATCACAAGTCTCTAACAATGTGAACTTAGCTCAGTACGCTGATGATATAGCGCTCTGGATGAACGTTTCGTTGAAAAGGAAGACTTCCTTAAGAGAAATAACCTATATTAAAAAGATCTATCAACGTGAAATTGATCACATTTCCACTTACTTGAAAGTTAACGGTCTGGAAATATCCAATGAAAAGACACATATGATTCTTTTTAATAATGGTTTCAGTCCTAAAGAGTTACCACTGTTCAAAATTGATAATGAGGAACTGAAATATTCCACTCAGGTGAAATTTCTGGGAGTTCACTTGACTTCTAGTTTACAATGGAAAGTACATATTGATGCCTTGTTATACAAAGCCGTGAAAAGCTTTAATTTAATAAAAATAATTAGTAAACAGTCATGGGGGCAGGACACTAAAACGTTATTACATCTTGTTACAGCTTTAGTCAGATCAAAGTTGGCTTATGGCCAAGAGGTCTATTTTTCAGCCCCAAAATGTTATTTGAAAAAACTTCAAAGCTTAGATAATAAAGCTGTTAAATGTGCTCTTGGGGTACCGGTGTATACAAAAACACAAGAAGTATATAAAATAGCCGGCATCCTTCCTTTGGAAGACTGGAGGAAGTTATCAGCTGCTAAATATATAGTTAGAGCAAATGCAGTAGCTAACTATGTTGACACGGATCTTAAAATTCGGTCTGACATCCATTTCCCCAAGAGAGCAAGAACAATAAAGGCTCAAGAAACAATATCCAGTTACACAAATGAGCTCTTCGAAATTTGCAGAGTAGTTCCTAAAAAAGTTTCACATAAACTGATATGTTGTCCTCTACCCCCCTGGGAATTGTCCACTGCTACTTTTGATATCAACTACATTGAAACTGACTTGAGAAAAGATATTAATCCACACCTGTTGGCAATTGACGTTCTGTCTCATCTGCATGAAAAATATTCACATCACTTGAAAATATTTACTGATGGCTCTGTTCTAGATGATGGTGCAGCAGGCGCTGGTTTTATAATTCCAAACTTAAAAGTAGAAAAGGCTTACTCTTTAGGACAGGGACACTCAATCTTCACGTCTGAATTAGTCGCCGTCCTAATGGCACTGAAATATATAGTAGATCTACCCATAGCTATATTTAGTATCTTATTATGTGTAGATTCGAAATCTGCATTACAATCCCTGACGAGCTGCAAATGTAAAGTAAATAGTACGTTAATATTTGAGATAAACTTTTTAATTCATTGTTTAATAACAAATAATACTCATGTTACTTTTTGTTGGATTCCATCACACTGTGGTATAATAGATAATGATCGAGTCGATAGAATCGCTAAAAGTGCAGCAATGAATAGGACAGACAGTACTAAACTTGATTTACGACTCTCTGAACATGAAATGAATGCTATATTAGAAAAGAAAGTAAAAGCGCAATGTCACTATCGACCCTTCATCGTAAATTACCAGGGTTTTACAAGACTAGAAATAACTTTAGCTTACAGATTATATCTGGACTCACTTCGGATTAAGTTCAATAATACCATCAAATGTGTCTGTAATGAGTCTATAACAGTTAAACACCTTTTGTGTTGTCAGCGAATGCGACCTTATTTCCCTGTATCATTTTCAAAATTGAAACAGAAACACACTGATTTCACTTTGTATTTACACTTTGCTAGGCATTTACTGCACAGTCCTGTAGGTCGTTTCCTTTGATTAAGACCGATTGTTTTTATACCTGTAACTCCCACCTACCTCTGTTTGTTTGCTTGTTAGTTTTATCATTACTCCTTGACTGTTACAATGTTTTTATTCGGTAAGATTATCCTTTTCTACCCCTCTACCCCACCAGATAATCACAGATGGTTTGTCATAACCCAGCACGGGATACGCTCGTTGCATGCGCATGCGTATACGTGCACACACTCACTCACACACACACACACACACCACACACACACACACACACACACACACACACACACACAACACACACACACACACATACACACACACACGCGCGCGTGCGCGCGCGGTAACATACACACATACAGCCCTGAGCAATCTTTTCAAGCCTGATCGTTCTAATGTTATGATTGCTTTTCTATTGTCCTATAATTTTTTTTTTTTTAATATTAATTAATATGTTAAACTGTCTTTATGATTTCGTAGAATCTTCCACCCCATAGACACCTTTTTTTTTTCTTTTTTTTTTTTTACGTCTAAAAGCACATATGTGAACAGACGTTAAAAGAAATAACGAACGAACACACACACACACACACACACACCACACACACACACACACACACACACACACACACACACACACACACACACACACACACACACACACACACACACCACACACACCACACACACACACACACACACACACACACACGAATTTTTGGATCTGTATCTCTCCTAGTCTGTCACAGATGCTGCAGTCTTCGACAAAGTCAGACCAATCATCATATGAAGTTGTTGCCCAGCCCACATACCCACAAACCATATCATGACCTCCGTGCCGAGACAAACCAGATTTCTTCCCCTGGGAAGGTTACTCATAGAGCGACTAACACCGAGATGGTTTGTTGCTGTTGCTACAATTGTTGCTATTATTATTGTTTTGTTATTGTTGTTGTTATTGCTGCTGTTGTTGATGATGATAATTCCACTTCTACAGATATTTGTACGGTTGTGAGGCGTGGACAGTCAATATGCAAAGCCAGAACAAGATTGAGGCAGCCGAGATGTGGTTTCTAAGAAGAATGTTGAGAGTTTCATGGACGGCAAAGAAAACAAACGAGACAGTCTTGATGGAGGCAGACACAAACAGATCATTGACTAAGAAGATTAGGAAAAGACAGGCTACATTTGTAGGCCATTTTATGAGGAAAGGGGAATTGGAGCACCTGGTCAAACAGGAAAGCTGGAGGGAAAGAGAGCACCAGGTAGACCCAGGGAGAATATATTGGACGGACTTGCAGAGTGGCTAAAGACAGAGAAGGTGGAAGAGGTGCTTGCGGCAACAAGGGATAGAAACGGATTGAAGGTCATCATCGCCAACGCCATGTGGCAAGGCACTTGATGATGATAATGATGATGATGATGATGATGACTGATGCTGTTGCCACTTTGTTTGTTGTTGTAACTGCTGCTGCTGCTGATGGTGATGATGATGATGATGACGACGACGACGATGATGATGATGACGACGACGACGATGACGATGATGATGATGATGATGATATTGATGATGTGTCGTTACTTTTGCTGCTTGTGTTGCCATTGATATTGTCATTAACACTGTTGTTGCTGTTGTTTGTGTTGTCACTATTGATCATTATTGTTACCTCTACTCTTAGTGCTTGCTGTTGTTTGTGTTGTTGTCACTATTGATCATGATTGTTACCTCTACTCTTAGTGCTTGCTGTTGTTTGTGTTGTCACTATTGATCATTATTGTTACCGCTACTCTTAGTGCTTGCTGTTGTTTGTGTTGTTGTCACTATTGATCATGATTGTTACCGCTACTCTTAGTGCTTGCTGTTGTTTGTGTTGTTGTCACTATTGATCATGATTGTTATCTTTACTCTTAGTGCTTGCTGTTGTTTGTGTTGTTGTCACTATTGATCATGATTGTTACCTCTACTCTTAGTGCTTGCTGTTGTTTGTGTTGTTGTCACTATTGATCATGATTGTTACCGTAACTCTTAGTGCTTGCTGTTGTTTGTGTTGTTGTCACTATTGATCATGATTGTTATCTTAACTCTTAGTGCTTGCTGTTGTTTGTGTTGTTGTCACTATTAATCATGATTGTTACCGCTACTCTTAGTGCTTGCTGTTGTTTGTGTTGTCACTATGATCATTATTGTTACCGCTAACTCTTAGTGCTTGCTGTTGTTTGTGTTGTTGTCACTATTGATCATTATTGTTACCGCTACTCTTAGTGCTTGCTGTTGTTTGTGTTGCACTATTGATCATTATTGTTATCGCTACTCTTAGTGCTTGCTGTTGTTTGTGTTGTCACTATTGATCATTATTGTTACCGCTACTCTTAGTGCTTGCTGTTGTTTGTGTTGTCACATTGATCATGATTGTTACCGCTACTCTTAGTGCTTGCTGTTGTTTGTGTTGTTGTCACTATTGATCATTATTGTTACCGCTACTCTTAGTGGTTGCTGTTGTTTGTGTTGTCACTATTGATCATTATTGTTATCGCTACTCTTAGTGCTTGCTGTTGTTTGGTTGTTGTCACTATTGATCATTATTGTTACCTCTACTCTTAGTGCTTGCTGCTGTTTGTGTTGTTGTCACTATTGATCATGATTGTTACCGCTACTCTAGTGCTTGCTGTTGTTGTCACTATTGATCGTTATTGTTACCTCTACTCTTAGTGCTTGCTGTTGTTTGTGTTGTTGTCACTATTGATCATGATTGTTACCTCTACTCTTAGTGCTTGCTGTTGTTGTCACTATTGATCATTATTGTTACCGCTACTCTTAGTGCTTGCTGCTGTTTGTGTTGTTGTCACTATTGATCATTATTGTTACCTCTACTCTTAGTGCTTGCTGCTGTTTGTGTTGTTGTCACTATTGATCATGATTGTTACCTCTACTCTTAGTGCTTGCTGTTGTTGTCACTATTGATCGTTATTGTTACCTCTACTCTTAGTGCTTGCTGTTGTTTGTGTTGTTGTCACTATTGATCATTATTGTTGTTATCGCTACTCTTAGTGCTTGCTGTTGTTTGTGTTGTTGTCACTATTGATCATTATTGTTGTTATCGCTACTCTTAGTGCTTGCTGTTGTTTGTGTTGTTGTCACTATTGATCATGATTGTTACCTCTACTCTTAGTGCTTGCTGTTGTTTGTGTTGTTGTCACTATTGATCATGATTGTTATCTCTACTCTTAGTGCTTGCTGTTGTTTGTGTTGTTGTCACTATTGATCATGATTGTTACCTCTACTCTTAGTGCTTGCTGTTGTTGTCACTATTGATCATGATTGTTACCGCTACTCTTAGCGCTTGCTGTTGTTGTCACTATTGATCATGATTGTTACCGCTACTCTTAGTGCTTGCTGTTGTTTGTGTTGTTGTCACTATTGATCATTATTGTTACCTCTACTCTTAGTGCTTGCTGTTGTTGTCACTATTGATCATGATTGTTACCGCTACTCTTAGCGCTTGCTGTTGTTGTCACTATTGATCATGATTGTTACCGCTACTCTTAGTGCTTGCTGTTGTTTGTGTTGTTGTCACTATTGATCATTATTGTTACCTCTACTCTTAGTGCTTGCTGTTGTTTGTGTTGTTGTCACTATTGATCATTATTGTTACCGCTACTCTTAGTGCTTGCTGCTGTTTGTGTTGTTGTCACTATTGATCATTATTGTTACCTCTACTCTTAGTGCTTGCTGTTGTTTGTGTTGTCACTATTGATCATTATTGTTACCTCTACTCTTAGTGCTTGCTGCTGTTTGTGTTGTTGTCACTATTGATCATTATTGTTACCGCTACTCTTAGTGCTTGCTGTTGTTTGTGTTGTCACTATTGATCATTATTGTTATCTTTACTCTTAGTGCTTGCTGTTGTTTGTGTTGTCACTATTGATCATGATTGTTACCGCTACTCTTAGTGCTTGCTGTTGTTTGTGTTGTCACTATTGATCATTATTGTTATCTTTACTCTTAGTGCTTGCTGTTGTTTGTGTTGTCACTATTGATCATGATTGTTACCGCTACTCTTAGTGCTTGCTGTTG
>JAPXFY010000035.1:22417652-22420152 GCA_030674185.1 Monoplex corrugatus
AAAGGAAACAGACCAAAAGCAACATCAAACTAAACCTTGGACTCTTAAAGACATGAAATGAAACGTAAAAAATTTAATGTACTTGTTCAAAACAAATTCAGTGCTCTGGAAGACGTTGGTGACAGTGAGGAACAATGGACAAAGTTGAGAAACTCGATAAATGAAGCTTGTGAAGAAATCTCTAAGGCAGATAGAAAAGCAAAAAAGAGCTGGATGACTAATGAAATTTTGGGCTTGATGGAGGAAAGGAGGAGGGCAAAGAGAAACAAGGAGATATACAGGAAGATAAACAAAGAAATCAGGTATAGGTGCAATGAAGCTAAGGAAGCTGGGCTGAACACAAAATGCAAAGAGATAGAAGACCGACACAAAATGGATCCTCAGGGTATGTACAGATGAACTGAAGAAATTGTCCACAGGAAAAATACATGCACATCAACTGGTTGCTTAAAATCGAAAGATGGCACGCTTATCATGGAAAAAGACAAAATACTGGACAGATGGGGAGAGTACATTAAAGACCTTTTTGACGATGACACAAACGAAGAACACATTATAAAAAGAACTTTGAAGGACCACCCATAATGAAAGATGAAGTTAGAGCGGCACTGAAAAAGATGAAACCAGGAAAAGCTCCAGGACCAGACAACATTACTACAGAGATGATTGAAGCCCTGGAGGAATTTGGCATAGAAAAAATAACAGTCCTCCTAAATGAAATTTACAACACTCAGGACATTAAGGGTCACACAATCACTAGGACATCAGGACATGAAGGGTCACACAATCACTAGGACATCAGGACATGAAGGGTCACACAATCACTAGGACATCAGGACATGAAGGGTCACACATTCACTAGGACATCAGGACATGAAGGGTCACACAATCACTAGGACATCAGGACATGAAGGGTCACACAATCACTAGGACATCAGGACATGAAGGGTCACACATTCACTAGGACATCAGGACATGAAGGGTCACACAATCACTAGGACATCAGGACATGAAGGGTCACACAATCACTAGGACATCAGGACATGAAGGGTCACACAATCACTAGGACATCAGGACATGAAGGGTCACACAATCACTAGGACATCAGGACATGAAGGGTCACACAATCACTAGGACATCAGGACATGAAGGGTCACACAATCACTAGGACATCAGGACATGAAGGGTCACACAATCACTAGGACATCAGGACATGAAGGGTCACACAATCACTAGGACATCAGGACATGAAGGGTCACAAGTCACTGTGACATCAGGACACGAAGGGTCACAAAATCCCTTTATGCAAAATAACAGCAAATGGCACAACTTTGAGACAGTTTGATCAGTTGAAATATTTGGGAACGGTAATCTCACCAGACGGTTGATGCACATCAAAAATAGCAGAATCGGCCAAGCCAAAACAGCATTCAAGAAGATGAAAAGCATTCTTACCAACAGATGCCTATCAATTAACATCAGGAAGAGAGTTCTTGAATGTTATATAGAACCAATACTGTTGTACGGATGTGAAGCGAGGACAGTCAGCAAGCAAAGCCAGAACAGGATCGAGGCAGCCGAAATGTGGTTTCTGAGAAGAATGTTGAGAGTTCCATGGACAAGCAAAGAAAACAAACGAGACAGTCTTGATAGAGGGAGACACAAGTAGATCACTCATAAGGAAGATTAGGAACAGACAGGCAACATTTATTGGCCGTTTTATGAGGAAGGGGGATTTGGAGCACCTGGTCACAACGGGAAAGCTGGAGGGAAAGAGAGCACCAGGTAGACCCAGGGAGAAAATGCTAGACGGATTTGCGGAGTGGCTGAAGACGAGGAGGGTGGAGGAGATGCTTGGGGCAACAAGAGACAGAGACAGATGGAAGTCCATGATCGCCAACGCCATGCGGCAGGGCACCTGATGATGATGATGATGATGACGTCTACCTGGTGCTCTCACTGTTTCCCTCCAGCTTTCCCGATGTAACTAGGTGATGTAATTGCTCTTGCCTCATAAATGTCTTTTCCTAATCTTCATTTAAGTCCTTTTTGTGTCTGCCGCCTTCAAGACTGCCTAGTTTGTTTTCTTTGCTGTCCGTGTGACTCTTAACATTCTTCTTAGAAACCATATTTCAGTTTCTCAATCTTGTTCTGACTTTGCGTGTTGACTGTCCTCGCTTCACATCCGTACAACAGTATTGGTTCTATATAACATTCAAGAACTCTCTTCCTGATGTTAATTGATAGGCATCTGTTGGTAAGAATGCTTTTCATCTTCTTGAATGCTGTTTTGGCTTGACCGATTCTGCTATTTTTGATGTGCATCAACCGTCTGGTGAGATTACCGTTCCCAAATATTTCAACTGATCAAACTGTCTCAAAGTTGTGCCATTTGCTGTTATTTTGCATAAAGGGATTTTTTTTTTGGGGGGGGGGGGGGTGTTTTTTTGGGGGGGTTGTTTGTTTGTTTGTTTGGTTGGTTTGGTTTGGTTTGGTTTGG
>JAPXFY010000035.1:22425152-22440152 GCA_030674185.1 Monoplex corrugatus
GTCGTATGGAACATCGCGTATTTGAAGCAACGGGTGATGACCTGGGTGCGTGTGTGTGTGTGTGTGTGTGTGTGTGTGTGTGTGTGTGTGTGTGTGTGTGTGTGTGTGGTGTGTGTGTGTGTGTGTGTGTGTGTGTGTGTGTGTGTGTGTGTGTGTGTGTGTGTGCGTGGTGTGTGTGTGTGTGTGTATGTATACATGTGTGTGTGTGTGCGTGTGTGTGTGTGTGCGTGTGTCTGTGTGCGTGTGTCTGTGTGTGTGTGTCTGTGTGTGTGTGTGTGTGTGTGTCTGCGGTGTGAGTGCATGCGAGTTCATGTGCGGGGTGTGTGTATGTGTGTGGTGTGTTGTGTGGTGTATGTGCGTATGCGTGTGTATGGTGTGTGTGTGTGCGCGTGTGTGTGCGTGTGTGTGTGTGTGTATGCGCGCGTGCGCACGTGTGTGTGTGAGTGTGCGTGTGTGTGTGAAAGACTATATAGATCAGGTGACATATTCATTTTTCTTCCACATGGCCTACATTTCATGTGAACAAGTGTTACCACCACATAATTGTAATTTCATGATATGATTTGTTTTGGTGAACTCTCGTTATGCTGCAATGATGTGTTTGTGTTTAGCTGTCGTTATTCTGCATTCATGTATTGACGTGGCAACCCACTTACCCCTTTCCTACACCCGTGGGGATGCCGGGTGCTCTTTCAAAACAAATAGTATCCCTACCTTCTAAAAAAAAAACTGCTAGAAATTTCTGTCACTCTCTTTGTTTCTTTCTCCCTCCTTTGCTTTCTGTCATTATTCCCTATCACTTTCTGCTCTGCTGATCCATTCACCTGTATGTGTTCGATAAAGCCTTCAGCACTTTCTCTTGAGATTGATAACTGGGTATTATTAAATGCATTTTTGGTTCGAGGGAAATGAGATGTGCGGAAGCAATTTTATGTAATTTAGGCCTGTTTTGATACATGTTTTAGTGTCCTTAGTTATGTTTAAATTTGTATTCAGGTATGATTTTATAAATCCCCTGTGTGATAAATTGGACGGAGTGGTAAACGCCAAGAGCATCTCCCTAGATTCATCATCATCATCATCAAGTGCCTTAGATTATGTGTGCGAATGCATTGATATGAGTACTTCATTTTCTTTTCCATTTTTTTTTTCCTGTTGAAGTATTGTGTATGTTTTTGAAACGGTTACAGCCCTGATATGGCTCTACGCATTCGGCTGGGCTTTAAACAAAAATAACAATAACAATAACACCTTTCCTCCTCTCGTGAAGTGCGACAGCAGCAGTCTGTGACATGGACTGTTTGCGTTATATAAATGGAATTATTATCATTATCATTATCATTGTTTTTGTTGTTGTTGTTCTTGTTGTTCTTCTTGTTGTTCTTCTTGTTGTTGTTATCATTACTATTGTCATTACATGTAGATTGAGGTCGCCGAGATGTGGTTTCTAAGAAGAATGTTGAGAGTTCCATGGACAGCAAAGAAAACAAACGAGACAGTCTTGATGGAGGCAGACACTAGAAGATCATTGATAAAGAAGATTAGGAAAAGACAGGTAACATTTATAGGCCACTTTATGAGGAAAGGGGAATTGGAGCACCTGGTCACAACAGGAAAGCTGGAGGGAAAGAGAGCACCAGGGAAAATATTGGACGGACTTGCAGGGTGGCTGAGGACAGAGAGGGTGGAAGCTGTGCTTGAGGAAACAAGGAATAGATACATATGGATGGCCATGATCACCAACGCCATGTGGCAAGGCACTTGATGATGATGATGATGATGATGATGATGATGATGATGATGATGATGATGATGATGATGATGATGATGATGATGATGATGATGATGACGACGACGATCATCATCATCATTGTTATTAGTAGTAGTAGTAGTAATAGTATAGTAGTAGTATTGTGTTGTTGTTGTTGTTGTTGTTGTTGTTGTTGTTGTTGTTGTTGTTGTTGTTGTTGTTGATATTAACATCAAATAGGCTTATTTGCTTAACTTTCGAGTTTTGTGCTCATATATATTCCTGCCTGGTTTGTGATTTAGCTGATTCAGTGGCTTTTTGTTAATTTGTGTTATTGGTTTTGTTTTGGGGAGGAGGGCGGGGATCAGTTGGTTGTGTGTGTGGGTAAGTATGTGTGAGTGTGTTGTTTGTGTTGTGTGTGTTTGTGTGTGTATGTGTGTGTGCGCATGTATGTGTGCCTCTGTGTGTGTGTGTGTGTGTATGTGCGTGTGTACTTGTGTTTGTGCCTCTGTGTGTGTGTGTGTGTGTGTGTGTGTGTGTGTGTGTGTGTGTGTGTGTGTGTGTGTGTGTGTGTGTGTGTGTGTGTGTGTGTGTGTGTGTGTGTGTGAGGATGAGAGGGGTTTGGTTTTCGGTTTGGCTCATTGGTTGTTTCTTGTTTGTTTTAGTTTTTGTTATTTTTCTAAGAGAGGGAAGAGGTGGGGATTGCTACCCTATCTTCTGCATCACCCCTGTGTCACTACCCCCAGCCCCTCATTTCAGCTCTCTGACATCACACACCTCCAAATTCACCAAAATTGGGGTCATTATGAGCTCACTAGCCCCACTCTCGCTTCGCCCACGCTTGCAGAGAGTTTGGTTTCACAATCAGCTTGAAGAAAACTGAGATCTTAGGCCAAGGCTGTGAAGAACCACCATCTCTACACATTGGAGACTACGATCTCAATGCTGTCCACCAAGTTCAGTACTTGGGGTCCACCATAAGTGACAACCTCTCTCTGGACGCTGAAATCGGCTCCAGAATTGCAGAGGCCTCATCTGTTATGGCTAAACTGAACAAGCGGGTCTGGTCCAACAGCAGTCTCATTGCGAACACCAAAATGCAGGTGTACAGAGCATGTGTGTTGAGCACACTTCTCTACTCAAGTGAAGCCTGGACCACATACTCCAGCCAAGAAAAGAGGCTCAACATTTTCCATCTCCGCTGCTTGCGACGCATCCTCGGCATCCAATGGCAAGACAAGGTGACCAACACAGAGGTCCTCCGTCGTGCGGGCCTACAGACCATCTTTGCCCTTCTAAGCCAACGCCGACTACGCTGGCTTGGCCATGTGCTTCGAATGGAGGATGGACGCATACCAAAAGACGTTCTCTACGGCGAACTGGCAAACCGGAAGCGAACTCCAGGACGCCCACAGCTACGCTTTGTAGACGCATGCAAAAGGGACCTTAGAAGCTCAGGGATTGACCCAGGCTCTTGGGAGACTCTGGCGGAAGACAGGGCAGCGTGGCGGACAGCCGTTCAGCAAGGCGTTGTGAATGCGGAGAGGAGGAGAGCAGAAAGCAGATGAGAAAAGGGCTCTTCGCAAGCAACGTTCCAGAAACCAGACAATAGCGACTCAATTTGTATGTGGCAGATGTGACAGAGATTGCCACTCAAGAATCGGCCTGCACAGCCACAGCAGAAAGTGCACGCCATGATCACAACGCCTCCTGGTGCAGACTATCATCTCCTGAGATGTAAAGAGGCCGACGACGACGAGCCCCACCATGACCTCATTAGCCCCACCATGACCTCACTAGCCCCCATGATCTCATTAGCCCCACCATGACCTCTCTAGCCCCATCATGACTTCATTAGCCCGACCATGACTTCTCTAGCCCCACCATGACCTCACTAGCCCCACCATGACCTCATTAGCCCCATCATGATCTCACGAGCCCATGACCTCATTAGCCCCACCATGACCTCAGTAGCCCCATCATGAACTCACTAGCCCCACCTCAGTAGCCCTACCATGACCTCACTAGCCCCATCATGACGTCATTAGCCCCACCATGACCTCACTAGCCCTACCATGACCTCAGCTGTCTTACAACACACCTCCAAATTCACCCAAACTGAGGTCTTCATGACTTCACTAGATCCAAAACAAGTTTGACTGCCCGCGCCCAAGCAAATACAAACCAGAAGAACAAGAAAACCAATGTAAGCGCGTATCCAACAAGACAAAACAAAACAAGCGCAAATTTTCGGCCAACTAGTCTTTGTCAAGCGCGAACGCACGGTCACAGACAGATCACAGACACCAAACAATGGATAATAAAAACGGGACTAAAAACTTCCCTGCCGCCTCGCCCAGTGGGTAAGAAATGGAAAGCCCATGTCGTCATGAGCAGTAGTAAGAAATGGGGAGAGGGGAGGCAATTATGATGTCAAAAGGGAAGTGAGATGAGTTCTGCAATTTTGAGAAGTGGCCATGCTATATCGGTATAGCCCTGTTCTGAAGAAGGCACAGGGCAAGAGCCAAGAGATAAAGGAGTAGATTGTGCCCGGTGCCAAGAATCTGGTAGGCGTGGGAACAGGAAGAGACATGAAACGGCATGTCTGAATTTTGTTACTTATGGTTTGTCATTAAGACCATGTGGTTTGCGTGTTCCAAGTTTATTTATGAGGTGGGATTCTCTGTCTTTCCTGTCTATGGTGCTGTTATTGTCTGTGGTGGCTGAGCACAAGAAAGGACAAGTCTTGCATTTAGGTTTGTTGCATGGACAAAATGTTCCAGTTGGACAAGATGATCGTCCGTGCACCTCATAAAAAGGATCATCTTGTCCAACTGGAACATTTTGCGATCCAGTCCCATTACAGGTGAAACCTTTGACAAGCGCCCTTTGATCGTCTACAAGAGAGACACAAATCTCCGCGACTTGCTGGTGCATTCGAATCTCAGCAAACCAGTCAGCCAACCTCCAGGAACCTCTCCATGCAACAAACCTAAATGCAAGACTTGTCCTTTCTTGTGCTCAGCCACCACAGTCAAAGGCTCCAAATCTCATATGAGAATTACAAAACATTTCAACTGTCAAACTTATAACATTGTCTACTTGATCAGCTGCTCTAAATGTTCCCAATTGTATATTGGTGAAACTGGACGCACCCTTGACACACGTTTCAAGGAACACTTGGCTGATATCCGCCACCAAAGGGATAAAACTATCCCCAATCACTTCAACCAATCAGACCACTCAATCAATGACATCCGAGTGAAAGGTCTGTGGCTTCTACACAATAACAGCACCATAGACAGGAAAGACAGAGAATCCCACCTCATAAATAAACTTGGAACACGCAAACCACATGGTCTTAATGACAAACCATAAGTAACAAAATTCAGACATGCCGTTTCATGTCTCTTCCTGTTCCCACGCCTACCAGATTCTTGGCACCGGGCACAATCTACTCCCTTATCTCTTGGCTCTTGCCCTGTGCCTTCTTCAGAACAGGGCTATACCGATATAGCATGGCCACTTCTCAAAATTGCAGAACTCATCTCACTTCCCTTTTGACATCATAGTTGCCTCCCCTCTCCCCATTTCTTACTACTGCTCATGACGACATGGGCTTTCCATTTTTTACCCACTGGACGAGGCGGCAGGGAAGTTTTTAGTCCCGTTTTTATTATCCATTGTTTGGTGTCTGTGATCTGTCTGTGACCGTGCGTTCGCGCTTGACAAAGGCTAGTTGGCCGAAAATTTGCGCTTGTTTTGTTTTGTCTTGTTGGATACGCGCTTACATTGGTTTTCTTGTTCTTCTGGTTTATGACTTCACTAGCCCCACCATGACCTCTCTAGCCCCACCATGACCTCATTAGCCCCTCCATGACCTCACTAGCCCCACCATGACCTCACTAGCCCCACCATGACCTCATTAGTCCCACCATGACCTCATTAGCCCCACCATGACCTCACTCAAGAATCGGCCTGCACAGCCACAGCAGAAAGTGCACGCCATGATCACAACGCCTCCTGGTGCAGACTATCATCTCCTGAGATGTAAAGAGGCCGACGACGACGAGCCCCACCATGACCTCATTAGCCCCACCATGACCTCATTAGCCCCACCATGACCTCAGCTGTCTTACAACACACCTCCAAATTCACCCAAACTGAGGTCTTCATGACTTCACTAGCCCCACCATGACCTCTCTAGCCCCACCATGACCTCATTAGCCCCTCCATGACCTCACTAGCCCCACCATGACCTCATTAGCCCCACCATGACCTCATTAGCCCCACCATGACCTCATTAGCCCCATCATAACCTCACTAGTCCCACCATGACCTCACTAGCCTCACCATGACCTCACTAGCCCTACCATGACCTCACTAGCCCCAGCTGCTCATTTCGGCTCTCCAGCGACACACCTCGAAATTCACCCAAACTGAGGTTACCATGACTGTTATTGATATGTATTGTATCATCATTATCATTATCAGGTGCCTTGCCGCATGGCATTGGCGATCATGGACTTTCCTCTGTCTCTATCTCTTGTTGCCCCAAGCATCTCTTCCACCCTCCTTGTCCCCAGCCACTGTGCAAGTCTGTCTACTAACTTCTCCCTGGGTCTACCCAATGCTCTCTTTCCCTCCAGCTTTCCCGTTGGGACCAGGTGCTCCAAATCCCCTTTCCTCATAAAATGGCCCATAAATGTTGCCTGTCTTTTCCTAATCTTCCTTATGAATGATCTTCTTGTGTCTGCCTCCATCAAGACTGTCTCGTTTGTTTTCTTTGCTGTCCTTGGACCTCTCAACATTCCTCTTAGAAACCACATCATGTATTGTATGCTGTTCGTTATTACATAGAATGTGTTGTTGAGTAAAATAGCGATTGAATATAAAGTTACGTATCTTTAGTGTAGGCCTATGTGTGCAATGGAATTGTGACTGTATGAAGACATAAGGATCAAAATGCAAACATGTGTACTTGTGTGTGTGTGTGTGTGTGTGTGTGTGTGTGTGTGTGTGTGTGTGTGTGTGTGTGTGTGTGTGTGTTGTGTGTCAGTGTGTGTGTGTGTGTGTGTGTGTGTGTCAGTGTGTGTGCACGCATGCGCGCGCGTTTGTGTGTGTACAAATATTCTTTCGCTCAAAACGTCTAACCCTAGTAACTGGGTACATTATCAGTACTCTCGATCCGTTACTTTTATATTGGATTGGATTTAGTTGTGCTGTAAGTGGATGGTAACATCAACAGACACGGGAAAATGACCACACGGCTTGTGTGTGTCCTGTGTCATTCTCTGCATCGTTGGAAATTAAAGATCAGTCAATCAGTCAATTGATCTGTCTGTCTGTCTGTCTGTCTCTCTCTCTGTCCGTCTAATTGACTGTCTCACTGAATGTCTCACTGAATGTCTGTCTGTCTGTCTGTCTGTCTGTCTGTCTGTCCGTCTAACTGGCTGTCTCACTGAATGTCTGTCTGTCTGTTCTCTGTTATCTGTTATTTCTCCTGTCTGTTATCTGTCCTGTTTGTTCTGTTTTCTATCCTGTCTTTTGTCTGTCCTTTTATCTGTCCTGTTATCTGTCCTTTTATCTGTCTGTTGTCTGTCCTGTCTGTTGTATGTCCTGTTCTCTGTTATCTGTCTGTTCTCTGTCTGTCTGTAATCTGTCTGTGTGTTATCTACCCTGTCTGTTACATGTCCTGTCTATCTGTTATCTGTCTGCATATGGTCTGTCTGTCTGTTGTCTGTCTGTTATCTGTCCTGGGTGTTATCTGTCCTGTCTGTTTCGCTTTGATGGTAAGCAAATGTCTGTTATCGTTGTTACCTGCTGTCTGTACGTTAGTTGTTTTCAGATCATTGTTTATCATTCATATCAAATCACAACTTGGCCTGGTTCAGACGATAAGAATCAAACATATTACACAGGCTAAAGAGCAAAAAATATAGAAAAGCTGGTAAAGCCAATCTAAATTCGTCCTGTCCGTTTTGTACACAAATTATTACAGAAAATCCACGTTTTTATTTTTTGTTTTATTTTTATTTCATTTTATTTTATCGTTTTTATTTTTCTATTTAGTTTTTTTTTTTTTTTTTTTTTTTATCTATGTATTCATTTATTTATTTATTTATTTATCTTTCATTTATTTATTTATTTATTTATTTATTTATTTATTTTATTTATTTATTTATACTGCTTTTCAATGTCACTATGACCTCGAAGAAGAATAAGATGAAATGAAACTTGACTTTAGGAGAAGAGTGGCAGAATGGTTCAGACGTTCACCTGCCAATAAGTAAACTCGAGGTTCCAGGGTTCGTTTGCCGTTGAGGCCTCGACTTTTCTCCTCAGTTTGACCAGAAAATAGAACTGAGAGTCTAGTCTTCCGGAAGTGGACGAGACACTAGTCGGTGTGCCTTCTTGCCTGTGCACGTTCAAGATCCCATGGCAGTTGAAAATCGTGAAGAGCAGCCCGAGTTTCACATGGTAAATCTATTGAGACAAAAGAAATAAATATATACATATAAAAATATAAATAAATAACGAAGTGAGGACAATGATACATTGTCACAACAGTGAAAACAAATGTCAATGTTACTATTGTTCCTGGGAAAGGGCAGTTAGCACGCCTGCCTTAAACAGCACTGATTTTAGGCACGATTTTGTTTGAGAGTGTGAAGGGAGGGGGGGGGGAGGGGAGGGACAGGTGGGTTGTGTGACCTTGACCTTGGCTGCATGACTCCCAGACATACATTTGCAACATCTTATCAACTGTCCACGGCTTACATGTGCTCAATCACTTTTAAACTTCAAATGTATGAAATATCGTTGTGTATTAAAAACAAAACAAAACAAAACAAAAACATCCACAGCTGTGATCGTTTTGTTTGGGGAGGGGGGGGGAAGGAGGATACAAATCCATCCAGAAATAACTCAGAAAATCATGCTGATGCTTGTCATCCTCTCTCTCTCTCTCTCTCTCACACACACACACACACACACACACACACACACACACACACACACACACACACAACACACATACACACACACATACAAATCCACATTTCCGTTCAAAATGAAATAATCTCCTTTTCAAAGATATATGTACATATATATGTATGTATGTATGTATGTATGTTTGTATGTATGTATATATGTATGTATGTGTGTATGTATGTATGTATGTATGTATATATATATATATATATATATATGTATATGTATTATATATTATATATATGTGTGTGTGTGTGTGTGTGTGTGTGTGTGTGTGTGTGTGTGTGTGTGTGTGTGTGTGTGTGTGTGTATCTTATAAAGAAAGGGAAAACGACAAGAAAAAATACCCCTCCTCCGGTAATTAGAAAGAGTTTAAAAAAGAAACCGAAGCAAAACATGGTATTGTTCAGAAAGGGGAAATCCATATCAGGGCTACAATCGATCCATAGAAGCTGAAAGGAAGATTTCCGGTTTCGTTACTCCCAGTGACTCACTGCACGTGTGGTTCGCGCACACATGACAGTCAGCCTCATGTTTGTTGTTTGTGACGCGTTTCCTCGTGAGGCTGAATCGTTTGTTGTGCGTGGAGTTCCCGTGGTTAGTCATTGTTATAGCATTGTTCAACAGAGGATTAATTCAAGTCAGTTGTGTTCGTTGGCAAACACCGCCCGCTACTTTCACTTCTCCAACTCAGACAATGGAGAGGAAATCTTTGGTTGTTTTTGTTTTCGTTTTTGTTTGTTTGTTTGTTTGTTTGTTTGTTGTTAGTCCCCTTTTCTCCTTCGTTTTAGTGACCAGCAAAATCCATGTCCATGTTAACAGAAAAACTTGATTTGTATGTTGTATCTCGTGTTCACAGGAAAACTAGATGTGTATCTTGTTTCTCGTGTGAACAGGAAATCTTGATTTGTGTGTTGTATTTTGTGTGAACTATTCATGTGGTGTTTCCAATTTTACCTTAATCTATTAATAGAAAAAAGTGTATAACATATAGATCAAAACTCCTTTCCCAAGCACGGTCACAAATGTATTTTGAATTGGTATAATACCTTTTCCAAGGCCCAGCATTGAACATTTTTAAAATGCAGGGATTCTGTTTCGTGCTTTCAGTTTGTGCAATACTATTTCAGCCGACAATAGATGGTTGAGAACATTTACCAAACATATTAAACATATTGAAATGTAAAGGGTTTTTTTCTGTTTTCGATCAGTGCCGTTTTCCAACTGGTTGCAAGAAGTATCAGGAATCCGACAAGGATGTGTCATCTCACCACTGCTTTTCACCATCTTCATGAAAAAAATCATTCAAGATTCAAACCCTGGTCCTGAAGATCTCAATGAACAGTTACTTGCTGACCACCAAGCCATCATAAACTATGACAAAAACAGTTGGAGAAACAAATGAACAAGTTAAACAAACCGCTGTGAAAACTATAGCATGCAAACCAATTCCAGCAAGACAGAGTTATGTCAGTAGCACAAACACCTGACAGACCGGACATCACAATCAAAGGGCAACAACTTCATTAAACTTCAGAGTTTAGGTTCTTGGCAAAGGCTTTATGAATAGAACTTTCTTATAATGTATTTGGTACTTGGAAAGCTTTTTTTTCTTTTACTGAAGATGAAAAAATGAACAGAGAAATTGAAACTAGAGTCTGAAAGACCAATGTTATGAACTACCAACATTCACCATTTCTCAAACACACAAACATTTTTTTAACAAAAGCCAGGCTTGTCAGTATATACCTTTGTACTCATACTACCATACCAGTGTCACACCCCCATAATAATCAAAATACTTGAGAAAAAGATCACCACCTCTAAGACGAAACTTCTCAGAAGAGCAACAGACATGACCAAAAGAGGCATGACTAAAAACAAAGAGATCTAACAAATGGTTGGAACAAAGAGACTTAACAAATGGTTGGAACGAAGAGATCTGAAAAATGGTTGGAACAACACCTGTCAACCATTGCATCACACAACAAATGGGTTGACCACCTGACCACGATGTCAGTCAGCCAGCCAGCACTTTAATCCCTTTGACTCCCGCACCCTGTCCACCAGCACCCTGCATCGTCAACTATGCTAGCAAAGCAAAAACTTAATCTGTTGACCCCCTCACCCTGTCCACCATTTTCCCGCAGGAAGCTGGTGGATAGAGTGAGGGAATCAAAAGGTTACGTTTTTGCTGTTGGTGGATAGGGTGTGGTAGTCAAAAAGTTATGTTCATGCAGTTGGTGGATAGGGTGTGGTAGTCAAAAAGTTATGTTCATGCAGTTGGTGGATAGGGTGTGGTAGTCAAAAAGTTATGTTCATGCAGTTGGTGGATAGGGTGTGGTAGTCAAAAAGTTATGTTCATGCAGTTGGTGGATAGGGTGTGGTAGTCAAAAAGTTATGTTCATGCAGTTGGTGGATAGGGTGTGGTAGTCAAAAAGTTATGTTCATGCAGTTGGTGGATAGGGTGTGGTAGTCAAAAAGTTATGTTCATGCAGTTGGTGGATAGGGTGTGGTAGTCAAAAAGTTATGTTCATGCAGTTGGTGGATAGGGTGTGGTAGTCAAAAAGTTATGTTCATGCAGTTGGTGGATAGGGTGTGGTAGTCAAAAAGTTATGTTCATGCAGTTGGTGGATAGGGTGTGGTAGTCAAAAAGTTATGTTCATGCAGTTGGTGGATAGGGTGTGGTAGTCAAAAGGTTATGTTTTTGAGGTTGGTGGATAGGGTGAGGGAGTCAAAAGGTTACGTTTTTGAAGTTGGTGGATAGGGTGAGGGAGTCAAAAGGTTACGTTTTTGAAGTTGGTGGATAGGGTGAGGGAGTCAAAAGGTTACGTTTTTGAAGTTGGTGGATAGGGTGAGGGAGTCAAAAGGTTACGTTTTTGAAGTTGGTGGATAGGGTGAGGGAGTCAAAAGGTTACGTTTTTGCAGTTGGTGGATAGGGTGCGGGAGTCAAAGGGGGTTAAAGGCCTGGCAGCCGATCCAACGGATCAGGTGAGAAGAACTAGCTCACTTATTTCCATCCACGCGTGCGCGCTGTGCTCCTGTTATTGCAGAGTGGGGCACCATAAGGGTTCTCACCTGCATTCACACACGCACATGGAGAAACTGGGTAAGCCCTACAATTCTAGTTTGGTCGAGCTGAAACCGAAAATGACATGCCTGCAGCCCTATTGCGGCCCCAGAAATCGTACCACAGAACTAAACATTTATTTTTAGGTCCGTAGTGCCAGGCGGGACACGTGCGCCAGATTCCAGTTCCACCCATCATAGTTCAAATCTGTCCTGATTTGAAATGTTTCTATCGATTTGCCATGGCATTGTCCATTAATGCCACATTACATTTAACGAAGTATTAGGAGGTAATAATAGCTACCATCTACCAAACATGAAGTTGTGTTGTTGCTTCTGCGTCGAACTTCTTGAGAAAACGTCAGAGAGATGTGATGTATGTTGTTACGAGGCTTTAGACATGAAGTGGAGATCAAAGCCAGAGGAAGACGATGACAGCGCTCGCTGGATTGTTGTTATTGTTATTGTTGTTTAAAGCCCAGCTGACTGCGTAGAGCCATATCAGGGCTACAACCGATTCAAAACATACAAAAACTTCAACATGAAAAAAAAACCCAGAAAATTAAGTACACATATCAATGCATTCGCGCACACAGTCCAAAGACATGCCCCAGCGTTGACCACTCCGTCCAATCTATCGCACAGGGGACCCAAAAAACACACACGTGAACACAAATTTAAGCACATCCAAGGATACCAAAACATATAAAAATGGGCATAAATCACCCAAAATTGCCTCCGCATATCTCACCTCCCCAGAGCCAAAAATTACCTGATACAAGTACCCAACCATCAATCCCAAGAAAAAGTACGTAAGACTTTATCGAACACATACAGGTGAATGGACCAGCAAGGCAGAAAATGATAGGAAGAAAAGACAGAAAGCAAAGGAACAAGGCAGAAACAAAGAGAGTGGCAGAAAAGAGGAAATTTCTAGCACAGAACCTCCAGAAGGTGGGGATACTATTCATACTGAAAGAGTCCCCGGCATCCCACGGGGTAGGGGACGCTGGGTGGATGAAATGACAGACACACTTCACATCTGCATCATGACTCTGTGCTAAGACTGCAGGCCGGTTGGTTCTTTAGATGGAGCCGTGGGCTCAAGGTCTGATATCTCAAGTTCAATCCCAGCCCGCAGCATTAAGAACTGATCTCTTTGCTGTCCATCTTGATGTTTCTGTCATGGGAGGGATTTTTGGGTGAGATGTTCTGGGATGTGGGGGGTGTTAAGAATTTGGGGGTATGATTATGTGGAACTGCCTTTCTATACAGAGATCACACAAAACAAGAAGGAAGGAGACTGACGAGTAAAAACGCACTAAGTACACTAACAATAACTTTCAAAAGCAGTCCACACATAGCATTACAAGTCAATACAGTTTCTTTAATTAAGCATGTTCAACTTAGAGCATAATCATTCATCCTCTTATTCTTCTTTGCCTACGTCCTAAAGCAATCCTATTTCTTTGCCTATCAACCCTAAAAGTCTACACTGAAATGAAACATCAACGTACCTTCACAACATGTTTCTGGTAAAGGCTCAGCACCTCTGCCAGGCTGAGTGGCCTGTGCCCCACTACGACAGTCAACTCTCTGACCGTTCTGTCTCTCTCTGTCTGTCTTCTATTGTGTTAATTTCCATTTTCATTTACAGAGCGTGGATCAGAACACACTGGGGCTCTGACCCCACCTATCTTAACACGACTTTCGAAAAGGTTCTTCTACTTGAGAATGCATGAAGGAGGGGTTGACGTGGACAAGCACAGGCCTGAACCTGTCCACTGAAACAATGGACCGCTGTGCTGCCAGATGTTGTTTAATCCTAAGCTATCAGTTGAAAGGCTAGTTTGTCTGGCTTGCCAGACATTGTCAACTCAGACTGAAGTATATGTACGGACCTGTTTCTACAGGAGTCATTTCTGCGATATTTCCATCGATCTAGTGGTGTCATAGGTTTCAAAGGTCCCGCCCACCCACCCCCACCCCACCATCCCACCCTAAGTTCTAACCGCCTGGCCACTTCTACCTGATGGTGTAAAGGGTGAAGATTTTTCCAACTTCCCAGGTCAACATGTGTGTGGATCTGCCATTGCCACCCCCCCCCCCCCACACACACACACACACTTTCATGTGTATGGACATACAACCTGTAAGTCATGTCAGTGACTGGTTTATGGAACCGCAAAAACACACCTGGCATACAAAGACAAGATGAAAAAATAAAGACTTTTGGGTCAGAATTGAAAAAATAGACTTTTAGACTAGAATTGAAAAAATAATGACTTTTAGGTTAGAATTGAAAAAAATAAAGACTTTTAGGTTAGAATTGAAAAAATAAAGACTTTTAGGTTAGAATTGAAAAAATAAGACTTTTAGATTATAATTGAAAAAACTAGAGACCTTTAGCTTGCAACTGAAAAAATAAAGGCTTTCAGCTTACAATTCAAAAAATAAAGAGTTTTAGCTTACAATTGAAAAAATAAAGATTTTTAGCTTAAAATTGAAAAAAAAAGACTATTAGCTTGCAACTGAAACAACAAAGACTTTTAGCTTATAGTTGAAAAAAATAGACTTTTGGCTTATAATTGAAAAATGAAGACTTTCAGCTTACAATTGAAAAACTAAAGACTTTTAGCTTACAGTTGAAAAAATAAAGAATTTTAGCTTACAGTTGAAAAAATAAAGACTTTTAGCTTACAGTTGAAAAAATAAAGACTTTTTGCTTACAGTTGAAAAATAGACTTTTAGCTTACGATTGACAAAATAAAGACTTTTAGCTTACAGTTGAAAAAAATAGACTTTTAGCTTACGATTGACAAAATAAAGACTTTTAGCTTACAGTTGAAAAAATAGACTTTTAGTTCACGATTGACAAAATATAGGCTTTTAGCTTACATTTGACAAAATAAGGACTTTTAGCTTATAATTGAAATAATAATGCCTGCCTGCATACCTGCCTGCCTGTCTGTCTGTCTGTCTGTCTGCCTGTCTGTCTGTCTGTCTATCTGCCTGCCTGCCTGCCTGCCTGCCTGCCTGCCTGCCTGCCTGCCTGCCTGCCCGGCCTGCTTGCCTGGCCTGCCTGCCTGGCTGTCTGCCTGCCTGTTTGCCAGTCTGCCTGTTACCGTGTGCTTGTCAAGGCTGACGATGTGGTGCTGCTCTTGCCTTCCAGTTTGCCTGCTTGAGTT
>JAPXFY010000035.1:22442652-22445152 GCA_030674185.1 Monoplex corrugatus
CTGCACATTATGTGGACTGCAAGATGGAGCCACGTTCACCGTCACGTGGCTACTACGTCACAAGGTCAAAGTTCAGGTCGTTGATTTTTTCCCCCTTCTATTAATTAAACCCAACTAGTTACACACGCAGCTTCGCGGAAAGCACGTTTGCATGAATATAGAAAGCTGACAGTAAAAGGAAGGTATGTGTGCAGAACGCATCAATCTGTGTCTATAATATTAAATGATAGTCTCGTCATTAACACTAGGCTTGGATAGTTTTTGTTTTCCTTCAAAACGTCACTTTTTCCTGCTGTCTTTTGTCTTTTTCACGCGGGGAAGATTTGTCTTGTCATCAGCTTCGATGTACTGACAAATCATCTGGACTGGTTTGGATGAGTGTTTGTTGTGTTGTGTTGTGTTGTGTTGTGTGGTGTTGTGTTGTGTTGTGATGTGTTGTGTTGTGTTGTGTTGTGTCGTGTTGTCTAACCAACCCAGCAAACAGGCTACTTAAGTTGATGAATGATGCTGAGAGGGAAAACCCACAGAACATCTTCCTTAGTAGCGTTTTCGTGTTTGTTGTTGTTTTCTCTTTCCTATGAGTGTACTCACTGTGTAAAAACATAAAAACCAGAAAAATGGGGAATCACTGTAGTTTTGTTGTTGTTGTTTTTTGTTTTTGTTTTGTTTTTTGTTTTGTTTTTGTATCTACATGTGTTTGAATGCATTCAAGAAGATGAAAAGTATTCTTACCAACAAATGCCTATCAATTCACATCAGGAGAGAGTTCTTGAATGTTATATAGAACCAATACTGTTGTACAGCTGCGAGGCGTGGACAGTCAACAAACAAAGCCAGAAGAAGATTGAGGCAGCCGAGATGTGGTTTCTAAGAAGAATGTTGAGAGTTCCATGGACAGCAAAGAAAACAAACGAGACAGTCTTGATGGAGGCAGACACAAGAAGATCATTTATAAGAAAGATTGGGAAAAGACAGGCAACATTTATAGGCCATTTTATGAGGAAAGGGAAATTGGAGCACCTGGTCACAATGGGAAAGCTGGAGGGAAAGAGAGCACCGGGTAGACCCAGGGAGAAGATAGTAGACGAACTTGCAGAGTGGCTGGGGGCAAAGAGGGTGGAAGAGATGTTTGAGGCAACAAGTGATAGAGACAGATGGAAGTCCATAATCGCCAACGCCATGCGGCAAGGCACCTGATGATGATGATGATGATGATGATGTGTTTGAATATGACATTCAGGAATTTTGGCTGAAAACATATCATCATCATCATCATCACCATCAAGTGCCCTGCCACATTGCGTTGGCGATCATGGACCTCCATATGTATCTATCCTTAGTTGCCGCAAGTACGTCTTCCACCCTCTCTGTCCTCAGCCACCCTTCAAGTCCGACCAATATTTTTTCCCTGGGTCTACCTGGTGCTCTCTTTCCCTCCAGCTTTTCTGTTGTGACCAGGTGCTCTAATTCTCCTTTCCTCATAAAATGGCCTATAAATGTTCCCTGTCTTTTCCTCATCTTCTGTATGAATGATCTTGTGTCTGCCTCAATCAAGACTGTTTCATTTGTTTTCTTTACTGTCCATGGAACTCTCAACATTCTTCTTAGAAACCTCATCTCGGCTGCCTTAATCTTGTTCTGGCTTTGCTTGTTGACTGTCCACTCCTCACGACCGTATAACATTATCGGATCTATATAACATTCAAGAACACTTTTCCTGATGTTAACTGATAGGCATTTGTTGGTCAGAATGCTTTTCATCTTCTTGAATGCTGTTTGGGTTTGGCCGATTCTGCTGGCTATTTCTGATGTGCATCTGCCGTCTGGTGAGAGGATCTTCCCAGATAAATAAACTTATTAACCTGTCTCAAGGTTGTGCCGTTTGCTGTTATTTTACATGAGGGGATTTCATGTTTTTTTACTGACTAATATGACTTCAGTCTTCTTGCTATTTAGCAAAAAAACAAAATATTAGATAGACAGGGAGAGAACATTAAAGAAGAAGAACATTGAAGGACCACCCATAATGAAAGGTGAAGTTAGAGCAGCACTGAAAAAGACGAAAACAGGAAAAACCCCAGGACCAGACAATATTACTACAGAGATGATTGAAGCCCTGGAGGAATTTGGTATTGAAAAAAATAACAGTCCTTCTAAACGAAATTTATGACACCGGAAAAATCCCCAAGGATATGTCAAAATCATTTTTCATTGCTGTTCCAAAGAAAACAGGGGCTATAGAATGCGAACTCCATCGCACAATCAGCTTGATGAGTCATGTCACTAAAATCCTATTAAGAATAATCATGATGAGAACAAGGCATAGAATCAAAAGAGAAATAGCAGAAGAACAGTGTGGATTTGTGGAAGGGAAAGGAACTATTAATGCCATATACATCCTAAGAACTATCACAGAGAGGTCAGTCGAGTTGAATAAGGATTCATATTTATGCTTTGTTGATTATACCAAGGCTTTCGATCGGGTAAGACATGAAGAATT
>JAPXFY010000035.1:22450152-22517652 GCA_030674185.1 Monoplex corrugatus
AAACACGAAAATAGAATCAGAACGTGTATTTATTACAACAAGACACGACAGGCACAAATTTTCGGCCAACTGGCCTTTGTCAAGCATGAATGTAAGATCACAAACAAACACCAAATACAAAATTATGAGAAAAAGACTGCTGCTTCGTCCAGTGGGAGAAGAGAACTAAATGAAATCACGATGTGTTTGTGAGTAATGGTAAGAAGTGGGGAGAGGGGAGGCAGATATGATGTCAAAGGGGAAGTGAGATGAATTCTGCAATTTAAAAGATGGTCATGCCATATTAGTATTGTTTTGTCCTGAAGAGGGCCCAGGGCTATAACTATGAGGTAAGGCTGATGTAAATGGATTGTGCCTAGTGCAACGAATCCAGTCTGACTTGGAATAGGAAGAAAAACATCCTAAACCAACAGCCAAGAGGCTGAAGGGAAAACCGGAGTACCTGGAGTAAAAATCCTTAGTCAGACGTGGCTGGGCTTGTCTTGTGAAACGATAATTAGAACAGATAAAAAAAAAATGGGGGGGGGGGGGGCATATGTAGAGCCGCAAAGCCAAGACCTCACTGAGAGAGGAAATTGGTGATGATATGGTCCATTTCAGGAATTTCAACAGGATAAGATATGGAAAGGGGGAAAGAAAGTATCATAACTAAATTTGCATGGACTCGAGGGCACATTAAAAGAAGATTCTATGCATAAATTTATCCAGGCAGTATAAACATAAACTCTGCGTGAAGGACAGGGAAGTTAATACTTAAACATTCAAGTGAACACACACACACACACACACACACACACACACACACACACACAGGTAAAAGTACATGAACAAAGAGACATGTCCAGATAAAAGTATGTGAACAAAGAGCCATGTCCGGTTGAAAGTACATGAAGTGGCTTTAACTGAATTCTGTTGAGTAATTCTTTATGATTTGTCATTGATTGAGACCACATGGTTTGCATGTTCCAAGTTTATCTATGAGATGGGATTCTCTGTCTTTGCTGTCTATGGTGCTATTATTGTATAGAAACCACAGACATTTCACCCGGATGTCATTGATTGAGTGGTGTGATTGGTTGAAATGATTTGAGATAGTTTTATCTTTTTGATGTTGGATATCAGCCAAGTGTTCTTTGAAACATGTTTCAAGTGTACCTCCAGTTTCACCAATATACAGTTGAAAACATTTAGAGCAGCTGATCACATAGACAATATTATATAGACAATGTTATAGGTTTGACGGTTAAAATGTTTTGTAATTTTCATATATGAGATTTGGGGCCTTTGACTGTGGTGGCTGTGCAACACAAAAGGACATGTCGTGCATTTAGGTTTGTTACATGGAGAGGTTCCTGGAGGTTGGCTGGCTGGTTTTCTGAGACTTGAACGTACCAGAAAGTCATTGAGGTTCGTGTCTCTTTTGTAGACAATTAAAGGGAACTGATCAAAAATTTCAGCTACAGTGGGACTGGATTGTAGAATGTCCCAGTTGGACAAGATGATCCTTTTCACACAGTCCATAGACGGGTGATAGACTAAACTGAGAACTGGACGATCCTCTGTGGCAGCTTTAAGCTCAGAATGGAGGGCATTTGACAGAGAGACAGAGTTGACTTTTTTCGGGCTTCATTGATGACACTGAGTGGGTAATGTCTATGTAGGAAGAATCTGGTCATTTCATCTGCTTTGTCATGGAAATCATCCTCGTCTGAGCAGAGGCGTCGTCGCAAGAGCTGAGAGGTAATGCTGTTTTTGGTATTGGAAGTGTGAGATGATCGATAGTCCAGATAAGAATGTGAGTCTGTTGGTTTGTAGTGGACTGTAGTGACCAGTTTTTTCAGATTGAAGAGAAACTTCAATGTCCAGGAAACACACGGATGTGTTTGAAATTTCATATGTGAACTTGATGGATTGGTGAAAAGTCTAACGTAACGGATGAATTCTAAGAGTTCGTCATGATTGAGGGATGTCACACCTATGCTATCATCAGTGTATCTTTTCTATGTTTCAGGTTTGGGTTTCTTGTATTGTAGGATTTTTTCTTCTAAGAATCCCATGCACAAACAGGCATAGCTGGGGCCCATTTTTATACCCATTGCGACTCCACTGATTTGTGAAAATATCTCCTCACCAAATGAGAATGTGTTCATTGTCAGGATTAGTTCTGCAAGTCAGACGAGGGTTGATGTAGACATTGTCTGATCAGGTCGTTTGTCTAGAAAATGTTGGAGAGCTTTTAATCTGTCAAAATGGGGTATGCTTGTATACAGAGAGGTCACATCCAAAGTGAACAAGTATTTGGGCTTGAAGGTGTGTTTTCTGGACATTGAAGTTTCTCTTCAATCTGAAAAACTGGTTACAGGTACTCTGGTTTTCCCTTCAGCCTCTTGGCTGTTGGTTTGGGATGTTTTTCTTCCTGTTTCAAGGTCAGACTGGATTCGTTGCACTAGGCATGATCCATTTACATCAGCCTTACCTCATAGTTATAGCCCTGGACCCTCTTCAGGACAAAACGATACTAATATGGCATGACTACTTTTCAAATTGCAAATCTCACTTCCCCTTTGACATCATATCTGCCTCCCCTCTCCCCACTTCTTACAAACACATTGCGATTTCATTTAGTCCTCTTCTCCCACTGGATGAAGCAGCAGGGCAGTTTCAGTCTTGTTCTCATAATTTTGTATTTGGTGTTTGTTTATGATCTTACATTCACGCTTGGCATAGGCCAGTTGGCTGAAAATTTACACCTGTCTTGTCTTGTTACATTAAATACACGTTCTGATTCTATGTTCGTGTTTTTCTGATTCCTGTTTGCTTGAACGCAGGCAGTCACACTTGTTTTGGATTTAGTATTGTGTCATGCCAGAATAAAAATCTGTCCTGTACAGATCTCTTGTGTTGAAAATATGGTATCAAATACATGGACAATTAAGGGTACAGATTTTGTTTGCTGTCACAAGATTCTTTTGATTTGGCTGTATGTCAACATAAAGATCATCCCATAGCTATAAGTTTTAAGTGTAAAGAAGTGAGGTGGCACAAATGTGAAATTTTCTTGGGGCCAACATTATGAGGGCAGTACCCATCTCCATTCCCTTGTACTGTTGTAACTTCTGTAACCCTGAACATACTCATTTAGTTGGATGGACACCAGGGATCGTGTGCATAAAGTTTTCTTTTTTCCTGAGGAAGACTCACACTTTCACAGTCAGGTTGAAAAGCAGAAACTCAACCTCTGTTCCAAGCATACAATAACTGCATACAAAGTGAACATGGTAGTCAGTAGGGTCAACATGGGATTTGATCCCCCATGACATCTACCTTTACCAGGTGGGTAAAGGTTGGAGATTTTTCCAATCTCCTAGTTCAAGGTGTGTGCACACCTGTCAGTGTCTAAACCCTGTTTGTGTGTATAGAACATGCAAAATAGTGGCTGGCTTATGGAAATATGAAAACACCTTATGTGCACATCCACCAAAGATGCAGAATGTGCAATGTTAACATAGTGGAATGGTGTCAGTCCATTGAAGAATAATGCTGCACAAGAACAGTTGATAACAATAATCATAACAACATAAACATTTAAAAGTAGTGTGCCTTAGTTAATACGCACAGCTGCTGGTCTCAAAAGTGTTAAACTCAAAATTCTACAGCTGACGCACTGATGTGACATCAGAATATGAAACTGATGTACAGTAATAATTTTCTGTTGTCAGAGATTAAAAAATCAAGAGTGGCATCTTAACCCAGCCATCAGAATTGCACCAGTCTCAGTTAGTCAGTCTCAGTGAAGATTGACTTGCAATGTTTGGATTGGTTACTAAGGATAAGCTTTGATAAACTTTGCAAAATGAAAACATTACTGAGTAATCAGGTTAGCTGGAGCTATTTCCATTTCAACACGCTTTTGTTGACACAGTGTTAATGATATTAAATATGTGTTCACTTATGGATCATATGCAGCTTGTATGGATTTTCAATACTTTTTTTTTTAAAGAATTTCTAATATTATTACTCGTCTGCTGTACTAGTGTAACCTTTTGACTCCTGCAATCTATCCACCAACTGCAAAAACTTAGCCCTTTGATTCCCTCACCCTGTCCACAAGTTTTCTGTAGGAAGCTGGTAGATGGGGTGAGGGAGTCAGAGGGTTAAGTTTTCGCTTTGCTAACATGGTTGACAGTGCAGGATGCTGGTGGACAGGGCGTGGGAGTCAAAGGGTTAAGTACTGCTGAACTGGGTTTTTTCATGACAGCTGTCAGTCACACTCTTTGAGTGTCTTGAACAGTTGAGCCATCAGCTTGGCATATTTATGTTATTCACAAACCAGTTGCAAATGAAATTTGAATTGATAAAATATCAACAATTTCCAACTGTAGTTTTGCTTGCTTAATCATGCATTGGTTACTTCTTTGGGGGAAAGGGTTAGTTGGTTAGTTGGTGGTGGTTATGGTTTTTTTTCCACATACATTTAAAACAAGACAAGTGAGAATATTCTCTCCTGGTGTCCTTACAGGTGTGCCACAGGTTTGCTGAGGTAGCGGACTGTAAAATGGAATCCCAGAAAGGTTGGAACAGCAAAGCAACTGAGCCAGCAGCGGTGTCTCACACTGACACAGCCGTCATGCCATGGAAAGGGGACAGGCTGAGGGACAGAATCACGGATGGAGGAGATGGTGACGGTGACTCTCCTGACAAAGTAAAGATTATGTCTGACACTCGTGAAGCGGCGACAAAGGTCGGCAAAGACGCAACATCCAACGCTCACCCAGCATCTAAAACAGATAGTGCTGAGAGTCGGCTTATCACTGCAGCATTTACTGATTATAGCCGTACTTCTGTAAATCAAGGCAGCGCTGTTGATAGCAATCAGAATGATAAAACTATAACCGGCAGCAAAGACATTGACCCAGCTTCTGATGACATGGTGATTTCCCACACAGGGGAGTCTGGAGGTCTGGTAGTGGAGGAAGGTGATGGTAGGGCAGCAAGCATGAAAACAACAGCTGTGAAGACTTCTGTTACAGTGAAAGAAGAAGACAATACAAACAGTATGCTGGAAGAACAGGTGTCGGTCAGTGAAGGTGAAAAGAGAGTGCTGGCCGTATCAGAATCTGTTCACGTCAAGCTCTCTGCTGATGATGACTCTGTGGACCTTCCTTCTGCCCGTTGTCAGTCTGCGCAGATTGGAATTGCCAGCACTGATGCTTCAGAGCAGATGAAGACTGCCTCAGTAAAAGACAGTGATAATGAAGTTGATGGTACAGCCAGTACCCCCCTTGTTCAGAATGACGATATTTATGCCAAGGACAAAATTTCCAGCAAAATGTGGTCAGAGGAGAGGGAAGAAAAATTGGCAGCTGATGAGGAAGAAGAGAGGAATGATGTGAGTGGAAGAAGTAGTGAAGAGCTTACAGCCAGAGACGGCTGCAATGCAGTAGCTCAGTATGTCTGTGAGGGAAACGTAGTAAAGAAAGTCAGTGCCTGTCATGTGGAGCCTGACGCAGACATTGGCACCACAGCATCAGATGACTCAAACAGCAAAGAGTCATCAGCACTGCAATCATCTCACGAGTTTGAGAGGTTTGACAACATTTTTGAAAAATTTGCTGTGTCCACAGACAGGACTGGTGAAGATGATTTGAGAACAAGCAATAAACAGCAGAAAGACAACAAGAGAAATAACATGCAAGAGTCTTCCGGCAAGGATGTAAATCTTAAAGTACAAGCAGAGAGGAGCCAAAATGAAAGAAAAGAGGACAGAGACAGTTCAGATGAAGAGAGGGAAAGGGCCCAGCCAAATGAACCATGTGCTCCTAAGACTGAGCTTGTTCATTCAGATGATAATGCCCATGACAATGCCATGAGTTCACAAAATGTGGATATGTCGGAGAAAAACACGGATTATAAACAAAGCAAAGAATCAGACAGTGTCAGTAAACATGCTGAATATGTAAACTCAGCGCAGCCCGCTGACTCTGACAATAGGGAATACAGTGTTAAAGAAAATGACAACAGGGACAAAGGAAGTCTTGATGGGGCCAGGCAAAATGAGGGTGTTGCTGAAAATGCTGACAAAAAAAGCAGTGACAGTGATGGTGACAAGAGTGATGATGGGGGAAATGGTGATATCAAGAAAGACAAAGTGAAGTTGGTGTCTGGGGATGAGGATAGCAACCCAGGCACTTCTCAGCATCCATTCACTCGCATCAAAACTGTCAAAACACGCAGCAAGAAAAAGAACTCTAATAAATCCCATGCCCCTCACACAGAGATGGCAAATTCACACTCCAGTAAAAACCATGTGCCAGCCCAAGGTGATACAGCTGACCTTGCTTTAAGTGACAGTGACCAGTCTGACAGTTCTCCAGACAGTCGGCACGGATCCCCTATTGTTAAATCCTCACAGATCCATTCGGATGAAGGCAGCATCAGCAATGAGGAAACTCGAGGCAGCAAGAGGAAGTCCCGGTCTTTCTGGAAATATGATGTAGACAAATTGTCTAAAAATCCTGCCAGAACAAGATCTTCAATTGTAAGCCGCATCACCAAAGCCTTGAGCTCCTCTGTCCAAAGCCCAGACCGTGTGAAACGTCAGATAGCAAAACACAGGGCTGTGAACTTGGATCCAGTCAAAGGGAGTGGTGTAAGGAGGAATAGCAAAGAGAAGGAAGAGGGAGAGGGAGGCCAGAAGGTGGGGACACCAGTGCATAAGTGCAATCTCTGCAACAAAGTTTTCCTGACTCCCATACGTCTGAAGAAGCATCAGATTAATCACAGTGCCGGCAAGCATTTCTACTGTGATGTAAGTAGAATTCTGCAACAGTACACTGTACTCTAGACTTGTGTTTTATATACCAGTCATGAGAATATGTCTGTCTGTCAGCAGACTTCCTGCATGATGGGGCAGTATTCTATGCTTTGTGTTCATCATCATCATCATCATCATCATCATGTGCCCTGCCACATGGCGTTGGCGATCATGACCCTCCATATGAATCCATCCTTTGTCCCTGCAAGTACATCTTGCTGCAAGTACATCATAGGCTTTTGACTATGTGTTGCTAGCCAGTGTATAGGCTTTTGATTATCTTGCCAGTGCATAGGCTTTTGATTATATTGCCAGTGCACAGGCTTTTATCTTGCCAGTGGATACTTTTGATTATCTTGCCAGTGCATAGGCTTTTGATTATCTTGCCAGTGCATAGGGTTTGATTATCTTACCAGTGCATAGGCTTTTGATTATCTTATCAGTGCATAGGCTTTTGATTATCTTACCAGTGCATAGGCATTTATCTTGCCAATGCATAGGGTTTTGATTATCTTACCAGTGCATAGACTTTTATCTTACCAGTGCACAGGCTTTTGATCACCTTGCCAGTGCATAGGGTTTTATCTTGCCAGTGCATAGGCTTTTGATGATCTTGCCAGTGCATAGGCTTTTGATTATCTTGTCAGTGCATAGGCTTTTGATTATCTTGCCAGTGCATAGGCTTGTGATGATCTTGCCAGTGCATAGGCTTTTGATTATCTTGCCAGTGCATAGGCTTTTGATTATATTGCCAGTGCATAGGCTTTTGATTATCTTGCCAGTGCATAGGCTTTTGATTATCTTGCCAGTGCATAGGCTTGTGATGATCTTGCCAGTGCATAGGCTTTTGACTATCTTGCCAGTGCATAGGCTTTTGATTATCTTGCCAGTGCATAGGCTTTTGATTACCTTGCCAGTGCATAGACTTTTGATTATCTTGCCAGTGCATAGGCTTTTCATTATATTGCCAGTGCATAGGCTTTTGATTATCTTGCCAGTGCATAGACTTCTGATTATCTTGCCAGTGCATAGGCTTTTGATTATCTTACCAGTGCATAGACTTTTGATTATCTTGCCAGTGCATAGGCTTTTGATTATCTTACTAGTGTATAGACTTTTGATTATCTTAGCAGTGCATAGACTTTCAGTGTTGATTCTAGGCTGCGGGATCACGGGATTCACGCGATTTTTTTCTGTTGCCCGCAAAAAATCAAGCCTCGTGCGGGCAGCATCCCGCATTTACCAAGGAAAGCCCAGATGTTTTGCTCGCCAACGCGTACCATAACTGGCATAAGGCCTACACATCTAGCTTTTGGCCGAATCGGCCCCGCAGGCAACACACGCAGGCTAGTAGGTCCCACTCCACTCCAAGCACACTGTGGTTATTTTTAGCAAGTGGTAGGGGCGACTGAGTGGGAAGATTTACGATTAGTCGCTGTAAACCAATCAGCATTTATTACACATCGAACGGAAATGACACAGCCGCCATTGTCAGAATTTGAGCGCCTGAACGCGAAAATGAAGTGAATACTGTTTTTGCCCTGCCGCCGCTGACCCCCACTGGTTTTGTCAGGCCCCCTTTTTTTTGACTGGAGGGGGGGCCTGACCCCCCTCTTTGAAAATCCTAGAATCAACAGTGGACTTTTATCGTGCCAGTGCATAGAGTATATACTTTTGATTATCTTGCCAGTGCATAGGCTTTTGATTATCTTGCCAGTGCATAGGCTTTTGATTATCTTGCCAGTGCATAGACTTTTGATGATCTTGCCATGCATAGGGTTCTGCTTACCTTGCCAGTACTTAGGCTTTTATTATCTTGCCAGTGCATAGGTTTTTTATTATCTTCTCAGTGCATTGGGTTTTGCTTACCTTGCCAGTGGAAAGGCTTTTGATCACCTTGCCAGTGCCTAGAGCTTTATCTTGCCAGTGCCTAGGGCTTTATCTTGCCAGTGCCTAGGGCTTTATCTTGCCAGTCCCTAGGGCTTTGATTATCTTGCCAGTGCCTTGGGCTTTATCTTTCCAGTACCTAGGGCTTTGATTATCTTGCCAGTACCTAGGGCTTTGATTATCTTGCCAGTGCCTAGGCTTCCTGTGCCTAGTGCTTTTATTATCTTGCCAGTACCCAGGGCTTTATCTTGCCAGTACCTAGAGCTTTATCTTGCCAGTGCATAGGCTTTTGATTATCTTACCCATGCATAGGCTTTTGATTATCTTGCCAGTGCATAGGTTTTTTTGATATCTTACCAGTGCCTAGGGTTTTGATTATCTTTCCACCAGTGCATAGGCTTTTGAATATCTTGGCAGTGCATAGGGTTTTGAACAGACTCAAGGTGTCGACCAGATGATTGCTGGCAGAGTTGGTGGAGCATACATTGAATTATCCAAAAGCAAGTGTATCCCTCTTGAGGGACAAATTCTAAACAACTCCAGACTATATGATCATAATGACTAGGACAGGTTAACAGGAAGAGGGAGGTTAATGTGTTTTATGAGTTTGTGTGTGTTAAGATCTGTGTGTGCGTGTGTATGAATTATCATCATCATCATCATCATCATCATGTGCCATGCTGCACGGCGTTCGCGTTGGCAATCATGGCTCTGCATAGGGATCTATCCTTTGTCACTGCAAGTACATCTCCCACCCTCTCTGTCCTCACCTACTGTGCAAGTCCATCCAATATTTTCTCACTGGGTCTACCTGGTGCTCTTTTCCCCTCCAGCTTTCCTGTTGTGACCAGTTGCTCTAAATTTTTCTTGCCTCATAAAGTGTCCTATAAATGTTGCTTGAATTTTCCTAATCTTCTTTTATTAACCCTTTGACTCCCACACACTATCCATCAACTGCAAGAGCTTAACCTTTTCACTCCCTCACCCTATCCGCCAGCTTCCTGCAGGAAGCTGGTGGATGGGCTGAGGGAGTCAAAGGGTTAAGTTTTTGCTGTGCTAGCATGGTTAACAATGCAGTATGTTGGTGGACAGGGTACAGGAGTCAGAGGGTTAATGTCCTTCTTGTATCTTGTGAATAGAGTTTACACAAACTTTGTGTCAGCAAAAGAATGCCTGACAAGTGATAACTCAAGGGTTCATGAATCTTTTTGGGAGCAGTTGTCACTTACAAGTTTGTTGTCACAGTAAAGGGAGGTTGTCCATTTTACATCACCCAGAGAACTTAAATCATCATAGAGAGTTACTCCATCAGTCGTCTGTTTTATCTGTTCTTTGGTTTGACTGACTGACTGACTGTTGTCTTCACCTGTGTGTTCAGCTGACGACACATCTGACTCTGAGAAAAGACAGCATATTTTATTGTCAGTATTGCTTCTAGTAAGTGACGGTCACAGTATTAATGCCACCAGTGTTCTGTTTCAGTGTTTATAGCATCTGTTGCAGGTGTCATACAAATTTGTTTTGTAATCATAGTGAAATCTTCATATTAAATTTGGGACAGAAAGAAATACTTCAAATAGTATCACTGTGTACACATGTGGATGAGCTGAATAATGGAATTGACAGACTTTCCTTTAGTTTAGCTACATTTCAAGAACAACTTTGATAGAACTACCCCTTAAAATGATACCAAATGGATGCTTTTCTGAAGCAGCCAAATTATGAATGAACTGTTTTAAAAGTTTTAGTAAGGGACAGCAGAACTCGGCGTGAGGAGATGTGGATACAGGACACCTTGCACATAACGTCCTTTTCTTTTTGCGTGTGTGTGCTTGTTCTTGTTGGTACTGCGCTGGTTTGTGGTGATGGTCAGTACGGTACTGTACAGGTTTGTGGTATTGGTCAGTACTGTACAGGCATGTGGTGTTGGTCAGTACTGTGTATGTTTGTGGTGATGGTCAGTACTGTACAGGTTTGTGGTGATGGTCAGTATGGTACTGTACAGGTTTGTGGTGATGGTTAGTACAGCACTGTACAGATTTGTGGTGATATCAGTACTGTACTGTACAGGTTTGTGGTGATCAGTACTGTACAGATTTATGGTAATGGTCAGTACTGTACAGATATCTGGTGATGGTCAGTATTGTACAGGTTTGTGGTGATGGTCAGTACTGTACAGGTTTGTGGTGATGGTCAGTACTGTACAGGTTTGTGGTGATGGTCAGTACTGTACAGATTTGTGGTAATGTCAGTACTGTACTGTACAGATTTGTGGTGATGGTCAGTACTGTACTGTACAGATTGTGGTGATGGTCAGTACTGTACAGGCTTGTGGTGATGGTCAGTACTGTACAGATTTGTGGTGATGGTCAGTACTGTACAGGTTTGTGGTGATGGTCAGTACTGTACAGGTTTGTGGTGATGGTCAGTACTGTATAGGCTTGTGGTGATGGTTAGTACTGTACAGGTTTGTGGTGATGGTCAGTTTTGTACTGTACAGGTTTGTGGTGATGGTCAGTACTGTACAGGTTTGTGGTGATGGTCAGTACTGCACTGTACAGGTTTGTTGTGATAGTACTGTACAGGTTTGTGGTGATGGTCAGTACTGTACTGTACAGGTTTGTTGTGATAGTACTGTACAGGTTTGTGGTGATGGTCAGTACTGTAGGTTTGTGGTGATGGTCAGTACTGTACTGTACAGGTTTGTGGTGATGGTCAGTATTGTACTGTACAGTTGTGTGATGTCATACTGTACTGACAGGTTTGTGGAGTCACATTACTTACGATTGTGGAGCAGCACGTACGTACAGGTTTGTGGTGATGGTCTGTACTGTACCAGTTGTAGTCATGGTCAGTACAATACGTACAGATTTGTGGTGGTCAGTAGTATGTACAGTTGTGGGATGGCAGTACTGTACAGGTTTGTGGTGAGGTCTGTACTGTACAGATTTGTGGTTGCACTGTAGTAGGTATGTATGTAAGTTGAGTCATGTTATATAGTACAGGTTTGTGGTGATGGTCTGTACTGGTAGGTTGTGTGTGTCAGGTTTGTAGGTTTGTGGTGTGGTCAGTACTTACTGTACAGATTATGATGATGGTCAGTATTTACTGTACAGGTTTGTTGTAGGTTTGTCACTGTACTGTACAGTTTGTGGTGATGGTCAGTACTGAACTGTCAGTTTGTGGTGATGGTCAGTAATGTACAAGTTTGTGGTGATGGTCAGTACTGTACAGAATTGTGGTGGTCAGTACTGTACAGGTTTGTGGTGATGTCGTACTGTACAGATTGTGGTGTGATGGTCAGTACTGTACTATACAAGTTTGTGGTGATGGTCAGCACTGTACAGGTTTGTGGTGATGGTCAGTACTTGTACAGGTTTGTGTGATGGTCATATCTGTACAGTTTGTGTGATGGTCGTACTGTAAGTTTGGGTGATGCATCAAGTTTGTGTGATGTCAGTACTGACAGTTGTGTGATGGTCACACGACAGTTGGTGATGAAGTACTGTACAGTTGTGAGTCAGTAACAGTGACAGTGTATTGGTGATGGTCGTATGTACAGATGGATGTCAACTGTACAGTTGTGTGATGTCTACTACAGATTTGGGATGGTCATACTTACAGTTTGTGGTGATGGTCAGACTGTACAGGTTGTGTGAGTAGATGTACAGGTTTGTGGTGATGGTCAGTACTGTACAGGTTTATAGTGATGGTCAGTATTGTACTGTACAGGTTTGTGGTGATGGTCAGTACTGTACAGGTTTGTTGTGATGGTCAGTGCTGTTCAGATTTGTGGTAATATTCAGTACTGTACAGATTTGTGATGATGTTCAGTACTGTACAAATTTGTGGTGATGGACAGTACAGGTTTGTGGTGATGGTCAGTACTGTACAGATTTGTGGTGGTCAGTACTATGCAGGTTTGTTGTGATGGTCAGTACTGTACAGGTTTGTGGTGGTCAGTACTCTGCAGGTTTGTTGTGATGGTCAGTACTGTGCAGGTTTGTGGTGATGGTCAGTACTGTGCAGGTTTGTGGTGGTGGTCAGTACAGTACAGGTTTATGGTGATGGTCAGTACTGTACTGGACAGGTTTGTGGTGGTGGTCAGTATGTAGTACTAATGGTCAGTTTATGTGCAGGTTTGTGGCAAGCCCTTTATGGATGAGAAAAAACGAGACTTCCATAAGCAAGTGCACAGTCGTTCCAGCAGTGGTAACTTCGTTTGCGACATCTGTGGCCACACCAGTGATAAGTGGCGCAACTTCGTTTACCACATGAGTACCCATGACGATGATGGTGGCAAGAAATACTCATGCACGGTACGTCCATGAATATGTTTCAGGAATGTAAACCCTGATGTTACCTGATTTTTTTCACTTGGCATTGGGAGCCCTGACTTGTGTAGTCAGTTCAGTCAGGTGAGAAGCTGTACAGCAAGATAAACTAGATGGGTGGATGGAAAGAAGTTGGTCATGAGGGTAACAACATGCAATAAACCTGTCGTTTTAATACAGTGAAACAGCGACAGTATCATCACAGTAGTGCACGAATTTCTCACTTGCTGTATTGGTAGATGTTGAATAAACATATTTGTTGATTGTGTAATGAAGGCCTAACACATGATGGTTTGTGGACTGTGATGTGTTGGTGCAATGAAGCTAAGGAAGCTTGGCTGAAATCAAAGTGCAAAGAAATGGAAGACCGACACAAAACAGATCCTCAGGGTATGTATAGACAAATTGAAGAAATTGTCCACAGAAAAAATACATGCACATCAACTGGTTGCTTGAAATCGAAAGATGGCACGCTTATCATGGAAAAAGAAAAGATATTAGACAGATGGGGAGAATACATTAAAGACCTTTTTGAGGATGATAGAAACGAAGAACACATTATAAAAAAGAACTTTGAAGGACCACCCATAATGAAAGATGAAGTTAGAGCAGCACTGAAAAAGATGAAACGGGGAAAAGCCCCAGGACCAGACAACATTACTACAGAGACGATTGAAGCCCTGGAGGAATTTGGCATAGAAAAAATAGTCCTCCTAAATGAAATTTACGACACTGGAAAAATCCCCAAAGATATGTCAAAATCAATTTTCATTGCACTTCCAAAGAAGACAGGGGCTGTGGAATGCGAACTCCATCGCACAATCAGTTGATGAGCCATGTAACAAAAATCCTGTTAAGAATAGTCATGATGAGAACTAGGAATAGAATCAGAAGAGAAATAGCAGAAGAACAGTGTGGATTTGTGGAAGGGAAAGGAACTATTAATGCCATATACATCCTAAGAACTATCATAGAGAAGTCAAATGAGATGAATATGGATTTGTATTTATGCTTTGTTGACTACACCAAGGCTTTCGATCAGGTAAGACATGATGAATTGATCAACCAACTGGAGAGACTCAGTGTTGATGGAAAAGATCTACAAATAATCAGAAATATGTACTGGGAACAAACAGCTGCAATGAGAATAGAAAATAATGTAAGCTCTTTCCAAAATATCAAATGAGGAGTCAGACAGGGTTGTTTTTTGTCACCAGATCTGTTTTCACTTTACAGCGAAAACATCATGAGAAACCTAGAAGACCCTGGATTAAAGGTTGGAGGGAAAATGATAAACAACCTTCGATATGCAGATGACACCGTGCTAATTGCAGAAAGTGAAAGAGACCTACAAAACCTTGTGAATATACTAGAAATAGAAAGCAAAGGTAAGGGGTTGGAACTGAACAGCAGGAAGACTGAAGTCATGGTGATCAGTAAAAAACATGAAATCCCCTCATGCAAAATAACAGCAAATGACACAACCTTGACACAGGTTGAGAAATTTAAATACCTGGGAACGATCATTTCATCAGATGGCAGATGCACATCAGAAATAGCCAATAGCCGGCAGAATCGGCCAAGCCAAAACAGCATTCAAGAAGATGACAAGCATTCTTACCAACAAATGCCTATCAATTAACATCAGGAAGAGAGTTCTTGAATGTTATATAGAACCAATACTGTTGTACGGATGCGAGGCGTGGACAGTCAACAAACAAAGCCAGAACAAGATTGAGGCAGCCGAGATGTGGTTTCTAAGAAGAATGTTGAGGGTTTCATGGACAGCAAAGAAAACAAACAAGACAGTTTTGATGGAGGCAGACACAAGTAGATCACTCATAAGAAAGATTAGGAAAAGACAGGCAACATTTATAGGCCATTTTATGAGGAAGGGGGATTTGGAGCACCTGGTCACAACAGGAAAGCTGGAGGGAAAGAGAGCACCGGATAGATCCAGGGAGAAAATGCTGGACGGACTTGCAGAGTGGCTGGGGACGGGGAGGGTGGGGGAGATGCTAGGGGCAACGAGAGAGAGAGACAGATGGAAGTCCATGACCGCCAATGCCATGCGGCAGGGCACCTGATGATGATGATGATGTGTTGGTTAGAAAACACAGGTAGTGTGCATGGCACACATGAATGGCAGTCAGAAATACAGTCATACTGTCAGATGGAGAAGCACCAGTCAAAATTCTAGGGCCTTGCATGTACATGTATTTTACACAAACATCTCATTCACTCACTTTGTAGAAGAACATAAAATGATGAAGCGCTTTACAGCAGGGCTTACTAAAACCTGTAAGGCATATGACCCAGGAAAAAATGAAATGTTGCCCTTCTCCCTCACAATTCCTGACTTGTGCATTGGTGCAATAAACCATTTGTATGTATGTGTGTCTGTCCCTCCCTCCCTCCTTGCCAATATCACTCTCCCTCCCCCTTTTTTTTTTCTCGTTGGTATTTTTCAGATGTGTGGAGGAGACTGGAAGTGTATAGCAATGGCAGGCAGTTTACATTGTATGGGGGAGAATTTGTCATCATTGTGGATGTCTGTATGTAGCAGTGACAGTTAACATTGTATGGGGGAGAATTGGTTGTCATTGTGGTGTCTGTATGTAGCTGTTTACATTGTATGGGGGAGAATTTGTCATCATTGTGGATATCTGTATGTAGCAGTGACAGGTACTGTACATTGTATGGGGGAGAATTTGTCATCATTGTGGATGTCTGTATGTAGCTGTTTACATTGTATGGGGGAGAATTTATCATCATTGTGGATATCTGTATGTAGCAGTGACAGGTACTGTACATTGTATGGGGGAGAATTTGTCATCATTGTGGATGTCTGTATGTAGCTGTTTACATTGTATGGGGGAGAATTTGTCATCATTGGATGTCTGTGTGTAGCAGTGACAGGTAGTGTACATTGTATGGGGGAGAATTGGTCATCATTGTGGATGTCTGTATGTAGCAGTGATAGGTAGTAGGTGCCGGCAGCCTCTCTTTAGCAATGTGGGAATTGTGTCAGTCAGTGGAAAAATTGCACATGTTTATCAGTCAAATATTCTTGCAGATGAACATTAATGACAAAGTTGTTATCATGAAGATAAAGATTGGTCTTTCCTCTATCGATCTGTGCTGTTTGTTTTTGTTATAAATGCACCCATACGAAAATCTGCGCAAAAAAAAAAAAAAACACGCCGACTGACGAAGTTTCACCGTGTCATGTAATGGTGACCGGCTCACGGTAGTGCTTGGGTGACCGGTTAACTGCAGCTTAAATCATACGGGTCATACAGGACTACCTTCATGCAAAGTAGTGCAGTTGACAGGTCAAAACCCTGTCCTTCATTCCCGTATAATATTTATTTTATAAGATTAATAGTTTGTTAGTCTTCTGAAGGTCGGAATATTGGCAAACTTTGAAGAAGAATATCTGAGGACCTGCTTGATAAATCAGATCGTTTCCGCAGATGCGTAAATAGCTTATTTTTTGTTGAATCCAACCGTGTACGGAACTATGAGATGTGACCTGTACCGGATGTGCGCGAGCGAGTACCCGTGATCTGCCAGTTTAGCGTATGGGAACCTCGAATCATGGCGGCCTTAGAAGCAATCGCTGAAAGTCCAGTCAACGAATTTCTACCTGTGATCGTCAAGCTGAAGGACAAACGTAAACATCAACTGATTTTTCATGAAAATTGAGTTGGAAGTTTGATTCAGTGAATTATTTTTGATGTTTCTCTTTATTTAGAAAGATTTTAAAAGAAATCCGTGGCAGGTATAGCCTGCATAAGCAAAGAATGGAAAGTACAATCTCGGTTTGTTGTTTTATCGCCAAGGGATTTTTTTTAAGCAACCTGGAACTAGTAGAAGTAAAACTGTGTGAAGCAACTGCTTTCCAAAGGTGTTTATATTGCTAGTGTTTAATGAATACGATGGAATTTTGTTTTAACTCACTTGGTACGATGGAACGCTATAGCGGTCGTGATGAAAGGTACCCTCCATGCCCGACTTCCCTGGAGCTCTGGCTTACGGGAAATTCCTGAGGCCAGAGAAACTCCCTTTCCACAGAGGGTCTGGAAGTGGATCCAGTGGTGGATTCCTTCTTGGGTGGTCTGGTGTCCGCTCTTCAGGACCCAGACTACGAGCCCGTTTCTCTCCGTCACTCACCTGTCTCTCCCGCAATGGTTGCTTCCATACAATCCATAGCGGAAAGACCTCAAGTACTCGGCCGATGCACTTCGCCAGACTGTACCTCAATTCAGTCCTGTCAAGGCCAAATGCGGTACTCTTACCATCTTCGGTCACCCGCTCTTCATCTGACAGAGCTTCCTCGAGAGCTGTGCCACTTAGGTCTGGTTCCCTCTCTGGGACCCACGTGCAGGCCACTATCAAAAGTCAGGACGAAATCAGGAGGGACCTCGCCCTTCACTCCGGTCCCGCTTGCCCCGCGGCAAAGCGCCCTGCTCCGGCGGCTCCCCCACCTTCCCAGGGGCCTCCACAGGAGACGTTTTGCGCCTCCTTCAGCCCCAAAGGGGCTAGGGCAAGCACCCCCCACAGGCGATCCTGTGGGCAGTCTGTCCCGACACATAGACACTTTCAGATGGAAACCCCTAGGTCCATCTGTGATGTCTTGCTCCCGGACGACTGGGGGATGTTCATTGATCTCGGAGATGCGTGTTCCGATCTCCTTATTCACCCAAGGGACAGGACGTACCTCCAATTCGTTTGGAGGAACCGATTCTTCCAGTTCAGGGTCGCTCGGGTCCAATCATCAGTGAGCAAACGGCACTCCCGGTCCCGGCTAGCCCAGGGAGTCCCTATCACACACACCCCTCCTCAGCGGACTTGTTCATGGATGCGTCCTAATCCGGGTGGGGGGGTGGGGGGGCCCACGTGGGCCTGCCGACAGCAGCAGGTCAATGGTCACAACATCTCCTTTCCTGTCACATCAACATGCTGGAACTGGAGACAGTTTTTCAAGCCCCCAGAGACTTTCTCCCCTTTCTTAAGGGAAAACATGTTCGCATCGACACGGACAACACTACTGTGGCTTGTTACATCAACAAGCAAAGGGGCGCCCGCTCCCACTCCTTGTCGGAGAGCGGAACAGCTTCCACTCTGGTGTGTAGAACAATCCTTTCGGATTTCAGTAGCAATGCCGCATGAAAAATTGAAATTGGGTTTTGAGTTAAAAGATGTATATAGTTTTGAAGATATTGTTGTTCTGAGTAAAAAGCAGTTTAAATTTTTCCAATCGGACCAATAGTTCACGAGATATTCCAATTTGAAGCGTCAAAAATTTCTTAAATTTTGGTACCACATTTTAGTGGGACAAAGAAGAGATGTGTGGGACCAACTGTCACAGAACAAACCCATCAAATGGCATGGTATGCTGATTTTGCTGGAAATGACATTCATTTTGTAATTGTGAGAGACAGACAGGATCAAATGTCATGAAATTTTGATCGTTGATGTATTTTTGTATGCCGAATTGAATGAAACCATTATCGTAACTCTGCGATGAGCCATTTTTGTCTTATAACAGTGATATTTGGCATGTTTTATCAGTTTTTCATTAATAATTGCCCATATTGTATTAATAACAGACAAAAATGGAGCTAGAAACAAAACAAGGATATATAATCATTTCAGGAGATAGATATAAAATCATTTTGCTCTCGTTCAAGTGTCTTATTACTGCAAATCAAACCAAAAAAGTCATGACTCGCTACTTCAGTATCTTATGAATAATTTGTAATATTTCGTCAGTTTCTGTACATATAAAAGGAAATATGAGAATCGATGACTTCTGGAATCACTTAAATAATTGAAATATTAAAAATTACTGCATGCTTTTATGCTGCAGTCTATCCAAAAAATATCCGATCAAAATTCTTCTAAAAACTACACACACACACACACATACACATGCACATACACATAACACACATACACATACATACACACAGAGGAAAACATCACAGACAAGATTTTTGTACATTACATTGATTTTGATTTTATACATCAGTGTTTAGAAGAAAAAAAATCGGTAGACTGTGGATGAGTTAAGTCCCCGAACATTTAGCACAGCCAGAGTCCAAAGAAAACTTCAGGAAGGATATGGGACCACTTGCCATTCAGGAACAGGTCACTTAACTCCTGCAATAGAGAAATATATGATTCTCTGCATAATATATACTATTCATTGAGAGATTGGAAAGGAAAGGAAACCATGATGCATAGTCTTCACATCAATATTACTTTAACTAGGTATTCCAAAGTGCTCTTCACGGGCGGCGAAAAGTATGGCAAAGTGCGGTTTTTCACTGGTTTTCAACTTGCTCGTTCTCAACAAAATGCAGTGTCAGAAATAAAAAAACATAGATCATGTTGATCTGTGATCCTTTAAGCTTTGTTTAAAGTCAGAATAAATCAATAAGTGTAACATTTACCGTTTGAAATATGCTTTTGATGATGGGTACTAAATTGCGATTTTGCTGCTGCTGGAACGACGAAATTGGAACGCGGTTTTGACCCCTACCTTGAAAACTCGCCTCGAGGAGATTCGCTGGGTCAGATATCAACAAACCATTTACACAGTCAAAAAGACGACTAAATTTGCTTTCATCCCATGTAAAAAGTGAACTGAGGCTTCCATTTAGTCGGTCGTTTCGTGCGTTAAAAACTTCCGTCGATGATTTCACTCAAAACCAATCTCGCCATATTTTCCACTGTGCGAAAGGTCAAGGTTTCAACTTTCAACTTCTGCTATTTGCATACGGATTCAACCACTGGCTATTTTCCTCGAGGAATGAGAACAACGCGACCTATTTTCGCTTTCTCTTTAGCGTCTGACGCGCAATGGCGGACACAAGCGAAGACCGTTCGGGCGAGCACATGGACGTCGAAGTTTACGTCGACCACTCCAGCCACGACGAATCAAGCGATCTAACTTATCTAGAGGGTAAGTGAAATATCTTGCAGTTTGTTTACTATTACTTTTCGACAGTTTGTTTCCTGATTTTAGAATATAATTGGAAAGCGCACAGCTGCAGCACCCACAGTATCATGAATATGAATCAGCATGTTAGAAGGTAGGGGTAGGTGACGGTTTGGGGTGCGGTAATTTTACAGAGTGAGATCAGGCATATGATTAAAGGAAAATGTTTACAAAAGATTTTTTTAATAATCCATGCCTTTATTATATTTATTTATAATGATGTTAATGAGAGATTAGCGATTTATTGTGGTCACGTGACCAACGCTTTGATCGATCGATAGTCGAATCGGCCGAGTGCCCTCCCTTGGGTTCTTGTTGACTTCACTCGATCTGGTTCAGTGTCGTTCAATAATTTCACAATGTTACACCTTTTTCTTTTCTGCCTTTGTGTAAACTTCCTGAATGGTACCATTGAAACAAATCTGCATGTTTATCAATCCTATTATTTTTAGGCCCAATATTATTATCACCTAGTTCAACAGCTTTAAAAGTTTATTATTATTATTAATATTATCATATTTTTGTTATTGTTATTATTTTATTATCATTATTCATTATTATTTATCATTATTATTATTATCATTATTTCATTATTAGTTTACTATCATTCATTACTATTTATTATCATTACTATTATTGTCATCAAAAATAATATTTAAACAAAATAAAGTAGGCCTACCAGGTTAATGGGTTGGACACTATGAACCTTCCTAACTAGGCCTATAGTGTTTATGAGATAAATTTTGTTGTGCTGATTTGAGTAGGCCTAAATGTATGGGACATTTTACTTTGCCCACTGCTTTGTGAGTTAGGGTAAGGTATTATAATTTTATTTTCAAAGCTGACAATAATACTGGTTGGCTTCTTACAGCTCCACACCAATCTCTCTCTCTCTTGATCCTTTCTCTCTTTGACAGGCAGGGAAGTTAATTGAGCAGGTGTACAAAAGTCTTTGTGTTCCTGCATGTTTTATGTTCTTGTTTTTTGGATTTCTTTTTGTTTTGGTCAGTATTTGCCTCTTGCTCTGTATGTATAGGCCTGTTTGTCCCTACAAATGGGATTTTCACATTACGCTACAGGATAGAACAGATAGATGTACTAATACTTTCTCTCTACACTATTTTTCTCACAGATGATCTCTTCATGAGGATGAAGGAGCGATTTCTTAAGACTGGCAGAGGGCGGAGACCTAGTCTTTTGGACAACTTTGACAGCAATGATGATGAACTGCGTCTTAACATGTTTTAATTTCCTGTCACTTGTGAAGGGGAATCACTGATCATAGACACTGACAAGTATTTTTTTACATTTCATTACAACATGTTTTTTGTAAAAAGAGATGATTTCTATCTTTTGTGCTTCCAGTTTAAGTTGAAGGCCAGGACAGTTATCTACTGTGATTAAGCAACAGTGAAAGGTCAAGACAATGATGTGGAAGCTTTTGATAATGTTCTACACACAGTTAAGGAACAGTTAAAGGTCAAGACATGTTTTAATCATTGTTTAATGATAAAAAAAAAAAAAAATTAGCATGTAAAAACTATGAAGATGACTTCTTTGAATGAATGTTGTTGATGTACATGTCTTGTTTGATTCGATATGTAAACAAAACGCATTATTTGTTACTATTATCAGCTGACATTTGTTATAATTTTGTCATCTGATTTTTGTTTACAGAAAGATTGAAACCTAATGTCTTGTTTGTTATACTGACAGATCATAAAAAACTGATCATTTTGGTATATGGTACTTTGCAGTAGGATGAATGTGACAGAAGTTACGGAGTCTTGCAAAAAGCTAAAATACACAATTTTTTTCAAAATAGGTATTTTATCCTTACCCAAATATGGTTTGATTAAACATACAGATGTCTGGGGTTGTTTTACATTGAAAGAGTTTGTCATGCTGAGCAATTTGATATCAAAACCATTTTTGTAACTTTAAAGTGAAAAAAGTTATGGTACACCAAATATGTGTAAAATTCGCCATTTTTTTCACTGTGACAAATCGGCATATTTCGCATTTTTGACATCTGATATCTATCCAACCAGCTATCAGATGAAGCTGGAAAAAAATTAGGGTTAAATTCCTTAATATGTTTATCATATATGATTCATTTCAGTGTCACTGTATTGTATTTCTTAAAGATAATGGAGTTTGAAAATGGGTCCCTTGCCCAGTTGTTTGAACGGCGGCGTCCAATTTTGCTATTTTTTGTCATTTTCATATGTCTGTATTTTTATTGATATGCATTTCTGTCCATATGTTTTTTGCACATCAACTTAACAAGTAAAAACCTCCTCAGAAATGATTTTCTGGACTTGTGTGATTTTATATATGTGTTCAAGGCATGTCTGAATGTGGCCTAAAATGCCGTGCAAAATTTTTCTAAGTCCAAAAAGAAAGAAAAAAATCATAAAAAATTTATTTTTTATCCCACATTAAAAACTAAAGTATGTATGTGTTCAGAATGAAAATCTCTATTTTCCCAGCTGATTTTTATACAGATAAGTTCAAATTTGAAAATCACTTTGGAATACCTACTTTAACATTAACCCCAAACTCGCGACTTTGATTTTTAGCATATTACTTGTAAAAATCCACCAAAGCTGAGTAATCCTAAGTATTTCCAGTAATCTTGCCCTTTAATTCAAATCAATAACAATAGGCTACTACTAAATAAGATGCAATCTTCCCTTTAATTAAAACAAACTGATGACAATAGGCCTATCCTTTTCAGATACTGACAACAAATTGAAACAACTATGTAAGCTAATGGATGGCCTACTTTACAAATAATACAACTCATAGCCTTCTATTCAATTGCAAAACCTAAATAAAGAATATTATAACAATGACAGATTTTGTTTTGTGACATTCTAAATCTCTGTGTGTGTTAGTGTTGTCTCAGAGAGAGAGAGAGAGCGAGAGGATCATGCCTGTTAACAATGACTTGGATACGAATGCATTGGGGCCTATTTACTTATTTATTCATTTCTTGATCTCTGAGAGAGAGAATGAGAGAGAGATTCATGTCAAGGAAAGTACAATGACTTGCACAGAATTGTTTGTTGATTTGAAAAAAAAATATATTTAGACCTATTTATTCATTCATTCATTTATTTGAGAGAGAGAGAGTTGGGGAGGCAGGTATGCGCACCCCTCTGTTTGGGCAAACCCATTTTCCATGGCTCGGCAAAGCCCGTCGAGCACATAGTATTTTTAGTAGTAAGCTCGCCCGTCGTGGGGTGAGCAGGTCTACACAGCGACATGCAAATTAGCATGATCTCAGGGAGGAAATGGTTGACGAACCTAGCTTCGGCTGACAACTCTGAATCGAGTTCAAACGCAGTTGTCCTTTTCTTAAAAAATACAATGTTACAGATAAAACAGAACTTGATCTGTTGGTTGCTAGTCTTTTGTCTGACAACGCGAAACCTGCCGAGCTGAAACTTGCACACTGTTCTGTTCCGCGCAGTAGGCCTATGGCGTCGGCACATTGCGACATTGTTTTGCTACTGATCTGGTATAGATCCTCGTGTAAAATTTGCCGTACGGCCGTATTTTACATCAGATTGATTTCATATTACACATGCATATAGAAAAAAGCATGTAAAATCGAATCCCGCCGCCGACAAGTTCCAAAAATGGCAACTTACCTGCAAACTTTTCCGATGAAAAAAAGCAAAACTTTGGAAGCGTTGATCTCGGTTCGAAACTGGCACACATAGCTGTCGTCGGGATATATCATTCTGTTACATTAATTCTCATTGGCTGCAAACTTACAATGTGATTGGTTCACAAATATAGCCGTACCGACCGAAATAGTGAAGCATCCCAAACAAACTTCAATTCTAAACGCATACCGTCGCCGCGATTGCGCCCGAAACGCGGATTTTCGACTTTCTCATCAAATAACTAATTCCATTTTCGCTCTACGTATATAAAAAGGCAATCATTCAAATCTTTATTCATTTCTTATTCACATAAGACAAAAAATAAGAATGAAGCACCGATTAAAGAGGCAGTAATACTTGATTGAACTGAAGACCCCCCCAGTTTTGCGGCCAGCCCCGGTTTTCCCCAGTTTTTGGTACCACAAATTTGACGTCGCGTTTCGGTTCGCACGGCATTGCTAATCTCAGCGATGCATGTCCCGGGAAAGACAAACATACTTGCGGCCTCCGTCAGCAGCTCCCACAGGATTCTTCCCTCAGAACGGGCACTGGTCTGTGCAGTTCTGGAGCCAGTGTTGGCAGCATGGTTCAAATAACAAGTGGACCTGTTTGCCACCAGATTCCACCGCCGCCTTCATCTGTATGTTCTTCCAGTCCCGGATCCTTCGGCTGGCCTGTGGATGCTCCGTCCATCCCACGGTCAGTCCTGTCGGGCTATGCCTTCCCTCCGTTCCCCTAACTGGGAAAGTTCTACGGAAGGTGAGGGCAGCCTCTGCCACGATGGTTCTCGTGGCGCCTCGATGGCCTGCCCAAACATGGTTTCCGGAACTGCTGCACCTGTTCCATGTGCCTCCAATAAAACGCACTGTGACAGGCCGGTCCTTGCTTCAACCAAGGTCGCGCATTCTGCACAGCAATCCGGAGGCTCAAAACCTTCCTGCTTGGCTGCTGTGCAGGACTCAATGTCTTCATTAGGCTTGTCCCCAGATGAAGGGACGCAGGGCAGCTATCTGCACCACCACCAGCCAGTCGGGTAGTCCTTCCTTCGTGGACGACCCTGTCCTGCGGGATATTGTCCGCGGGGCTTCCCTTTGGGAAGCCTGACCCCCCGCCGCACCTGGCCGGGGATCTCCTTGTCCTCTCCTCCCTGGGACTTCCGCCTTACGAGCCCATCAGGGAGTGTTCTCCCACGTTCTTCTCATTTTGGACGGCCTTTCTACTCCCTCTAGCGTCGGGGAGGCACTGTAGCGAAGTGCACGCTCTTAGCGGACTCCCCGGGGATGTCGCTTCCAAACCGGAGGGCTCAATGTCTCTCCGCCTACTCCCGGACTTCTTGGCCAAGAACCAGTCGCCAGGTTCTCCTACTCGGTCTATCTCCATTCATCCCCTGACGTCTATCCTTGCTCCGGATGACGAAATCTTCTCGCCAGAAGCAGACCCACCTGTTTCTCTCTTACAACGAAAGTTATAAGAAGGCCATTATCCGCGCATCCATCTCTCGATGGCTGTGGACAGTCATCAAGGATGCGTATGCAAGGCCGGGCTCAGATTTGGCTGTCTTCTCCCTGAGGCCCCATGACATCAGAGCATGGGCCTTGTCACTGGCGTTCACTCAATGCCAGCCTCCAGAGTGTCCTGGACGCCGCGCATTGGCGTTCTCCGGGCACGTTCATTCCATCCTACCGGCGCGATGTCGACCGTCTGCACGACGATGGATCTAGGGGTATCACTTTCACTGTGGTGGCTCAACACCCCATCTCTCCCGCACGCCCTGACTTGTCTCATTCCTCCAGGCATTAGCCAGGTAAGCCCTCCTTCCGGGTAGCGCTATTCTGCATCAGTGAGCCACGCTACAGTATGTGTAATTAAAAGGAAATTTTCCTTCTAAAATTACGTTTAATCTAACATACTTACCGTGGCTCACGCAGAGTCCCTCCCGTCCTCCCCGCCTTCCTGGTTCCTTCCATTCACAGTCAGGGTCTTGGTTTCCTCGAAAAGAGGAAGAGCACATGCGCATGCGCAAGACATGGATACTCTCAGAGTTATGGTCCTTTCGGACTTTATTGTTTATGAGGCAGGAATGGCAAATCGCTGCTGCTTATCGCATCAGTGAGCCACGTTAAGTATGTTAGATTAAACGTAATTTTAGAAGGGAAATTTCCTGTTCCATACAACAGAATGCGATAGCGGTTTCGATAATTAAAATTTTTTCAACGCTCCCTACCATAGCCACACTGGTCACTGCAAACATGTCAAGGGTCAAAGGGAAAGTTACTTCGTGAGATTCCGTAGCCATACACTCGTCGGGAAACGACTTCGGCATCCCACACGACTGGCTAATCTGCATTCGTGTCGAAAATGGCGTCGCAGGCGAGTACAAGTTTTCGAACAAAGTAGGTCGCGATGGCAACATTTTACTGCTGCTGAAGTGATTGAAGTGCTTAAGACTGAAGGATTGGACATCGAGGAGTATGCTGAAGATAATGGTGAAAGTGTATCAAGTGATGGAAGCTGCCAGCAAGAAGGTACTGACAGTGACCCAGTTCAGACGACAGTGAAGTGGGAGAGGGAGGTGGGCGTACACGTCACGAGAGGCGAGTGGTCAGCAGGCCAAGCACAGTGAGTCGCCTGTCTGATGGAGGTTTCATTCACTTTCCTATGCATGACTGGCACGAAGATTTTAGTTTTTCTCCCACTTTGCCTCCGTTCTCTGGCTCTTGTGGCCTGCATGTCTCATTTGAGTGCCACGCCCCCATAATTCCCCAGTGTAACAATTTGTAACATTTATTCATATAATATCACTAATAATCTTTTTTTTTTTTACCCTGAGCAAAGTCTACTTTATTCATGTTGTTTGGTGCATACAAAGACCTTCTCACCTTTGACTGTGTGTTGATGGAGCTGATCAAAGTGTGTGACTGTACGATGATCCTGACCACAAAATTTGGAGTATTTTCAACATGGCACATGAAGAAGAAATATTCAAGGAAGAACATCAATATTTTGGCATGAACTAACCCAGCATGTAAATATTCAGATCTGAAAGTTTCATTTTGTTCCTTCATGTTTTGTATTTTTTGTGATTTTTTTTCCTAACCCTTCAAAATGGGCCGTCTATGGGGGAAAGCAAGGGGGAAAACTCTCCGTCCCGAGTGAGTTAATACATCGAAATCATCATATTTGTGCTATTACTTGGCCAGAAATTCAAACCAGAAGTTGGTCGGCGAGTGCATGTCGTCTATCGGATCAGATTCGACATTGTTTAATTATCATTGCAAAGAAACAGCATATGGCGGTTTTGCATAGTCACACACGCGTGCACACATGCACGCAGGCACGCACACATTGTCAACACTATACAGTGAAACTCTGTTATAGCGAGAGCGGACGGCCCAGGCACATTTTCTCGCTATTGCTGAGTTCTCGTTATTCCCAAATGACGAATTTACCAAGGGAAACAAAGGGAAATAATCTTGGCACCGGCGCCGTCGATGTGTTCATAATTAATCGATAGTGTCCCTTGATTACACACCGCACAAGGACGCGCCTTTCGTTGTTTTTCTTTGTTACCGGCCACCACAAGATGTGCCCTACCGGGAACTTGACGACGAGGTGGGGGTGGGGCAAGTGGCGAGAACTTTTGTGACCAGGAAGGATAGAAAATCTCTCGTTATTACAGAGATGATTATCCACTAACTCTCGTTAAACCCAATGGTTTATTCTTAAAGATTAAGAAGGATAAAAAACGGGATTGAAAAATGTCTCGTTACTACAGTGTTCTCGTTATTACAGTTGTCGTTATTAATGGACTCCACTGTATAGCATCAGGCAAACACGGACACATTCCAATGAGCCTTTCTAATGGCACAATAGAAGTTACTTTACTCTCAAAAGTAATAGCTGGCACAAATTAAAGAAAATACTTAAGAAAAAATTTGGATTTTATTTCTATTTGTTTTCAAGGCAATGATGATCTTTTGTGGATGAAATTAACCATCACTGCCACCAAAAATTCAACAACAGACACTCACTAATAAACTACTTCTACAGTTAAACCTGTTAAGAACTGAGTGTGATAAGTCGCAGGACGAGAACAGGGCTTTTGTTTCAAAAATTAGTAACACTGATAAATCATCACCTCAGGGGCTAAATCTGAAGACAAAAATTGAGACAGTTTTAAAAGATGCGGAGAGATTTTCAGTAGATAGACCAGACATTGAAAATTTCTTTGTCTGTGGATATGGGAAGATGCATGTTACTGCGAAATAACTGATGATAAACTTATTGATAAACTTTAGGAATGAGTATAGAAATGGCTGTAAGTCATATACTGCATTGACAGGCATGTATCTTCTGCTGTTACACATTTTAGTTTCATTATGTTATTGAGAAGGATGTCTTTCTGTGCTAGTATGATACAAAGTCATCTGTGGATCACATTGTTTCAGACTAAATCACGTACATGCACACAAAATCTTAAAATCTCGTATATTGGCAACGTTTGCTTATAAAGAGTGAAGCTGTAGCTTTGTATTTGTTTCACATGCAAAATTTCAGGAGATTCCATCAAGACATAATGTGAGTTACGCCTGTTTTAAGTTGGCCCAACACATGGGCACTAACATTATTTGGGTGCAAGTGCATACAAAATATCTTACATTTTGAATATAACTAAGCTTGTGAATAATTTACTGGTAGCTTTCTGTCTATTTGATTCATATGCAAAATTTCAAGGAAATCCATCAAAAAATAAGCCAAATATGTGCGTTCTAATTTGGTCTGGTACATGAACCATGCTTTTTCCATTGTTCAAATGAGATGTTTTGCCATTTTTGGAGCCATATAACTCATGACTTTGTCACTTTATGCTGCCCCCAAAAATTTAAGAATCATATAATATTGTTTCTGAGAGAAAGTAAACTCTAGCCAATTCTGTCTTCTTATTTTTGTGTAATGGGGGTACAAAAATGGCTTGTCATGCAATTTCGAACATTGACAAAATGGTATATTTATGAAGTTTGCAGTACTGCTGTGTAAATATAATGAACAGATCTACTTGTATGCTTGCTTTTTTATGTAGTTTATGTTGTTAAGAATTAAAATCAGGAATGACATTCTCTGTCTGAGGACTTCTAGAAAATTTAGGTTCCTGCAAACTTGCTACATTTCAGAATTGGCGAAAACGTACATAAACTGCCGTTTTCAATGTGTGTTATCTCTGGACCTAATACGGCTAGACTTTTTTTTTTTTTGCGTTGTGCTTATATTTTCTTGTACTTTTCAGAAATATAAGTGTTAATAACCTTTTCAGAAGTTTATGTTTTGGCTGCCGGTACCTACTATTAATCCACACTTGTTAGCAATTGATGTTCTGTCACATCTACATAAAAAATATTTACATTAATACTTAAAAATATTTACAGATGGCTCTGTTCTAGTTGAATGTAAAGCAGGCACTGGCTTTCTAATTCCTAAATTTAATGTAGAAAAGGCTTACTCTTTAGGACAGGGACATTCAATCTTCACTTCTGAATTAGTTGCCATCCTAACGGCACTGAAATACATAGTAGATCTACCCATAACTTTGTTTAGTATCCTATTATGTGTAGATTTGAAATCTGCATTGCAATCCCTAAAAAGTTGCGAATATAAAGTAAATAGTACGTTAATATTTGAGATAAAATTTCTAATTCATTGTTTAATAACAAATAATACACAAGTTAAGTGTACATTGTATGGGGGAGAATTGGTCGTCATTGTGGATGTCTGTATGTAGCAGTGACAGGTACTGTACATTGTATGGGGGAGAATTGGTCATTATTGTAGATGTCTGTATGTAGCAGTGATAGGTACTGTACATTGTATGGGGGAGAATTGGTCATTATTGTAGATGTCTGTATGTAGCAGTGACAGGCAGTGTACATTGTATGGGGGAGAATTGGTCGTCATTCTGGATGTCTGTATGTAGCAGTGACAGGTACTGTACATTGTATGGGGGAGAATTGGTCATTATTGTAGATGTCTGTATGTAGCAGTGATAGGTACTGTACATTGTATGGGGGAGAATTGGTCATCATTGTGGATGTCTGTATGTAGCAGTGATAGGTACTGTACATTGTATGGGGGAGAATTGGTCATTATTGTAGATGTCTGTATGTAGCAGTGATAGGTACTGTACATTGTATGGGGGAGAATTGGTCATCATTGTGGATGTCTGTATGTAGCAGTGATAGGTACTGTACATTGTATTGGGGGGGGATTGGTCGTCATTGTGGATGTCTGTATGTAGCTGTTTACATTGTATGGGGGAGAATTGGTCATCATTGTGGATGTCTGTATGTAGCAGTGGCACTTAACATTGTATGGGGGAGAATTTGTCATCATTGTGGATGTCTGTATGTAGCAGTGACAGGTAGTGTACATTGTATGGGGGAGAATTGGTCATCATTGTGGATGTCTGTATGTAGCTGTTTACATTGTATGGGGGAGAATTTGTCATTGTGGATGTCTGTATGTAGCAGTGACAGGTAGTGTACATTGTATGGGGGAGAATTGGTCATCATTGTGTATGTACCTATGGCAGACAGTTTACATTGTATGAGGGAGAATTGGTCATCATTGTGGATGTCTGTATGTAGCAGTGGCAGGCAGGTTACATTGTATTTGTCATTGTGGATGTCCGTATGTAGCTGTTGCAGGTAGTGTACATTGTATGGGAGAGAATTTGTCATCATTGTGAATGACTATGTAGCAGTAGCAGGCAGTTTACATTGTATAGGGGAGAATTTGTCATCATTCTGGATGTCTGTATCTATGGCAGTGTACATTGTATGGAGGAGAATTTGTCATTGTGGATGTCTGTAGTAGCTGTGGCAGGCAGTTTACATTGTATGGGGGAGAATTTGTCATCATTGTGGATGTATGTATGTAACAGTGACAGGCAGTGTACATTGTATGGTGGAGAATTTGTCATCATTGTGGATATCTGTGTGTAGTTATGGCAGTGTACATTGTATGGTGAAGAATTTGTCATCATTGTGGATGTCTGTATGTAGCTGTTTACATTGTATGGGGGAGAATTTGTCATCATTGTGGATGTCTGTATGTAGCAGTGACAGGCAGTGTACATTGTATGGGGGAGAATTTGTCATCATTGTGGATGTCTGTATCTATGGCAGTGTACATTGTATGGGGGAGAATTTGTCATCATTGTGGATGTCTGTATCTATGGCAGTGTACATTGTATGGGGGAGAATTTGTCATCATTGTGGATGTCTGTATCTATGGCAGTGTACATTGTATGGGGGAGAATTTGTCATTGTGGATGTCTGTATGTAGCAGTGACAGGCAGTGTACATTGCATGGGGGAGAATTTGTCATCATTCTGGATGTCTGTATCTATGGCAGTGTACATTGTATGGGGGAGAATTTGTCATTGTGGATATCTGTATGTAGCAGTGACAGGCAGTGTACATTGCATGGGAGAGAATTTGTCATCATTGTGGATGTCTGTATCTATGGCAGTGTACATTGTATGGGGGAGAATTTGTCATTGTGGATGTCTGTATGTAGCAGTGACAGGCAGTGTACATTGTATGGGGGAGAATTTGTCATCATTGTGGATGTCTGTATCTATGGCAGTGTACATTGTATGGGGGAGAATTTGTCATCATTGTGGATGTCTGTATCTATGGCAGTGTACATTGTATGGGGGAGAATTTGTCATTGTGGATGTCTGTATGTAGCAGTGACAGGCAGTGTACATTGCATGGGGGAGAATTTGTCATCATTGTGGATGTCTGTATCTATGGCAGTGTGCATTGTATGGGGGAGAATTTGTCATTGTGGATGTCTGTATGTAGCAGTGACAGGCAGTGTACATTGCATGGGGGAGAATTTGTCATCATCGTGGATGTCCGTATGTAGCAGTGACAGGCAGTGTACATTGTGTGAGGGAGAATTTGTTGTCGTTGTGGATGTCTGTATGTACAATGACAGGCAGTGTACATTGTATGGGGGAGAATTTTTCATCATTGTGGATGTCTGTAGTGTATGTAGCAGTGACAGGTGCGGATGTCTGTGTGTAGCAGTGACAGGTAGTGTACATTGTATGGGGGAGAATTGGTCATCATTGTGGATGTCTGTATGTAGCAGTGACAGGCAGGTTACATTGTATGGGGGAGAATTTGTCATCATTGTGGATGTCCGGATCAGGAAGTAATGTGTAACTGTATGGCTTTGTTGCAGATTTGTGGCCATACCATGGCCAACCTGATTCGACTACAGCGCCACAAGATTCACCATGACCAGGGTCTGCACCACTGCTGTTACCTTTGTGGCAAGCTGTTCAGGACTCAAGAGGATCTGGACAATCACTCCATGAGGCACAGCAATCGCCCAACCCCACCTCCCAACCCTACCCCACCCAAGTCCAGCCTTATGGACACTCCCCACTCTGTCACCAAGTCCACTTCTGCCCATCACACTCCCACCGCCAGAAAACGTACTGCTGCTACTGTGACCTCTGCTACTCTTGCAGAGTTTGATAAGGAGGAGGATGAACCTCCAAGGAAACGTCGTCCTGTGGCCAGGACCACCCAGAAACCAGTGACTCGTCCTGTGGGGGAAGGTTCCAAGTCTCTGGCACTAGGTCATAGTCCCAGCTGGTGGGAAAGTGAAGGTGGTGGTGGGCTGTGTGATGAAGGGGCCATGAGTGTCGCCTCTCCCCCTGCCACCTCCACCCCCTCCACGTCCACAGGGACTTCCCTTGGGGGACATGTGCGCAAGTCCAAGCGCAGGAGATCTCACTCGCGCAAGTGCGAGTGTTGCGACAACTCCTCCGGCTCTTTGTCCTCTTCTTCACCCAACAGGCATTCCAAGTCTTCAGACTCGGACAGCGATAAGACTCGCAGCACCAAAGAGGACAGTGCGTGTGTTCCTCAGAAAAACAGAAAAAGGGTAAGTGGGCCTGAAGGGGCTTCAACACAGTCGGTTTCAGAGACCAGATGGACGGACTCCAGTATGAGGGAGGGGTCCAGTGGGAAGGCATCTGACAGAGGGACGAGAGAGTCTTTTCATTGTGATGTTCCCCTGCGGGAATGCAGCATCAGGTTACAGAGATCCCCCAGCACATCCATGGGGAAAGAGACTTCCCACGATTCACAGACCCCCTCAGAAGCGCAAAGACAGTCATCCCCCAAAACGCCCACAGACACCACTGTCAAGTCACCCGCACCAACTTCCCTGGACCAGTCCACTACGCCCACAGGAACGGCCAAGAAAAACCGCAAGTCGGCATCGGACAAGCCTAAGAGATCAGCGTCAGGCTATTTTGAAGGTCGCAAGGTCAAGATCTACAGGACAGCCTCAGAGAAGATGCTGCCCAAAAACCTGGCCCTGTCAAGTGCATCTAAAGAAAGAGCCAGAAAAGCTGCCAGAGAGAAACAGAAGGCCGTCAGGGCGGAGAAGTCGGAAAAAGCGGACATACAAAAGAGAACCTCATCCACAGCGTCATCCAGCACATCCGGCGGCTCCAGCCATCCCTGCCCTCTGTGCAGGGAGCGTTTTTGCAGTGAATCTGACATGAAGATTCATGTCGGCAAACACCTGACAAAACACTCACAGAGGCAGAGTAGGGATGTTGAGACGATAGCACAGTCTTGTCGACTGTCCTCCACGCTTCGGTCTCCCGACCAGGAAGGTTTCTTGTGTCACCGCTGTGGATACAGTGCTCGTAGCAACGCAGACCTGGCCAAACACATGAGGGTTCACTCCTACAAACAGCATCAGTGCTTGGAATGTGGCTTGGCTGTCTTTGACTCGAAAACTCTGCAGCATCACATGAAGGCTCACAACAAGGTAACTCGGAAATCAGAAAGCCACTAATTCACAGTCCCGGGAAGAACACTCATCAAAAGATAATCAGTGAGAGTCGGTAGGTCGGTCTGTCAAACCCAGACCCTCAAGCAAGCGTGTTTGTGTCTGGTTTCACAATGGTAAGAAAAGTCAGTTAGGTGCTATTTTTGTGCTGTCCCCCTTTTATACGTGTGCATCATGTTCCTGGTCAGAGAATGAGGGATTTGTTATGCTTGCTGTTGGAGCTGGGGCTGGTCAGGTTTTCCCTAGTTAAAGGTCAAGGTTAAAACTTTGACTCCCACACTATCCAGCAACTGCAAAAACTTAACTCTTTGACTCCCTCACCCTGTCCACCAGCTTCCTGCAGGAAGCTGGTGGATGGGGTGAGGGAGTCAAAGAGTTAATTTTTTGCTTTGCTAGTGTGGTTGACAATGCAGGACGCTGGTGGACAGGATGCGGGAGTCAAAGGAGTAAATGTACCCCTAACATGTCTTAGTGTGTGTGGAAAATTGATTCAGCTTGCTGTTTGTCCCCCATTCTCCATTCTTAGGGGAGGAGGGGTGGGAAGGGGGTAGAAGGGATGTTTTCTTTTATGAAGGTGGTAGATTGTGTGTCTGTGTACAGGTCCAAAGACAACAAACTATGTCAGCAAAAATTTCTTGGCTTTTTGGAGATGGTGCTTTCCTGAATTGTACTTGAGTTCTATACCAAAAGAAAGACAGGAAGGCATCTTTGTAAAGTTATCAGACTGCCAGTTTTGGAAAGGAAAAAAGCTGTTGACATTTTTAGAATTGCGGAGGGATCAGAGAGTTAGAAGTAAAACTTTGTCACTTTTATTCCTGGTTTTGGTGCCTGGGTCATGGATGATGAGAGACCTGCTAACTTACACAGACTGTGTGTCTAGACCACTACAACTTTAGTGATGAGATGCACAAGCTGTAGTGTTGGGCCATCACAAGGCTTGTGTTGCTGATGGCTGTCCCATATACAGCAGTGAGTCAGATGATGTTTAGGGACCGGCAGTCTGAACAGTCCTGATGGCAGGTGTCCCTCATGATGCTTCCCTAGAACTCATAGGGGACAACAGGCTGCGTAGCATTCCAGTGGTTAGCCATCAATGTCTTGTAAACCGCATGCCCGTTATATTTTTTTGCCATGATTAGAAGGGGTCGCTTTTGTGTTGTGCAGACCGTTTGAAGATTCAACAGGATAAAAATGATTATATCCATAATTGTGTTCTATCTTGGATGTTTGTGCCCAATATCAGGGAATGTCATAGTAAAGAGGACTGACTTCCAAGTAAACATACTTGTACATGTATGATACACACAAAGGCGCTCCAGTTTGGAGTTTTATACATGCGCATCTCATTTACTTGCCATATCTCTTATCTGTTTAGAAAACAAGCACAACACTTGTTGTTCTCAGGTGGGCTCTACATATAGCATTGCATAAAAACACAGCTGTGCACACCCTTGATACACATACTTTTAAGTGTGCATCCTAAAATGTAACTTTCAAACCCTTATACCGCCCAGGTACAGCGCAGAAGAGACTGGACCTCAGAGCATGAATTTGATGACACATAGTGAAGACAGATGTAAGCCTGGAGACTTGACCAGCATTGTCAACAGTGTGACTTGACCAGCATTGTCAACAGTGTGACTTGACCAGCATTGTCAACAGTGTCCATTTTATGTACTGAAGTGTCAGAAGCATGCTGCATCTTGTGTGTATATAATATAACATTGTAAAGTGTGTCTCAGTGTTGATTCTTTTAAGCAGTTTGGAACCCATGAAAATTATATGTAATACAGCAAATTTTGAACAGGTCAATAGTAAGTAATGTGTTTCACTTTCAGTCACATGGTGAAAAGGTTATGCTGATCTGCAAGTTTCCATGCAATTTGTGATTCGTACAATTAAAATGGCAAAATTTGAATGATTAAAAAGTTTTGTTTGGTGATAATGTCATGTTGATCTGCATAAAGATAAGAGTTTGTATGATTTAAAGATTGTTGTTTTAGTCGTTTTATAAAAAGATGAGACTGATCTTCATAAAAAAGGAAAGAACAGTTTGAATGATTTAAAGAATGTGTTTTGATTTTTACGGTTAAAAGATGATACTGATCTGCCTGTGCTTCGATATATGTTAAAAAGTAAATGCTGATCTTTATAAAAATAAAATAACAGTTTGAATTAATTGATAATGTGTTTGGGTCATTTGATGAAATGATGGTGTTGTTCTAATCAAAGTGGCGAAGTTAAAACAACTGTTTGTTTGGTTACTTGGTAAAAAGATTGACTGATCATGCTGAACATACAAGTTTTGAAATTGTGACACAGCATGGGAAAAGCAGGCTAAAGATGCAGCCAGCCGTTCATGGCTGTGGCTTAAAAAGCGGGATTGGGTCAAAATTGGGTCAGATGAGACTTTAGTTTTTAACAAGTGACCTTCAAATCCCAGAAGATTATCATATTCTGTAACTGAAAACACTTTTGAAAGCAGCTTTTTAAAAGCATAAAATGATTTTTTTAATTGTGTATTGCTGTCCTTGTCAAAAATATATTTATTTAATTACAAAGTTTGATTGTGCCAAACAAGAAAAGTGGAATACATAAAAATGTTCAATTTAAACTCTGAAATGTTAAGATGAGTTAGACACTCGAAACATCAAAGTGTTGCATTTTAGCCTGGTTTTTCATTGCTTGTTCACATATATTCTGTCTGTCTGTCTCTCTCTCTCTCTCTCTCTCTCTCTCTCTCTCTCTCTCTCTCTCTCTCTCTCTCTCTCTCTCTCTCTCTCTCTCCCTCCCTCCCTCTCTCTCTCTCTCTCTCTCTCCTCTCTCTCTCTCTCTCTCTCTCTCTCTCTCTCTCTCTCTTCTCTCTCTCTCTCTCCCTCCATTCTAATTTTCTCTCCATGTCTTGAGTGGTAGCTTTTCTGTTGTCATTATTCCATTTCATTGCTTTAGTCAACTCCCTGTCTCTGTCTGTCTGTCTGTCTCTCCCCACCTCCTGTCTTCAGTTTTCTACAAGCAAGCACCAGATGGTGTACATATGATAAACATTACTACATTTTTAACACTGTTGGATTTGGTGATGGTTTTCTTTGTTCATGTTTGATCGTTGCTGTCGTTTAATGGTGATTGTTTTGAAGTTATTTGGACAGTTGATGTTGTATGTAAATCAAGTTATGATGGATTTGACAGAGAAATTAAGTTGTGTAATATGTACCAAGTAGCAAAGCTTGTGTGTGTCTGTGTCTTAATCTGTTTTCTAACCCAGCGGTTGGGTTTATCATTCCAACATCGTAGTGTGTCTGTGTGAAGTCTAATGATGGTTTTTTATAATAAATGTAAAGCCAATAATTGACAGTGATTTCACCGCACAGTTCAGAAATTTTGGTACCTAATAAAGTAATATATATATAAATATACATTAAGAGCAAGTGCCATATTGTAACTGATTTGTCTTGTCATGTTTTTAGTTTTTTAAGTTCATTGTTTTGTTGTTGTCATTGTCTTCAGTGTGTGTGTGTGTGTATGGGGGGGGGGGGGGGGGGGGGGGGCTTTAAAGTGTTTTGCTTTTCCCTAGGCAAAATGTTTGTGTGTATGTTTTGATTAGTTGGGTGTTTTTGGTGCACTTGTTGTGTGTACCGGTACTTTTGTTTGTCTCCAGGGTTTGTTGTCCATTTTGCATCCATGGAAGGATAATTTGTCTCTTGGGCCTGTTTTCATTAAAAAAAATTTACTGCTAATAGTTATTTTAACCTCTTGACTCTCATGCCCTATGCACTAATTGCAAAAACTTAACCTTTTGACTCCCTCACCCTATCCGCCAGCTTCCTGCAATAACTTGGATAGGGTGAAGGAGTCAAAGGGTTAAGGTTTTGTTTTGCTAGCATGGTTTACAATGCAGGATGCTGGAGGACAGGGTGTGGGAGTCGAAGAGTTAAATATCTTTTTGCCAGACCATTCCAGTTCTCCTCCCCCCCCCCCCCCCCCCCCCCCCCCCCCCACACTTATTCCCCCCCCCCTTTTTTTTTCAGTTTCCATTTCAGAAGATATCTCCATGCATGGAATAGATTCCTCATGCACTGATACTGCAGATTCCCTTAACCCTTGGACTCCCGCACTTTATCCACCAACTGCAGAAACTTAACCCTTTGATTCCCTCACCCTAGAGGTGAGGGAGTCAAACGGTTAAGTTTTTGCTTCGCTAGCATGGTTGACAATGGCGGGTGCTGGTGGCCAAGATGCAGGAGTCAAAGGGTTAAGAGAACTGTTGGAAGTGCATGTTTTGTACAGTAAATACATACATTCTAAGAAGACCAGTGATAAGTGTACTGTGACATTTGGGGGATCTGAGTTACAGTGTGGAGCTGTTCTTCTCTTGATAGCACAGGCAGACAGTTTAAAGTATCAGTATGTGTGTTCATCTTGGTATACATGTGTAAACGGCCACTCTTTCACAAAGACCTGGTATTCAGCTGCACTATAAGCAGTATGAACTTGAACAGATGCATGTACACACACATGCATGCATACATAGTTCCCATGTAATTTCTATCATTAATTAGAAAAGCTTTGCAGGTGTTGCAGTGTTCACAACTACCTAGCGCTTTATAATTTTATAAATGCTTGATCTTCTAGCTTGATAGAATGTGCAATGCCCCCTCCCTCCCCATGGGGATGCTGGGAGCTCTCCGGTACAGTGTAAATAATATCCCCACCTGGAAATTCAGTGCTAGAAATTTCTTCTTTGCTGTCACTCTCTTTGTTTCTGCCTTGTTCCTTTACTTTTTGTCATTTCTTCCTATCATTTTCTGCCTTGCCGGTCCGTTCACCTGTATGTGTTCGAAAAAGTCGTACACACTTTCTCTTAGGATTGATAATTGGGTACATGTATTAAGTGCATTTTTGGTTCTAGGGAAATGAGATATGCAGAAGCAATTTTAGGTAATTTAGACCTGTTATGTTTTAGTGTCCTTAGTTATGCTTAAATTTGTATTTGGTTTTTAAATCCTGTGTGTGATAAGTTGGACGAAGTGGTCAACGCCAGGGGCATCTCCTTAGATTATCTACACAAATGCATTGATTTTTGTACTTAATTTTCTTTTCCGGTTTGTTTTTTTTCCTGTTGAAGTATTGTGAATAGGTTTAAATGGTTATAACCCTGATATGGCTCAGTGCAGTCAGCTGGGCTTTAAACAAAAATAACAGTAACAATATGCTGTACAATACATAATATCTACACGGTGTGCATGCCAGTCCAATTTACACCTGTTTACCATGTTGGTGTTTCTGTGTGTCTAATAAAGCTTGGAAGGCAGCAGGTGCAGGTGTGTGTATAAAATGAAAAAAATTGTCACTGCCGGATGTGTACACATCTACACGCTATCATTGACACTTTCACACACACACACACTCATACATACTCTCACGCACTCACACTCACTACACACTACACTACACTACACTACACTACACTACACTACACTACACACACACACACACACACACACACACACACACACACACACACACCACTCACATATTCTCACACACACACACTCACATATTCTCACATACACACACACGCGCACGCGCGTACACACACTCGCATATTCTCACACACACACACACACTCACATACACATACACACACAGAAACACACACGGACACACACACACACTCACACACACACACACACACACACTCACACACACACACACACACACACACACATTCAGACAGAAGGTAAAGCAAGACAGTCTCTGGGTGTCTGTGCATGCATAGTAGGCTACTAACTAGAGTTACAGTAGTTTTGGACTTGCAGCTGCCATTGTGCCCTTGATCTAAATTCTACCAGTACGTGAATCTTACCATGGTAAAAACTTCTCCAGGAAGCTGTTGGGGAGGAAAGTGGTAGGGATGTCAACTTGCCTTAAGGCTAATGTTGAACATTAGGATCATGTCCGTCGTCTCTGATTCTGTGCTTCACATTCCCCAACACTGACTAGTGTCAGTTGGCCGTTCCTAGCTGGGTGGGCTGGAGACAGCAGGCACACAGTTTTTCTAACCAGACTTGAACTTGCACACCCAGGTTGTAAGGCCAAATTTGGCCGGCCACTTCACTGTTTTCACTGTCTGTGTGTACACACTGATGACTCCATTCTCTCGACTCACCCTGTGGTAGGATTGGCCCCATTCCACAAACCACCTGATTTATTTTTATCAGATCATTGACCCACATACTGATTTGAGATAGACCACCTTCAATATCAGTAGGACGTGAATGGTAGACCAGTGATAGACTATCTGTAGTACCTGTGGGACATGAATGATAGACCAATGGTAGACCATCTTATATTCCTGTAGGACGTGAATGATAGACTGATGGTAGACCATCTTATATTCCTGTAGGACATGAATGAAAGACCATCTTCAATACCTGTAGGACATGAAAAGATAGACCAGTTTTAGACCATCTTCAATACCTGTAGGACATGATTGATGGACCAATGGTAGACCATCTTATATTCCTGTAGTACGTGAATGATAGACCGATGGTAGACCATCTTATATTCCTGTAGGACATGAATGAAAGACCACCTTCAATACCTGTAGGACATGAATGATAGACCAGTTTTAGACCGTCTTCAATACCTGTAGGATATGAATGATAGACCAGTTTTAGATCATCTTCAATACCTGTAGGACATGAATGATAGACCAGTTTTAGACCATCTTCAATACCTGTAGGACATGAATGATAGACCAATGGTAGACCGTCTTCAATACCTGTAGGACATGAATGGTAGATCAGTGATAGACCATCTTCAGTACCTGTAGGACAAATGATAGACCTTCAATACCTGTAGGGCATGAATGTTAGACCAATGGTAGACCACCTTCAATACCTGTAGGGCATGAATGATAGACCAACTGAAGTGATAATCATTTTCACTGCCTGTAGGACATGAATGATAGACCATTGATAGACCACCTTAAGTACCTGTAGTGCATGAATGATAGACCAACTGAAGTGATAGATCGTCTTCAATACCTGTTGGACATGAATGATAGACCACCTTCAGTACCTGTAGTGCATCAATGATAGACCACCTTCAATACCTATAGGACAAATGATAGACCACCTTCAATACCTGTAGGACATGAATGATAGACCATCTTCAATACCTGTAGGACATGAATGATAGACCACCTTCAGTACTTGTAGGACATGAATGATAGACCAGTGATAGACCACGTTGAGTACCTGTAGGACATGAATGATAGACCACCTTCAGTACTTGAAGGACATGAATGATAGACCAGTGGTAGACCACGCTGAGTACCTGTAGGACATGAATGATAGACCACCTTCAGTACTTGTAGAACATGAATGATAGACCACCTTCAGTACCTGTAGGACATGAATGATAGACCACCTTCAGTACCTGTAGGACATGAATGATAGACCACCTTCAATACCTGTAGGACATGAATGATAGACCACCTTCAGTACCTGTAGGACATGAATGATAGACCACCTTCAATACCTGTAAGACATGAATGATAGACCACCTTCAGTACCTGTAGGACATGAATGATAGACCATCTTCAATACCTGTAAGACATGAATGATAGACGCCTTCAATACCTGTAGGACATGAATGATAGACCACCTTCAGTACCTGTAGGACATGAATGATAGACCACCTTCAGTACCTGTAGGACATGAATGATAGACGCCTTCAATACCTGTAGGACATGAATGATAGACCACCTTCAGTACCTGTAGGACATGAATGATAGACCACCTTCAATACCTGTAGGACATGAATGATAGACGCCTTCAATACCTGTAGGACATGAATGATAGACGCCTTCAAAACCTGTAGGACATGAATGATAGACCAGTGATAGACCATTCAATACCTGTAAAAGATGAATGACAGACCAACTTAGGTGATAGATCATTTTCAATACCATACCTGTAGGACATGAATGACAGACCACTTTCAGTACCTGTAGGACATAAATGACAGACCACTTTCAGTACCTGTAGGACATGAATGACAGACCACTTTCAGTACCTGAACGGCATGAATGACAGACCACTTTCAGTACCTGTAGGACATGAATGACAGACCAACTGAAGTGATAGATCACCTTCAATACCTGTAGGACATGAATGATAGACCACCTTCAATACCTATAGGACATGAATGATGACCACCATGAGTACCTGTAGGACATGAATGATAGACCAGTGATAGACCACCTTGAGTACCTCTAAAAGATGAATGACAGATCAACTTAAGTGATAGATCGTCTTCAATACCTGTAGGACATGAATGATAGACTAACTGAAGTGATCGTCTTCAATACCTGTAGGACATGAATGATAGACCACCTTCAATACCTGTAGGACATGAATGATATACCACTCAATATCTGTAAAAGATGAATGACAGACCAACTTAAGTGATAGGTCGTCTTCAATACCTGTAGGACATGAATGACCAGGAAGGGGAAGGAGTGAAGAATGATCTCACTGGAAGAGAACAAAACTGGTGGTCTCCATGTAGGCAGAGGTTACCTAATATATATGTATGTGACCTTCCATGAGGGAATGAGTGGCTAGATGTGACCTTCCATGAGGGAATGAGTGGCTAGATGTGACCTTCCATGAGGGAATGAGTGGCTAGATGTGACCTTCCATGAGGGAATGAGTGGCTAGATGTGACCTTCCATGAGGGAATGAATGGCTAGATGTGACCTTCCATGAGGGAATGAGTGGCTAGATGTGACCTTCCATAAGGGAATGAGTGGTTATGTGACCTTCCATGAGGGAATGAGTGGCTATATCAGTATATGTGACCTTCCATGAGGGAACGAGTGGCTATATGTGACCTTCCATGATGGAATGAGTGGCTATATCAGTATATGTGACCTTCCATGAGGGAATGAGTGGCTATGTGACCTTCCACGAGGGAATGAGTGGCTATATTTGACCTTCCATGAGGGAATGAATGGCTAGATGTGACCTTCCATGAGGGAATGAGTGGCTAGATGTGACCTTCCATGAGGGAATGAGTGGCTAGATGTGACCTTCCATGAGGGCTATATATGACCTTCCATGAGGGAATGAGTGGCTATATGTGACCTTCCACGAAGGAATGAGTGGCTATATGTGACCTTCCATGAGGGAATGAGTGGCTATATGTGACTTTCCATGAGGGAATGAGTGGCAAGATGTGACCTTCCATAAGGGAATGAGTGGCTAGATGTGACCTTCCATGAGGGAATGAGTGGCTAGATGTGACCTTCCATGAGGGAATGAGTGGCTAGATGTGACTTCCATGAGGGAATGAGGGCTATATATGACCTTCCATGAGGGAATGAGTGGCTATATGTGACCTTCCACGAGGGAATGAGTGGCTAGATGTGACTTTCCATGAGGGAATGAGTGGCTAGATGTGACTTTCCATGAGGGAATGAGTGGCTAGATGTGACCTTCCATAGGGGAATGAGTGGCTAGATGTGACCTTCCATGAGGGAATGAGTGGCTAGATGTGACCTTCCATGAGGGAATGAGTGGCTAGATGTGACCTTCCACGAGAGAATGAGTGGCTATATGTAACCTTCCATGAGGGAATGAGTGGCTAGATGTGACCTTCCATGAGGGAATGAGTGGCTATATGTGACCTTCCATGAGGGAATGAGTGGCTAGATGTGACCTATGAGGGAATGAGTGGCTAGATGTGACCTTCCATGAGGGAATGAGTGGCTAGATGTGACCTTCCACGAGGGAATGAGTGGCTATATGTGACCTTCCATGAGGGAATGAGTGGCTATATGTGACCTTCCATGATGGAATGAGTGGCTATATATGTGACCTTCCACGAAGTATCAGGGCTTCAGGTGGGGATTGTCAGTAAAAATCCTAATATTGTGGTTCTTTCCTCGTTAACCCTTTTGATTCCCACACCCTTTCCACAACGGGTTAAGGTTTTGCTTTGCTAGCATGGTTGGCAAATGCAAGATGCTAGTGGACAGGGTGTGGGAGTCAAAAGGTTAAATCACCCACACACAGTGCCATTTTGCTTCTACACCTACATCATGGATGTCCAATAACTCATGGTATTTACAGAGCAGTTTCACTGATATTCCGTGTCGTACATTGCGGTGTCCTGTCGTCCATGGTATTTATATACATAGACTTGGCCTGACAATTTTTGAAACGCATGTCTTGCAATTCATAGATTTACCAACCTGTTTATTTTGGCATGTTCACAGTGTTGCTGTATTTATACATGCGTGTGTGTGTGTGTGTGTGTATGCATATGCATACTTTCCTGCATGTGTGAAAGAGACAGATGCAAAAGTCTACACCAAAGATAAACCCAAAGAAAGTAAAGAAAACAACATTGTCTGGACCTAGATAAACAAAATGTAGTTTTGTTGCAAACATATTCACATACACGTATACAAACACACAGGCATGTGCACACACACATGCTCACACGGAGACACATACTCATGCACACATGTACAAACACACACATACATGTACACACACACATGTGCATACACACACACACACACACACACACACACACACACACACACACACACACACACACACACACACACACACACACGTACTTGATTGTATAATGCTGTCTAAATGAATGATATTTTCTCATAAAACGCAGGTGAAAGCAACTATAAAACAACACAAAACAGCATCATCATGTGTCTATCCAGAATGTTTTTCAACAGGAACATAAAACATACCTTTATCTTTCCATGCAAACATTCCCAATCCATTCAGATGCATGAAACAAAAAGCAAATAAAACGAACTGTAAAAGTAATACATTAAAACAAAACAGCATCATTATATGTCTGTGTCCATAATGTATCTCAACAGAAATATAAAACACTTCCGTTTGTTCATGCAGATGTTCCATTCAGATATATGGAAAAAAAACATAAGCAAACGAAACCAAGTGAAAAAATGATACAATGATTGTATAATCTTTTTGTACAAAACATGTCATGCATGTCCAAAGTGCGTCTAAACAGAAACAAAAGAAACATCTCTATCTGTCCATGTAGGCATTCTGTTCAGGTGTATGAAATGAAAAATGAAATGAAACCAAAGATAAAAACAAAACATTGTCATTAAATCTCCATGTCCAAATTGTCTCAGCAAAAATACAAAACAACACACATTTGTGTCTGCATGGAACGAGAGCAGATGAAATCAACGGTAATAATCACAGAATAATACAAACTGGTATCATGTCTACATATCCAAAATGTATCTCTTGGCAGAAACAGAACAAAACATCTCTGGAACCTCGTCTGTCTCTGTACAAATCATGGGTGATTCCACACCCACAACACACGGCTCTGTAGAAACATAGTCCACCTCCGTAATCACCCGCAACACAGGGCACCATAGAAACATAGTCCACCTCTGTAATCACCCACAACACAGGGCACCATAGAAACATAGTCCACAACTGTAATCACCCACAACACATGGCACCATAGAAACATAGTCCACCTCTGTAATTATCCACAACACATGGCACCATAGAAACATAGTCCACCTCTGTAATCACCCACAACACAGGGCACCATAGAAAAATAGTCCACCTCTGTAATCACCCACAACACAGGGTACCATAGAAACATAGTCCACCTCTGTAATTATCCACAACACATGGCACCATAGAAACATAGTACATCTCTGTAATCACCCACAACACATGGCACCATAGAAACATAGTCCACCTCTGTAATCACCCACAACACATGGCACCATAGAAACATAGTCCACAACTGTAATCACCCACAACACAGGGCACCATAGAAACATAGTACATGTCTGTAATCACCCACAACACAGGGCACCATAGAAACATAGTAGGCCTACACGTCTGTAATTATCCATAACACATGGCACCATAGAAACATAGTCCACCTCTGTAATTACCCACAACACAGGGCACCATATAAATATAGTCCACCTCTGTAATCACCCACAACACAGGGCACCATAGAAACATAGTACACGTCTGTAATCACCCACAACACATGGCACCATAGAAACATAGTCCACCTCTGTAATCACCCACAACACAGGGCACCATAGAAACATAGTCCTCTGTAATCACCCACAACACATGGCACCATAGAAACATAGTCCACAACTGTAATCACCCACAACACATGGCACCATAGAAACATAGTCCCCTCTGTAATTATCCACAACACAGGGCACCATAGAAACATAGTCCACCTCTGTAATTATCCATAACACATGGCACCATAGAAACATAGTCCACCTCTGTAATTATCCATAACACAGGGCACCATAGAAACATAGTACACGTCTGTAATCACCCACAACACAGGGCACCATAGAAACATAGTCAACCTCTGTAATCACCCACAACACATGGCACCATAGAAACATAGTCCACCTATGTAATCACCCACAACACATGGCACCATAGAAACATAGTCCTCCTCTGTAATTATCCACAACACAGGGCACCATAGAAACATAGTCCACCTCTGTAATTATCCATAACACATGGCACCATAGAAACATAGTACATGTCTGTAATCACCCACAACACAGGGCACCATAGAAATATACATAGTCCACCTCTGTAATCACCACAACACATGGCACCATAGAAACATAGTTCACCTCTGTAATCACCCACAACACAGGGCACCATAGAAACATAGTCCACCTCTGTAATTATCCATAACACATGGCACCATAGAAACATAGTACATGCCTGTAATCACCAAACACATGGCACCATAGAAACATAGTACATGTCTGTAATCACCACAACACATGGCACCATAGAAACATAGTCCACCTCTGTAATTATCCATAACACATGGCACCATAGAAACATAGTACATGTCTGTAATCACCCACAACACATGGCACCATAGAAACAGTCCACCTCTGTAATCACCCACAACACATGGCACCATAGAAACATAGTCCACCTCTGTAATTATCCATAACACATGGCACCATAGAAACATAGTACATGTCTGTAATCACCCACAACACATGGCACCATAGAAACAGTCCACTTCTGTAATCACCCACAACACATGGCACATAGAAACATAGTCCACCTCTGTAATTATCCATAACACATGGCACCATAGAAACATAGTCCACCTCTGTAATCACCACAACACATGGCACCATAGAAACATAGTACATGTCTGTAATCACCACAAACACATGGCACCATAGAAACATAGTCCACCTCTGTAATCACCACAACACATGGCACCATAGAAACATAGTACATATCTGTAATCACCACAACACATGGCACCATAGAAACAGTCCACTTCTGTAATCACCCACAACACATGGCACCATAGAAACATAGTCCACCTCCGTAATCATCCGCAACACAGGGCACCATAGAAACATAGTCCACCTCTGTAATCACCCACAACACAGGGCACCATAGAAACATAGTCCACAACTGTAATCACCCACAACACAGGGCACCATAGAAACATAGTCCACAACTGTAATCACCCACAACACATGGCACCATAGAAACATAGTCCACAACTGTAATCACCCACAACACAGGGCACCATAGAAACATAGGCCACAACTGTAATCACCCACAACACAGGGCACCATAGAAACATAGTCCACAACTGTAATCACCCACAACACAGGGCACCATAGAAACATAGTGCACAACTGTAATCACCCACAACACAGGGCACCATAGAAACATAGTCTACTACTATAAGATCTATAGGAACCAAAGGTTATTCCACACCCACCGTATATGATGTGCAGGTGTTCTTTCAGAATATAGATGTGAATCACCCACACTCTACAGCAAGGGTTTAACTATATTTTTTATTTTTATAACTTTTTGGTTTAGTTTCATAAACGGTCCTATCTTTATTCTTTTATAACTTTTTAGTTTTTTAGAATTCACAATATGGAATATCTTTGCCATTGTGGTGTTGGAAATACTCTTCATTTTTCTTGAAAAATATACTGTATATACAAAAATTATGCACCACACACAAATCGGACAAAACCACTCACTTTAAAACGCACAACGTTTCGGCCACACCGGCCCTTGTCAAGTGCGCTGTATCTCCTTGCTTCGCCTTCTATGTCCTGGTGAGACTACAGCTCACCAGACCATTATGCATGAATTCTGCTCTGTTGTTGATCAGGGCACTAGGCGTCAAATCTTTTATTTTTAGAGAAACGTAATAAAGTCTGGAAACCGCCCAGAAACAAGAAACCTACCAATGACGAAATCAAAATAATGCTTTCTAAAGCAGTAGAGGTAGGAGTGAAACAAGTCAAGAAAAACCATGTATACAAATTCCACAATACACTGAAGAAACAGAAAGAAGGAGGTGCTATAGGTTTGGAACTTACTGGGGAGGTGGCTGGCGTGTTCATGTCATGGTGGGATAAACAGATGATGTATAAAATGAAAAATGAGAATATCAAATGTTTACTGTACAAAAGGTATGTAGATGATATCAATGTAGTAATTGAGAGTAAGGGGAGAAACAAAGAAAAAGACAAGGTGGTGATGAACAAGCTCAAACAAATGGGAGAAGAAATACATGATTCAATCAAATTAGAAGTTGACTACCCATCGAACCACCCAGACAACAAAGTCCCCATTTTAGATGTAAAAGTTTGGGTTGATAAGGGTAAGATTCTCCATGAGTTTTATTGTAAAGAGGTCTCCTCTAAGAATGTGGTGCACCAGAAATCTGCTATGCCCATGAAAGACAAAAGAGTGATACTAACCCAAGACCTACTAAGAGTCATACTCAGATGTAGCCCATTACTACCCTGGAATAAAATAGTTGAACATGCAGAAAATTACATCCTAAGACTCCAGTACTCTGGATATAACGCCCACTTCAGAAGGCAGATTCTTGAGTCAGCATTAAGTGCTTATGAAAAGATAAAGAGGCAGACAGAGAACGGGGAAAGACCAATGTATAGGAGTAAACACTGGAGGACAAAGATCAGACAAAAAGAAAAAAGGCAAAAGATAACTGGCTGGTTTAAGAATAAAAAAGACTCTAGAACTAACTACCAATCAGTGCTGTTTGTTCAGGCAACACCAAATTCAGAGTTGAAAACAATGTATCAAAGAGAAATTGAAAAATCAGAGCTGAAGATAAAAGTAGTGGAAAGAGCAGGAACTAAGATTAAAGACTTGGTACAAAAATCTTATCCATTTAGACCCCAGAAATGCACTGATAACTGTTTTGCATGCACTAACGGCAACAGTAAGATCAACTGTCGTAAAAGCAATGTTGTTTACGAGGTAGAGTGCACCTCTTGCGGGGATACGTATATAGGTGAGACAAGCAGAGCAGTGAGAATAAGAGCCAATGAACACCATAACCAATACATCAAGAAAGATAAAGACTCAGTCCTTTTCAGACACACTACTGAAAAACACAGTGGCAAAAATGTTCAGTGGAAATTTAGAATAGCAGGACAATACAAAGACGCCTTGACACGTCAGACAGCTGAGGCAATAAAAATAAAAGAGTTGACGCCTAGTGCCCTGATCAACAACAGAGCAGAATTCATGCATAATGGTCTGGTGAGCTGTAGTCTCACCAGGACATAGAAGGCGAAGCAAGGAGATACAGCGCACTTGACAAGGGCCGGTGTGGCCGAAACGTTGTGCGTTTTAAAGTGAGTGGTTTTGTCCTATTTGTGTGTGGTGCATAATTTTTGTATATATATTTTTCAAGAAAAATGAAGAGAACTTTTTAGTTCAGTTTCATAAACGGTCCCATTGTTCATATACAGATGCATGAGTCATTCTGTGACAAAGTCATAAAATTTCATGATGGTGATATAGAACATGACCGAAATATGGCCTTGTAGATAAAAGTATGAGTGATGATCTTTAATCGATAGTGTATAGCGAAGGTTTCACATGTAATTGAATTGCACATACATAACCATATCTTCCAAGTGTTTGAGTTTGGCAGTTGCAGAAGACCATACTAACTGCAAAATATTCAACCAGTTGGTCAACTGATTTGGAAATGCTTATGTGACAGTTTATAACTTCAAACCTGTGTGTTGTAAGTGGTCACCTCTTCAGTGTCTACAACAGACCTGATGAACTGCACATGAAACTATTCCATTACATTAATCCTTTGACTCCTGCACCCAGTCCACCAACTGCAAAAACTTAAGCCTTTGACTCCTGCAAGAAGCTGGTGGATAGGGTGAGGGAGTCAAAGGCTTAAGTTTTTGCTTTGCTAGCATGGTTGCCAAGGCATGATGCTGGGTGGACAGGGTGCGCGAGTCAAAGGGTTATGACTGGGTCATGGTTTCTAAGGAAAATTTTTGCTGAAACTGTGATCTGGTCTTCCTTGGAACCAAAAAAAACACGAAAGAAGAATACGAACGCGTATTTAATACAACAAGACAAGACAGGCGGAAATTTTCGGCCAACTGACCTTTGTCAAGCGTAAGATTACAGACAAACAAACACCAGATACAAAACTTTTGAGAAAAAGACTGAAACTTCCCTGCTGCCGTGTCCAATGTGAGAAAAGGAATTTGAATTTGGTGTTTGTCTGTAATCTTACGCTTGACAAAGGCCAGTTGGCCGAAAATTTGCGCCTGTCTTGTTTTGTTGTATTAAATACGCATTCATATTCTTCTTTCATGTTTTTTCTCATTCCTGTTTGCTTGAACGCGGGCAATCACACTTGTTTTGGATCTGGTCTTCCTTGGTTTTCTCAGAATAGTGAATCAGAGGGGTGACGTCTTCCAAAGTCCATATCTCAGAAAGCAGACATCCAATTGTAAAAGAATTTTCACTGTTACAAAGAGCATAAAACGTACTTTAGATTGTGCGGGAGAGAGAACCATCTGGTGACAAGCTATGATGTTGGAAGGTGACATATGACATATGCCCAAGACAGACAGCGCCAACTTCTGACCGATACAAAGGATACTGACCACTTCCGTGTATAACACACTACATACTGTTGAAATTTAGTTATCCCACACATGATTACATTGTCTTTGTTTCTTTCTGCCTTTTTGAGCTTGATAATTCATAATATTGATAATGATGAAGTGTGTGTGTATGCTTGTGTGAGCCTGATAAATGCCTTATATTAATAATGATGAAGTGCATGTGTGTGCTTGGGTGAGCCTAATTAATGCCTAATATTAATGAAAATTTACATTGCACAACATCCCAGCAAGCAAATCTATTATAATTGTAAGCACTCTAAGCTTCACAGAAAATCACGTATAAAAATGCAAATCAACATTCAATCAATCACTGCATGATCATTTGGGACAAAGAGTAAAGTTCTACATGTATGTTTGAGGATGAACTGCAATGTCGCTGTGAACTGCCGGACTGTACGTGAATTTAGCTAAACAACACGAAGTATCCAAGTATAGTTACTGTTCAGCCTGTTGTGCTGAAAATGTGTGGACAAACTATATGTAATAGGATTTGTTTTGTGTTCATCGGCTGCAACTGCTACATGCACTCGGATAAATTAGTGGGTTTTCATGTGCATGGCCAGTTTGGGTTTGGTTGGTTGATTTTGGGTGTGGGGGGGGTGTTTGTTTTTTTGTGCTTTTATCATACCATTCAGGCTTTCCCCATGGGGATGCCGGGGGCTTTTTCAGTATTGATTGTGTCCCCACCTTCTGGAAATTCTGTGCTAGAAATTTCCTCTTTTCTGTCACTCTTTGTTTCTGCCTTGTTCCTTTGCTTTCTGCATCTCTTCCTGTTATTTTCTGCCTTGCTGGTCCATTCACGTGTACATGCGTTCTATAAAGCCTTACATAGGATTGATAATTGGGTACATGAATTGACTGCATGTTTGGGGATTGATGATTGGGTACATGAATTGACTGCACGTTTGGGGATGGATAATTGGGTACATGAATTGACTGCATGTTTGGGGATTGATGATTGGGTACATGAATTGACTGCATTTTGGGGATTGATAATTGGGTACATGAATTGACTGCGTGTTTGGGGATTGATAATTGGGTACATGAATTGACTGCATGTTTGGGGATTGATGATTGGGTACATGAATTGACTGCATTTTGGGGATTGATAATTGGGTACATGAATTGACTGCATGTTTGGGGATTGATGATTGGGTACATGAATTGACTGCGTGTTTGGGGATTGATAATTGGGTACATGAATTGACTGCACGTTTGGGGATGGGTAATTGGGTACATGAATTGATTGCATGTTTGGGGATTGATATTGGGTACATGAATTGACTGCATGTTTGGGGATTGATGATTGGGTACATGAATTGACTGCATGTTTGGGGATGGGTAATTGGGTACATGAATTGACTGCACGTTTGGGGATTGATGATTGGGTACATGAATTGACTGCATTTTGGGGATTGATGATTGGGTACATGAATTGACTGCATGTTTGGGGATGGGTAATTGGGTACATGAATTGACTGCACGTTTGGGGATTGATGATTGGGTACATGAATTGACTGCATGTTTGGGGATTGATGATTGGGTACATGAATTGACTGCACGTTTGGGGATTGATGATTGGGTACATGAATTGACTGCATGTTTGGGGATTGATGATTGGGTACATGAATTGACTGCATGTTTGGGGATTGATGATTGGGTACATGAATTGACTGCATGTTTGGGGTTTGATGATTGGGTACATGAATTGACTGCATGTTTGGGGATTGATGATTGGGTACATGAATTGACTGCATGTTTGGGGATTGATGATTGGGTACATGAATTGACTGCACGTTTGGGGATTGATGATTGGGTACATGAATTGACTGCATGTTTGGGGATTGATGATTGGGTACATGAATTGACTGCGTGTTTGGGGATGGGTAATTGGGTACATGAATTGACTGCACGTTTGGGGATTGATGATTGGGTACATGAATTGACTGCATGTTTGGGGATGGGTAATTGGGTACATGAATTGACTGCATGTTTGGGGATGGGTAATTGGGTACATGAATTGACTGCATAGTTGGCTCTAAGGAAATGTGTGCAGGAGCAATTTTAGGTAATATAGGCCGTTTTTATGTATGCTTTAGTACGGTTAGTTATGTTCAGATTTATATTCAGGTTTGTTTTTGGAAATCCTCAGGTGATGAATTGGATGGAATAGTCAACGCCAGGGACATGTCCTTAGATTATGTGCATGCATTGATATGTTTACTTAATTTTCTTTTCCAGCTTTTTATTTTCCAGCCAGATGTTGTGTACATTTTGAAATGGTCATAACCCCGATATGGCTCTGTGCAGTCAGCTGAGCTTTAAACAATAAGAATGAGAATGAGAAATCATTTAAGCAGAGATGTGCATACAGCATGTTTTCATGTTTCTAGAGGTCATCAAACACTTGATATTATTGACAGGATCTTTAACGTGCGTATTTATGTTCTATGTATGTATATACAGGAAGGGGGTTTAGACACTAGCAGGTCAGCACATATATTGGAGTTGGAGATTGGATAAGTGTCCTCTTTCTACCCACCAGTTGGTATCCGGACAGGTTCGAATCCAGATCTTTCCATTGGGAAACCAGTGTCCGGACCACTTGACTATTACATCTGTTGTGAAATTTCAATATCGTCAGATCCCCCTATGGGGATGCCGGCAGTTCTTTCAGTATAAACAGTATCCCCACCTTCTGGAAATTCTGTGCTAGAAATTTCCTCTTTTCTGTCACTCTCTTTGTTTCTGCTTTGTTCCTTTGCTTTCTGTCATTTCTTCCTATCATTTTCTGTCGTGCTGGTCCATTCACTTGTATGTGTTCGATAAAGTCTTGCATACTTTTTCTTAGGATTGATAATTGGATATATAAATTAAGTGCATTTTTGGCTCTAGGAAATGAGATACACGGAAGCAATTTTAAGTATTTTATGCCCATTTTTATGTTTTGGTGTCCTTAAGTATGCTTAAATTTGTATTCAGGTGTGTTTTTTAAATCACCTGTGTGATAAGTTGGACAAAGTGGTCAATGCCAGGGGCATGTACTTAGATTATGTGCACGAATGCATTGATATGTGTATTTAATTTTCTTTTTTTTTCCTGTCGCAGTTTTGTATGTTTTGAAGCGATCATAACCCTGATATGGCTCTATGCAGTCAACTGGGCTTTAAATAACAATAACAAGTAACCCCAAATTACTCAGGTATATTCTGCTGTTTTAGAGTGGCTAGAGTGTGTGGGTTGCAGGTGCATGTATAGTGTTTGCAGGTAATTTTATCTTAATGCCAGTTTGTCTAATGTTGAATGGTTTATGTAGAGAGAGACGGACAGAGAGAGACTGTATGTGTGTGAGAGAGAATTATTAACTAGAACGCACAGTGGCATTGCAAATAATGTCTGAGTAATCTATGTTTGATGTGTCCCTGTATTTCAGATTTGTAAAGAATGTGTGACTTCTTCCTCCCCCTTTCCAACTCGAAGTGTTGAGTAAAATAAAACTGTAACTTCGTTGTATCCTTCTTCACTTTTGGTAGTTATGTATGTTGCATGGGGATTTATATTGTATTTTACTTAGTTTCCTTTTTGAAAAAGAATAGTTTTTGATTTAAAAGAACTTTTTTAAGGTTATAGCTAGCTGTGATGTTGGCATCCTTGTTGTGCAGATGTTTGTTTGATAATCAAATGTGTATTCTTGGACCAAGGAAAAGACTGCCTTTGAAGATTGGTGTGTATAGATTTGGTAAAAAAGGCTTCTTTAGTGAGGTATGGCTTCTTTAGTGAAGTATGACTTCTTTAGTGAGGTATGGCTTCTTTAGTGAGGTATGGCTTCTTGTATGTGGAAGTATGGCTTCTTTGGTGAGGTATGGCTTCTTTAGTAAACTGTAAAGTATGACTTCATTAATGAGGTATGGCTTGCATTCTTAGCTTTTGTTTGTTTGTTTGTTTGGGTTTGGGTTTGGTTTTGGTTTGTTTTGATTTTTTTGATTCATGGGCTTTTTGTGTTTGTTTGTTGTTGTTGTTTTTCAGTTATGTCTGGAAGAGAGGGGTTGCCCACCGTGGAGATGATGGCTACTCTTTCAATATAAATAGTACCCCCACCTCTTGGAAACTCTGTGCAGAAATTTCTTCTTTTCTATCACTGTTTGTTTCTGCCTTGGTCTTTTGCTTTCTGTCATTTATTTTCCCCTATCATTTTCTGCCTTTTTGCCATTTTCTACCATTCACCCGTATGTGTTCTATTTTATAAAGTCCAACGTACTTTCTTTTAGGATTGATGTTGGGTACATGTATAAAGTGCATTTTTTGCTCTTGAGAAATGTGCTGCATATAAGCAATTTTAGGCTAGTTTACTTATGTTTTATTGCCCTCAGTTATGTTTACATTTGTATTCAGATTTGTATTGTTTAATTTAAGTTAAAAAAACCCTGGTGATAAATTGGACGTAGTGGTGAACGTCAGAGGCATGTCCTAGATTATGTGCAAGTAGGCCTACTTCATTTTCTTTTCCAGGTGGGCTTTTTGAATGAGGTATTGCGTGCGTTTTGAGATGGTTATAGCTCTGATGTGTTCTGTGCAGTTGGCTGGGCTTTTAAAAATCAATAACTAGAACAAGAGAGGGGTTTGAAGGGAAAGAGGCTGCTGATGTGTTGCTTTGAAGAGGAGAGAGAGAGAGTGTGTGTGTGTGTGTGTGTGTGTGTGTGTGTGTGTGTGTGTGCGTGCGCGCGCGCGTGCATGCGTGCGTGCGTGCATGTGTGTGTGCGTGCATGCGTGTGTGTGAGTATGTGTGAGTGTGTGTGTGTGTGTGTGTGTGCTCAAGAGATAGACATGCTTGTTAGTAATGTTTATCCTTTTTGTAATCTTTGTTTTTCTTGTCATTTTCCCCACTGTCCCTATCTCTCCTTGTTGTTCTTCCACCAGCATGTTGACATACAAAGAAGAACAGTGCAGTGTCAACATGTGTAGACAGTCACATCTGTACATGTTTACTATAACACTTGTGTATATTGCCATTGACCTAATTGTCTTTGTCAAACTGTCAATTTGACAGCCAGCAACAATGCAGCAGGTTGAAATTACATATTTATATGTTCAAGGTTAATTTTATATCAGTTTGTAGATTTGAAATCCTAAACAAGCATGACTGCCCACGTTCAAGCAAACAGGAACCAGAAAAAACTTGGAAAAAAGAATCAGAATATGTATTTTCCTGGTTTTTCTGGTTGTAGATTTCAGTCCAACAGATTGGACATGACCATCAATTTATTCTAAATTTTTTTATCTTGTGTCATCTGAGTGTTGTGTTGCACTGTGTAAAGGTGTTCTATGTTATTTTTCTCTCTTGTTGTATCTGTTGTGTTTGAGTACCTAACCTTTGTTCAGGGGTTGGGAGGGCCCCTGTGGGATGCCGGGGGATTTTTCAGTATAAACAGTATCCCCACCTCCTGGAAATTCTGTGCTAGACATTTCTTCTTTTCTATCACTTGCTTTGATTCTGCCGTGTTCCTTTGCTTTCTGTCATTTCTTCCTATGTTCTGCCTGGCTGGTCCATTCATCTGCATGTGTTCGATAATGCCTTACATACTTTCTCTTCATCATCATCATCATCAGATGCCCTGCCGCATGGCGTTGGCGATCATGGACTTCCATCTGTCTCTATCTCTCGTTGCCCCTAGCATCTCCCCCACCCTCCTCGTCCCCAGCCACTCTGCAAGTCCGTCCAGCATTTTCTCCCTGGGTCTACCTGGTGCTCTCTTTCCCTCCAGCTTTCCCGTTGTGACCAGGTGCTCCAAATCCCCCCTCCTCATAAAATGGCCTATAAATGTTGCCTGTCTTTTCCTAATCTTTCTTATGAGTGATCTACTTGTGTCTGCCTTCATCAAGACTGTCTCGTTTGTTTTCTTTGCTGTCCATGGAACTCTCAACATTCTTCTTAGAAACCACATCTCGGCTGCCTCAATCTTGCTCTGGCTTTGCTTGTTGACTGTCCACGCCTCACATCCGTATAACAGTATTGGTTCTATATAACATTCAAGGACTCTCTTCCTGATGTTAATTGATAGGCATTTGTTGGTAAGAATGCTTGTCATCTTCTTGAATGCTGATGAAATGACCGTTCCCAGGTATTTGAACTTATTAACCTGTGTCAAGGTTGTGCCATTTGCTGTTATTTAGCAGGAGGGAATTTAATGTTTTTTACTGATCAACTTGACTTCAGTCTTCCTGCTGTTTAGTTCCAACCCCTTACCTTTGCTTTCTATTTCTTGTATATTCACAAGGTTTTGTAGGTCCCTCTCATTTTCTGCAATTAGCACGGTGTCATCTGCGTATCAAATGTTGTTTATCATTTTCCTCCAACCTTTATTCCAGGATCTTCTTCTAGGTTTCTCATGATGTTTTCGCTGTAAAGTGAAAACAGATCTGGTGACAAAACACAACCCTGTCTGACTCCTCTTTTGATGTTTTGGAAAGAGCTTATATTGTTTTCTATTTTCATTGCAGCTGTTTGTTCCCAGTACATATTCCTGATTATTCTTAGATCTTTTTCATCAACATTGAGTCTCTCCAGTTGATTGATCAATTCTTCATGTCATGCTTTCTCTTAGGATTGATTATTGAGTATTAAGTGCATTTTTGGCTTTAGGGAAATGTGATATGTCGAGTCAGTTTTTAGGTAATCGAGGCCCATTTTTATGTTTTGGTGCTCTAAGTTATGTTTTAGTTGTATTTATGCATGTTTTTTAAACCCCCTGTGTGATAAATTGGCCAACGCCAGTGGCATCTTCTTAGGTTATATGCGCAAATGCGTTGATATGTGTACTTAATTTTCTTTTCCCTTTTTTTCCTGTTGAAGTATTGTGCTTCTCTTGAAATGGTTATAGCCCTGATATGGCTGTATGAAATCAGCTGGGCTTTAAACAAAAACAACAAAGGTTAAGAGTGGGAAGCAACAAGAGAATGAAAGGGGGCTGACCCTCAAAAGCTGACTGCAGAACGATGAGGTCTCTACCACCTCACTACCCTATCACCAGGCTGGGGTTAGCAGTTACCTTTTATCTGTGTTTTTGTTTTGATAAATAGGCCTAATGTTCTTTTTGTGTTGTCTGGTCATGATTCGCTTGCCGTACGGATGCAAAGCATGGACAGTCAACATGCAAAGTCAGAACAAGATTGAGGCAGTTGAAACGAGTTTTTAAGAAGAATGTTAACAAGTTTTATGGACAGCAAAGAAAACAAATGAGACAGTCTTGAAGGAGGCAAACACACACACTACACACACACACACTCACACACACACACAGAGAGAGAGAGAGAGAGAGAGAGAGAGAGAGAGAGAGAGAGAGAGAGAGAGAAAAACATTAATGAAGAAGATCAGGAAACGACAAACAACGTTTATAGGACGTTTTATAAGACAAGAGAAATTAGAGCACCTTGTCACAACAGGAAAAAGCTGGAGGGAAAAAGAGCACCAGGTAGACCTAGGGGGGAAATATTAGGTTGGATTTCCAGAGTGGATGAGGACAGAAAGGGATAGATTCGTATGGATGGCCATGATAGCAAAGGCACATGATCATGATCATGATGGTGATGGTGATGATGCCTAATATTATCATTTGGACACTGCAGTATGGTGTGGTTTTGCATTACTCAGACATGAAATGTAAATGTGTCTCACTGACTGGTGGATTGTGTAAATGGTATCCGCGTTATATGCGTACTGTATGCAGTCACACACTCACACACACACACACTCACACACACACACACACACACACACACACACACACACACACACACACACACACACACACACACACACACACACACACACACACACACATCTCTCTCTCTCTCTCTCTCTCTCTCTCTCTCTCTCCACCACTTTGCTGTGTTGTCTAGACATGTAGTCTACATGGTGTGTTTGTGTGCATGATTATATTCATGTTTTACTTTTTTTGAAACTGTTTCTGAAGTGCATTTGACCCTCTGTGTATTTATATTTGAGAGTAGTAAAACCACACAAAACTAATCCCAATTTAGGCATGCACTGTATAGTGTGTTTGTATGTGTATTGATGGGTCTTCTTTCCATAGATAGATAGATAGAAGTTAGATAGATAGATAGATAGAAGTTAGATAGATAGGTAGATAAGTAGATAGATAGATAGGTAGATAGAAGTTAGATAGATAGATAGATGGCTAGAATTTAGATAGATAGGTAAAAGGTGCTATTGACAGTGCTGCTGAGAGACGTTAAACTTGAAGTCAGCAAGAGAACAAGACTGTCTTGGTTTGCCAGGGAAGAGAGTTCCAGAACTGTGGGGCATATAGGAGACAGATGAGGAGACATGACATTTACGTTTGTAGCATCCTTCTGGATCCAGCTCTGTCAGCGTAACCGAAGCCACCCCTCCTACAAGACAAACTGCTATCACAAGTGACAGGACGTCTGCTCACTAAGCTTTTGGTCAGCAAATGTATGAGGGAGGTTTTGGTATTTCATGTCATTTTTCTCACAGTAGATTTACTTTGTGAAATTCAGGCAGCTCTCAGTGAGAGGAGCATGTCGCCACAGTGCAATGCCACTTGTTTTCCTTCTTTTCCTTGATATTTTTTCATCCTGTCGTCCCTAGTGAAAATGAAACACTTTCCTTTCTTTTCTGAGGCAAATTTAGGTAATTTAAGCCAATTTTTACATAAGTTTTAGTGTCCTTAGTTATGTTTACATTTGTATTTAATATTTTTTAACCCTTTGACTCCGGCATTGGAATGGAATGGAATCTTTATTTAATGTCTGTTCACAATAGTGATTTTAGACACACATACACACACACACACACACACACACACACACACACACACACACACACACACACACACACACACACACACACACACACACACACACATACATAGGGATAAAAACAAATTAAAAAGGGTGGGGGACGGGGATGGGAAGGGGTAGTGATAGTTTGAATGTAAGAAGGGGAACAATAACAATTAAGAATTCAGAACATTAAGTTAACAGTGTCAATAAATATCAGACAACAATTAATTAACTCTTCATAACAATCTGCCAACAGGGGATCTGAGAATCAGCTGGACTACCGAAATAATATCATTATTTTTGTTGTAAAGGATATCTCTAGAGTCAGTACATGAAAAATCGAGATTGTTATTTCTATATGTCGTAAGTAAAATAGGACATTCAAAGAGCAGATGGTGGACAGATAATTCTTTTGAACAAATACATACATTCTGTGTATATTTTGTTTTCCAAGAGTTAAGCCTTAGTTTGTATATCAAGGACGCTAGCTGTCTGGGGGCAGTTAGGTATCAGGCTTTGGGTATTGGAAAAATTTGTATACAGTGAACATTCTAACACAGAACCAAGTTCATGAACTGACAGTCGTATGTTATGGAAAGTTACGGTATTTGCTAATTTGTCCGAAACTTCATTCCAATAAAGTCCACAATGTGACGGAACCCAGCAAAAATTTATACCAACACCACTGGATGAAATACAATGTATCAAATGTTTGATCTCACATATAATGTCATTTCGTATTACATTTTCTGTTTGTTTCAAGCTACGTAACACTCATTTAGAATCAACACACAATAGTATATTGCAGATATCGTATGAGAAGCTAATAATATAGTTAAGAGCCATCAATATTGCGTATAATTCTGATGTAAAAATAGAGAAGCCTTTACCTATGTAAAAAGATTTTTGTACCTTTAAGGCAGGAATGACGAATCCAGCTCCGCTATCAGCTGTATCTAAAACAGACCCGTCTGTGAAAATTTTTAGGTGATTAGGATAATATGTGGTTAAATGAGATTTGACTTCTGATACTAGAATATTTATTTCTTCTGTTTTATCAAGATTTATGTAGTCTATGTCAAAGTTAGCTTTTTCAAGTTCCCAGGAAGGTATGGATGGAATAAGAGGCATCACTGGAATGTTATTTACATCAATATTGTTTTCGCTCAGGAAGACTTCTGCAAAATTACGTATAGGTTGAAGAGTATGCACCTTTCGAGCTTTCTGAGGATAGTCAGTTTCCGAGGTGTATAGTAATTCAACCTTAACTGAGTTCTTTACGGCCAGAGCTCTAATAACATACTTTGTCACCGCTAATTTACGTTGATCTGTAAGCGGTAATATGTTACTTTCTTTATAAGACTTCATTGTGTTTGTAGGAACGGGCACACCAAGAGCCAATTTAATAGCTTTGCTGTCTACATTCTGTACTTTTTTTAAGAGTGTATTCGAGGCAGTAAAATATACATCTTGTCCATAGAGCAGTTTCGATCGAACCAAAGAAATCGCTAGGTGTAACATAGTTTGAGTGTCTTGGCTCCAGGATTGTCTGTTGACTATTTTTAAGAAGTTAAGTCTTTTGTTTGCTTTTGTAATTAAATATTCGATATGATGTCTCCAATTCAACTTTCATGTTATGTACACTCCTAGAAATTTAACGGTGGGCTTATAAGCAAGTGAATTATTGTCCAGCGATAACGTAGGGAGAGTTTTAGGGTTTTCACCATTGTTAAAAAGCATAAGATAAGTCTTTTCACTCGATAACTCCAGACCGTTGTCTTTCATGTAATTACTCAGGTTATCAAGATCATATTGGTAGAGCTTTTGTACATGGGTGATTGTTCTTTTGTTTGTATTTTTTCGAAGAGTGGTATTCATCCATATGGCAATACCATCTGCATACTGTACAACATTAGTGTTCTTCAACAAATGTTGTGGTAAATCATAAAGAAGTATACTGAACAGGATGGGGGCTATGATTGACCCCTGAGGGATCCCCATGTCTATGTCTTTAAATGAAGAGTATACAGTCTCTAATCTTACACACATTGATCTACAGGATAAAAAGTCTTTAATGTAATAATACATTTTACCTGTTACACCAATGCTCTTCAATTTGTAAAGCAGTCTTGAATGCCACACAGTGTCGTAAGCCTTCTTCACGTCAAAAACGTAGCCAAAGTGCTTTTTCTACGAGAAAATTGTTTTTTTGATTTGACTTGTAAGTTTCACTAAATGATCTGTTGTACATCGCCCTTTCCTAAATCCTGCCTGTTTAGGTGGAATAATATCATTTCGCTCACAATAATGGAACAAACGCTTCTGAATAATCTTTTCCATCAGTTTCCCAACATGAGAAGTTAAAGCTATTGGTCTGTAACTGTCAATGAGTGACCTTGATTTGCCTTCCTTAATGATGGGAATTATCACGGACTTCTTCCAGAGTTTTGGAAGAGCTCCATTCAACCAACATTTTTAGAAAAATGAGTGTAATCAATCCTTCCACTTAAGAGGCAAATGAATTAGCATCTGATAAGAAATATCATCTAAACCAACAGAAGATTTATTGGATGAAAAAGACGCCAAAGTTTCCATGAATTCGTCCAGTTGAATGGGAGAATTGATATAATGATTCTCCTTAGAAATTGGATCAACATAGATGTCATTTTTCTCCTGTTCTATTCTGTGTTGACCATTAGTTGACTTTAAAGTAACTGATCGGCTATTGTCTGAAAAAAGATTAAGAAAGGCGTTACCTTTTTCAAAGAATTTGGAAATAAATTGTCTTTAAACTTAACTGGGTAGCTTGGCAGTGTATGACCATGTTTCATTTCTTTTATTTTTCCACACTTTGTACATATCCTTTGATTCAGATACTTCATCATTGCGGAAACTGGTCCAACAGGATTCTTTGCTTGTGCTATTACTCTATTACATTGAATTTTAGCTTTCTTCATGTTCAAATGATGTGCAGATGTTTTATTTTTCAGCCAGATTTTAAACGTTTCTTTTTTAAAGGCAACAGCCTGTTCACATTCTTTCGTCCACCACGAATTTCCACTGTATTTGCCTAGTGTCACCGACTTACACACTGGAATAGAAGGGAAAGCTGCCTTTAAGACAACTTCGATGAAATTAGAATAAAATACATCTATATCATCATGTTTTATTAAATCTGTGTTGTGCGTCTGAAGGATATTACTAAACGCTATCCAATCGGCGTTCTTGTATTTGAATTTCGGGATTCTGTCTTCAGTGTCAGTGTGTGTTCTGAAAGTTGTTTTCTCCAAAATTTAATTTCAATTGGAAGATGATCACTACCCAAACTATCATCTCCTACGAGCCAAGTACAATTTGTTGCAAACTCTGGTGAGATGAGAGACAAATCCACTGTGGTTGCTCTATGAGTAGAGACATCAGGTATCCGCGTAACTGAACCATCGTTTAATAAGTAAAGATTTGAAATCTACTATGTTTTCAATTAGGCGATTGCTAGTAATTTTGAGACATTCTTTCTCCCAGAAAGGAGAATGAGCGTTAAAATCACCCAGTACTATCCACCTTGAGCCTTTTGTGTCCAAATGCTTGATCCAGTCTGTGTTATCATCTTTTGGACCAGAAAGAAGGTACAATGATAAAAGACTTACATGACTCTGACAATTGCTCCTGTGTAATAGATGTCTTTTGTATCTGCTGGGATCGGGAAATCTACAAAGGACGAGTAATCCAGATCACATCGGATATATATGGCAACCTGTATCTTGTTATTTGCCTTACAACATTGAAATAGCGGAGGATAAAAATAATTTGGCAATTTTGGAAGCTTATGTTTGAAAACATTAAGAGATTGCAGCGCTAAAACGCAATGATTATTTTTTGATAAATACTGTTGGAGCAACACTAGGTTTGAATGGATTGATCTGCAGTTCCATTGGAGTATACTGAAATGTGATGTCATGTTGTTTATATCAATAAATCACCGCTGAACGATGTGTGAATTTGGAAAATAGGGAACTTAACAAACAAGTGAACAAGATGAACAGAAGAGTACACTTTAAAATCTATCCAATTGAGTACTTAAGCTGCACTGCAGTACAGAATATACTAATTAGCTAATATCGAAAGAAATTATACACAACTTATATCTGATAACAAATGATTGTTTGAAGACAAGAGTTATGTGGTGTCTCAGAGAAAGACAACATTCAATGTTGGAACTGGGTTGTGTTAATGTCTTCCATAATGACCAGGAGCATATGTCTATCTCCTGCCATGATGATTAAGATAACGCCCTTGGTGTCCAAATTTCCATGGGTACCACATACGAAACATGTGTTGGAATGAACGAGGGTCTTGAAAATGGTCGTGATATATCTGTTCAGTGCAAGGATATGGACTATTCAATATGGTTGTGTTCTGTAGAGGACGTCTTTGTGAATAAAAGTTTCTCTGGTAGTTGTTACGATATGCGAATTGTTGGTGGCGTGGTGGTTGCCCTTTCTTGCGGTGTGTGTTCCTTTTGGTTGTAGATTTCTGCCAAAAAAGGGACTCGAGGTGACGTCCAAGATTTCCCGCAAGAAAGGTAGTGCCTCTCTGTGATGGGTGGATGTCATCCCTCATCATTTTGCTGTTGCCGGCATTCAGATTTTCGTGAGCCAGGAACGTGACGTTTTCGTGGTCATATAGTTGGGAGAAAACGTTTGCATTGAAAAGTTCTCTTTTCACTTTCAAAACTGAAGATTTAAGAGGTGCCACTCTGCTTATCACTACCTTTGTATGTGGAAGTTTTGCAGTGATATCTTTGGTGCAACTCACAATATGATCACTGCACAAACTGACGTCTTTCGTTTTTAAGTCATTGACACCAAGATGGAGCACAACTGCATCCAGTCCATCAGCATCCTGCATTCTAAACCATGCTAGCATAGCAAATACTTAACCCATTGACTCCCTCACCCTATCCATCAGTTTCCTTCAGGAAGGTGATGGATAGGTTGTGGTAGTCAAAGGGTTAATTCACCTGGTAATAAACTGGATGGAAAGGTTAACGCCAGGGACATATCCTTAGATTATGTGTGTGAATGCATGGATGTGTACTGAATTTTCTCATCCAGGTGTTTTTCCTCCAGGGTCAGTGAGATGTGTGTGTGTGTGTTTTGACATGAGTATAGCCCTGATCTGGCTTTGTGCAGTCAGCCAGGCTTTAACCCTTTCACTCCCTCACCCTACCCACCAGCCCCCTACAGGAAGCTGGTGCAAAGGGTGAGGTAGTGAAAAGATTAAGTGCAGGAAGCTGGTGGGTAGGGTAAGGGAGTAAAAGGGTCAAGCTTTTGTTTTGCTATCATGGCTGACAATGCAGGATGCTGGCATACAAGATGAGGGAGTGAAAGGGTTAAGCAGTAACAATGATGATGATGATTATAATAATGATGATATTAATAGTAATAATGATGGTGATGATAATGAAAGTAATAATAATAACTATGAAGATGAAGATAATAATAATAATAATGATGGTGGTGATGATAATGATTATGATGATGATGATGATTATTATTATGATGATATTATTATTATGATGATGATGATGATTATTATGATGATGATGATATAATAATGAAAACTGGCAGGGAGATTATTATCCCATTAATGTTATCATTGGAGGTGACAGATAGTCTTGGTATGAAAAGTGTTCAATACTGGTCTGGAAAAGGTCTAGAATGTTGTTCAATCAAACTGGTGGGAAACATGTAAAGTTATCTGATGTTTTATTTGTAACCATCGTACCATTTTATGCGGTGACAATTACACTGCTGGTACAGAGGAGAGCGCCCAGCCACGATGCTGTGGTGTACCAAGTCTACAACTCGGTGACCTTTTGTTTTGTTTTGTTTTGTTTTGTTTTGTTTTCCAAAACAAGTGTGACTGCCCGCGTTTATTCCTTTTCTCACACTGGACAGAGCAGCAGGGAAGTTTCAGTCTTTCCCTCCTAATTTTTTTTATCGGGTGTTTGTTTCTGATCTTACGCTTGACAAAGCCAGTTTACCAAAAATTTGCGCCTGTCTTGTCTTGTATGAAATGCGCGTTTTTCTTTTTTCGTGTTTTTTTTTTCTGGTTCTGTTTTGTTTTGCTTTGTTTTGTTTTGTTTTGCTTTGCTTTGTTTTGTTTTGTTTTGTTTTGTTTTATTCAAGGTTTGAATGAGTTGAAAGATTGGGTGCGTTCATTTTTTAAAAAAATTTCTTGGATCATTTTTCGACCAAAGAAGACGTTTATATGATGATGCTATCTTTCGCATGTCAAGTAGTTGATGCAGATTTAGACGTGATAGTCTCAGAGAACTGTTTGTGGTTTAGTTCAGGTTTTGTACTTGTTGGTCTGTTTGTACACTTGTCATGTTGTACTATTTCATTTAGTTAACCCTTTGACTCCTGCACCATGTCCACCAGCATCCTGCACTGTCAACCATGCTAGCAAAGCAAAACAAAACTTAATGCTTTGATTCCCTCATCCTATCCACCAGCTTCCTGCAGGAAGCTGGTGGATAGGGCAAGGGAGTCAAAGGGTTAAGTTTTTGCAGTTGGTGGATAGGGTGGGGGAGTGAAAGAGTTAATGTATATCACCGAGTCGATCAAGTGAAATTCTCTTCTCCCACCACTCAGAAAATATGTGTATCTGAACTCACCATGTGCTCAACCAATTTACATAAAATGTCTGAACTATTCAGTATAACATGTACCACCATGTCATTTGTGTTTGTTGTTGGTGTTAGTCATAGTGTTGTGTTTTTGTTGGTGGTGGTGGTGTATTGTGTTTGTTCTTATTGGTGGTGTTGTGGTGTGTTTGTTGTTGGTGTGTTGTGTATTATGTTTGTTCTTATCGGTAGTGGTGTGGTGTGTTTGTTGTTGTTGCTATAGTGTCTTATGTTTGTTCTTATTGGTGATGGTGTGGTGTGTTTGTTGTTGTTGCTGTTGTGTGTTATGTTTGTTCTTCTTATTGGTGATGGTGTGGTGTGTTTGTTGTTGTTGCTGTTGTGTGTTATGTTTGTTCTTATTGGTGGTGGTGTGGTGTGTTTGTTGTTGTTGATGTTGTGTGTTATGTTTGTTCTTATTGGTGTAGTGTGTTGTGTTCGTTCTTCTTGTTGGTGTTGTTGTCATGTTTGTTGTTGATAGCATAGTGAAATTGCTGATTATTCAAAATACACACAAAAATATTTATGTATGACCTGTCTTTTTGCTTGTCTTCTTGAAAACAAAATCAATAAAAGGACTTTATTTCTTTCCTATGATCTTTATAACCATGATTTCGAAACGAAACGATTGTTTTAGATTGTGCATGTATTGTCACGAAAAAATACTGCTTGAAATCAGTTTAAGTTTAAAATGATTGTAATGAGTAAATGATATTGACAGATGGGAGAAAAATCAGTTTTCTTGTGACTGCTCATTTGTATTGCCATAATTCCCTTTGTATATTGTCTGTTTCTCTTTGCTGGTTTGAATACTGTTCTTTCCGCTTAGAATGTTCACGGATACCATATTGTGTTGTAACTGTTTTGTTGTTGTTTTCATTGTTTGTTTTTGTTTTGTTAGTGTTATATTTTTGTTCTCTTGTGTTTATTACAGTATCTATGAAATTTATCAACACATATTGCTGATATTCATAAAACTATCCAGACATGTATTGCTGATATTCATGAACATATCTTTGTACAATATTTATGAAGACAGGTTTGTACCAAGTTATAATTGATGCACATGTACATGCAGGGTTTGTTTTGTGTTTCAGGTTGATTGGTTGATTTGTTCTCCAGTATTTGTAAGCAACGTTTAGATTAACCAGTGTAGTTCATTTGGAGATTTGGATGTATAGTGTTTGTCTTTCTGAAATTGCTTTCATGTTATTTTCCCGGATTTTCAATCACACTATTAAACATTGAGAAAGCTTATGTCTTAAGACTGTTAGGTGAAAATCTGAAGATCTGCTATGTGTGTGAGTGTATGTGTGTG
>JAPXFY010000035.1:22520152-22542652 GCA_030674185.1 Monoplex corrugatus
GCCCGCATTTTAAAAAAAAAAAAAACTGGTCAGTTCGCTGCCCATCTTAATACTGTGCTCATTCTGGTGTGCGTCAGCTTAGTGTTCGACAATCCCCCTTGGGGATGCCGGGGGCTCTTTCAGTATAAATAGTATCCCCACCTTCTGGAAATTCTTTGCTAGAAATTTCCTCTTTTCTGTCACTCTCTTTGTTTCTGCCTTGTTGCTTTGCTTTCTGTCATTTCTACCTATCATTTTCTGCCTCAATGGTCCATTCACCTGTATGTGTTCGATAACTTCTTATGTACTTTTTCTTAGGATTGATAATTGGGTACATATCATCATCATCATCATCAGGTGCCCTGCCGCATGGCGTTGGCGATCATGGACTTCCATCTATCTCTATCTCTCGTTGCCCCTAGCATCTCCCCCACCCTCCTCATCCCCAGCCATTCTGCAAGTCCGTCCAGCATTCTCTCCCTGAGTCTACCTGGTGCTCTCTTTCCCTCCAGCTTTCCCGTTGTGACCAAGTGCTCCAAATCCCCCTTCCTCATAAAATGGCCTATAAATGTTGCCTGTCTATTCCTAATCTTACTTATGAGTGATCTTCTTGTGTCTGCCTCCATCAAGACTGTCTCGTTTGTTTTCTTTGCTGTCCATGGAACTCTCAACATTCTTCTTAGAAACCACATCTCGGCTGCCTCAATCTTGCTCTGGCTTTGCTTGTTGACTGTCCATGCTTCGCATCCGTACAACAGTATTGGTTCTATATAACATTCAAAGACTCTCTTTTTGATGTTAATTGATAGGCATTTGTTGGTAAGAATGCTTGTCATCTTCTTGAATGTTGTTTTGGCTTGGCCGATTCTGTCAGCTATTTCCGATGTGCATCTGCCGTCTGATGAAATGACCGTTACCAGGTAATTGAACTTATTAACCTGTGTCAAGGTTGTGCCATTTGCTGTTATTTTGCAGGAGGGGATTTCATGTTTTTTACTGATCACCATGACTTCAGTCTTCCTGCTGTTTAGTTCCAACCCCTTACCTTTGCTTTCTATTTCTAGTATATTCATAAGGTTTTGTAGGTCCCTTTCATTTTCTGCAATTAGCACGGTGTCATCTGCGTACCGAATGTTGTTTATCATTTTCCCTCCAACCTTTAATCCAGGGTCTTCTTCTAGGTTTCTCATGATGTTTTCGCTGTAAAGTGAAAACAGATCTGGTGACAAAACACAACCATGTCTGACTCCTCTTTTGATGTTTTGGAAAGAGCTTACATTGTTTTCTATTCTCCTTGCAGCTGTTTGTTCCCAGTACATATTCCTGTTTATTCTTAGATCTTTTCCATCAACATTGAGTTTCTCCAGTTGGTTGATCAATTCTTCATGTCGTACCCGATCGAAAGCCTTGGTATAGTCAACAAAGTATAAGTACAAATCCTTATTCATCTCAATTGACCTCTCTATGATAGTTCTTAGGATGTATATGGCATTAATAGTTCCTTTCCCTTCCACAAATCCACACTGTTCTTCTGCTATTTCTCTTTTGATTCTATTCCTTGTCTTCATCATGATTATTCTTAACAGGATTTTTGTTACATGACTCATCAAACTGATTGTGCGATGGAGTTCGCATTCTATAGCCCCTATCTTCTTTGGAAGTGCATTGAAAATTGATTTTGACATATCTTTGGGGATTTTTCCAGTGTCATAAATTTCATTTAGGAGGACTGTTATTTTTTCCATGCCATATTCCTCCAGGGCTTCAATCATCTCTGTAGTAATGTTGTCTGGTCCTGGGGCTTTTCCTGGTTTCATCTTTTTCATGTATTAAGTGCATTTTTGGCTCTAAGGAGGTGAGATATGCGGGAAGCAATTTTAGGTAATTTATGCCTGTTTTTGTATATGTTTTGGTGTCCTTATGTATGCTTATATTTGTATTCAAGTGTGTTTTATAAATCTCCACTGTGCGATAAATTGGACGGAGTGGTCAACGCCGGGGGCATGTCCTTAGATTATGTGCACGAATGCATTGATATGAGTACTTAATTTTTTTTTTTTTTTTTTTTCCTGTTGAAGTTTTGTTTATGTTTTTAAAGCGGTTATAGCCCTGATATGGCTCTACGCAGTCGGCTGGGCTTTAAACAACAATAACATAAATAGTGTTCGACATGTCTGTCTCCCCTCCCCACTTCCAGGTTAATCAGCGCAGAGTTATTGTTATTGTTATTTAAAGCCCAGCCGACTGTGCAGAACCACATCAGGGCTATAACCAGTTCAACATACACACAATAGTTCAACAGGAAAAAAAACGAAAAGAAAATTAAGCACATATATCAATGTATTTGAGCACATAATCTAGGGGAATGCCCCTGGCGTTGACCACTCCATCCAATTCATCACACAGGGCATTTAAAAACATACCTGAATACAAATTTAAACATAACTAAGGACACTAAAACATACATAAAAACAGGCCTAAATTACCTGAAATTGCTTCCGCATATCTCATTGCCATGGAACCAAAAATGCACTTAACACATGTACCTAATTATCAATCCTAAGAGAAAGTACGTAAAACTTTATCGAACACATACAGGTGAATGGACCAGCAAGGCAGAAAATGATAGGAAGAAATGACACAAAGCAAAAAAGAGGAAGAAAGAAACAAAGAGAGTGACAGAAAAGAGGAAATTTCTAGCACAGAATTTCCAGAAGGTGTGGATACTATGATATTATTTATACTGGAAGAGTCCCCGGCATTCCCACGGGGGGTCAAATTCTGCTTCAACTCAACCCGCAAGAAAGAGGAGGGGGAACGAACCGACAGTTGTTCAGTGCTGCCCTTATGGCCCACCCGACCACTGAGCCAGCATCAGAGCTAGCACCAGTGTACAGACAGTTGGTAACAATCGTCAATGAGAGTTAGAAAAGCGGGGTCATGTTCTAAGTGACCAGGTAACTTCACACTCTTTGAAATACAAAAAAAAAAAAAAAAAAAAAAAAAAAAAAAAAAGAGAGAGAGAGAAAAGAAAAAAAAAAGAATCTTGCCTTTGACAATATTTATGAATCATACATTATCTGTTTTTGCATCACTTCAACAGGGCTCAAAATTTTATTAGAAAAAGGGACACACAACCCGTGACTTTTGAACTACCTGAACTAAATCAATTGATAAACTTCACAGAAACATCACGAACACACCAAACCACCACTGTCCTTTTCCATCTAGATTTCAGCCTCCCCCCCCCCCCTCCCCTGTCTCCCTTCACTCGCCTTCTTCAGCCATACCAGTCACCCCCACCCACATGTTGTCTTCCCCAAACGAACATCAACAACGATAGGCCACTGAACATATACAAAGACACATTCGGGTGTTGGTTTTTGGTTTTGTCCTGTTTTGTTATATTTTATTGGTGTTGGTTCTCTCTCTCTCTCTCTCTCTCCTCTCTCTCTCTCTCTCTCTCTCTCTCAGCATTTTATTGTCTTTCCTCTTCTGATGTACACAGTCGGTAGTTTGCTATTGGCCTAACTGCTGTATAACTGGGGAACAGTGTTACAGTGTTCAGGTCTGCTTGCTTTTCTGTGTTAGTCAGCACACCAAGTCTAATGAGTCAGCGAGTCTCCGGTGTTTCATCATCATCATCAGGTGCCCTGCCGCATGGCGTTGGCGATCATGGACTTCCATCTGCATCTATCTCTCGTTGCCTCAAGCATCTCTTCCACCCTCCTTGTCTTCAGCCACTCTGCAAGTCCGTCTAGTATTTTCTCCCTGGGTCTACCTGGTGCTCTCTTTCCCTCCAGCTTTCCTGTTGTGATCAGGTGCTCCAATTCCCCTTTCCTCATAAAATGGCCTATAAATGTTGCTTGTCTTTTCCTAATCTTCCTTATGAATGATCTTCTTGCGTCTGCCTCCATCAAGACTGTCTGGTTTGTTTCCTTTGCTGTCCATGAACTCTCAACATTCTTCTTAGAAACCACATCTCGGCTGCCTCAATCTTGTTCTGGTTTTGCTTGTTGACTGTCCACGCCTCACAACCGTACAACAGTATTGGTTCTATATAACATCCAAGAACTCTCTTCTTGATATTAATTGATAGGCATTTGTTGGTAAGAATGCTTGTCATCTCCGGTGTTTGGGAACAACTAAAGTAATCATGCAGTCATCTTATATGTATGCTAGCAAGTCTCTCACCACTCAACGGACTCTCACAACATCAGAAAAGTAGACAAGTTTTATCTAAAACCCTTTGACTCCCGTACCCTGTCCACCAGCACCCTGCATTGCCAACCATGCTAGCAAAGCAAAAACTTAACTCTTTGATTCCCTCACACTATCCACATGTTTCTTGCAGGAAGCTGGTAGATAAGGGGCAGAGAGTCAAAGGGTTATGTATTTGCAGTTGTTGGATAGGGTGCGGGAGTCAATGGGTTAACAAACACAAAATAAAATAAATGAACTCATCATATTAATCAATCATTCGATGAGGGGATACCCACATTTCAAAGCCACTATGTCACAATGCACAAGCACTAAAACTAATTACATCAGAATAATCAAAATCACCTCCATATTGCAAAAACTTCTCTTCAGCATCCTGTTGCTTTTATCTCAGATCTGTTCTGGTCAAAATTTCAGTATCATAAATGCTTTGGCTTCTAAGTCCTTCTTACTAACACCTCTGGCAGTCATCACAGAAAACTTACTAAAGACAAAGTGATCTCATGAAACTCTTCACACTTTCACCTTTTGACTCCCGCGCCTTATCCATCAAATGCAAAAGCTTAACCCTTTGACTCTGGTGGATAGGGTGAGGTAATCAAAAGGTTATGTTTTTGCTTTAGTAGCATGGTAGACAATGACGGATGCTGGTGGACAGTTTGCGGGAGTCAAAAGGTTAAACCAATAACAATAAACTACTGCTATAACCACCAAATGGATCCACTATCCATTAGCAGCACAATACTGAACTCACTGTTCACTATGCAATTCACTTTTCACAATATAAAGTCACTACACACACACACACTCATACACACTTCAGACAAAGAAAGAAAGAAGAACAAGCGCCTATGATCAGCCTTATAGTAGTGAACGGCCAGTATTGATACAGTTTTTAGGGGACCACGTCTAGTTTTATGCCAATCAAGAACGAGGTGACTCTCTTTCACTGTGTGGTGATGTAAGAGATAGTCCCAGTTCTGTCTCTTTCCCAGGCAGTGTGTTTGTGTACACACTTTCCATTCGTTCTACCGGGACCATTCATTCGAACTCTAGTAACAAGCTCACTGAGCAGCTCCTCCTGCCATAAATCCGCGGATAATACTTTGAAGTTATCTGATTCAGTGCTGAAGAAAAAAAGAACATTTGAATTGCTAACCTGTAACGAACTAATTAACCAACTAACCAGTTTAGTAACTAAATAATTCATTGAATTCCCAACTGAACTCAAACCTCACAGAAACTGGCACCGTGCTTTTGTGTTTTGTTGGTGAGTGGTATCGGCAATATCAAGATGAATTATCTGTCACTACTGGTGCCTTTGACTTTACTAACGCTGTGCGTTGCTTCCCAGTCAAAAAGAGGTAAGAGACGCTTTTGATGCTTTGAAACTTTGACAGTTTATTAGCAGTAGCCCTTACGGCCTTTACGTCCAGCACCACAGCCCATTTGAAAACAGCAACGTAGGCCTATCACTCACGATCAGGTGAAAACAATAAATAAAGCAATTCACTTTTTGGAGTCCTGTTCAGATCTACACTATCTTCATGGTTTCAGTACTTAGAACTTTTTTTTTTTTTTTTTGACAATGCTATGTTGATAATGACGATGGAGATGATAATCACGATGCTAAAAGTGAGCCTGCGGCACGCTCAACTCTGAATAGGAGCCTGTTGGAGCTGAAAAATCCCACGATGATTTCGGTAAAACTGATAGGATTCGAACCCACAACTTTCCAGTCGGTAATCTGTTGCGCTAACCGCTGCATCATGATGATTGCTTAAAGAAAACTCTATCAACTCCATGTAACATAAACACACACGCAGAATGCAATCTATCATCTATCTATATTTGTTTTGTTTTTGGGTGTGTTTTTTTATCACCGCACTCAGGGAGGTTACCTTTGTGCTCACCTTTTTTTTTTTTTTTTGTCCCATTTTTTGTGCCACCTTAATGACCACAGAAAGCGGCACACGTTTTTACAATGCAATGATGATGATGTCGATGAGGATGATAATCATAATGCTACCAATTTTGAAGAACAAGGTCTCCCAACAGTGTAAAAATCGCTACTCACAGTTCCGTAGCTTTCGATGGCGTTCTCGCCATCTTCGTCAGCGCTCTAATGCTGTCTGCGTGAATCTCTACTCAGATCTCGCGAACATGGGATGAACCCAGTTCACGAGATCGAATCAGAGAATGGTACACCGGGGGCAGGGTGTAACGGCCCCGGTCCCTGTTGAGCGGGGGGTTGGTGGCTGCGATGTAGATGCTATGGAGTTCCATCTAGGATTGAGACTGCGTGACAGGGCTGTACTCTACGCTTAGTATCATAATATAGCCTGACAGCAACCAGGCCCGAGAGATACAGACACCTGCGATGCTGGTCAGAAGATTTGAGAAACACCCTCAATGACGCATCCGTAAAGTGGATGAAACTCGACTGTGTGGTCCCAGTTTTCCCAATGAGCCCATAGCACGCCCAACTCTGGGTAGGAGCCGGTTAGAGCCGAAAAATCCCACAATGATGTATTTTTGAAAGGACTAATGGGGATTCGAACCCACAACCTTCCAGTCGGTAGTCCGTTGCGTCAACCACTACACCACGGCGACAGGTTTGATGGAGATGATAATCACGATGCTAAAAAAGTTCCATCAAAAATTGAGACTGCGTAACAGGGCTGTACTCTACCCTTACTTTCATAATATGTCCCAGCGCCAACCAGACCCGCGATATGCATACAGCTGCAGTGTTCGTCAGGACATTTGAGCAACACCCTCAATGACGCATCTGTGAAGTGGACGAGACTTGATTAATGTGGTCCAGTCTTCCCAGTGAGCCACAACACGCTCAGTTCTGGGTAGGAGCCGGTTGGAGCTAAAAAATCCCACCATGATTTTGACAAAACTGATGGAATTCGAACCCACAACCTTCCAGTCGGTAGTCTGTTGCGCTAACTGCTGCATCATGGTGATTGCTAAAAAAACCCTATCAACTCCATGTAACTTAAATAAATACGTACAATGCTATCTATCTTAGACATAATTTATACAAGTTAAAAATTAAAAACAACTCCATATCACATAAATAAACACGTATAATGCTATCTATCTTAGACATAATTGATACAAGTTAAAAATTAATTAGTTATAAAGCAACATTCAACGGTGGTAGATGGGACCCAGAACAACAATGCCCCACCACTGGCCAGATTATCTCCTTGTAACTCCCAACGCCACACGGAAACCACTTCACCAAGCTAAAGGGGTCTGCCCATGCGCTGCATGACCCATTCGGACCCAGTCATCAATGGAACTTAGACGAAATTGATGCCAGTATGATATGCTTTAATAGTTCCATCTATGTCTCCAATACATTGAAGGTTATAGTTAAAGTTTATAGCTGACACCACAATTAAACGACCATTCAGCGAATAATTTACATTTCATCATGAATGTCCACTTTTCATGATATTTCCCCTACGTGAAAAGAAGTAGCATAGGCAGACAGAAAGAGACAGAGAGAGAGAGAGTGTGTGTGTGTGTGTGGTGTGTGTGTGTGTGTGTGTGTGTGTGTGGTGTGTGTGTGTATGTGTGTGTGTGTATGTGTGTGTGTGTGTGTATGCGTGTGTGTGTATGTGTGATTGTGCGTGCGCGCGTGCGCGCGTGCGTGCGTGTATGTGTGTGTGTGTTTGACAACATTGACCACAAAGCGAGAAAACACAAATTGAGAGCTTGACTGAATGACGAGTGTATAATATGTGCCACGTAAAGGGTGTCAAGACAGTGAAATGGTAGCCATTAACATTAATCAAAGAACATAAGTCTTGAGAGTCACATAGGAATTATCTCCCATGTTGTAGAACTTCTCAAATCTAACACAGTTTGCGCTACCCATTCAGCTAGCCTAGGAGTGTTCTGAGCTTACGGTTTTTGTGCTTTGTATCTGCTTCTATGAGAGGAGTGTTCTGAGCTTACGGTTTTTGTGCTTTGTATCTGCTTCTATGCTAGCTGAATGAGTAGCGCAAACGGTGTTAGATTTGAGAAGTTCTACAACATGGGAGATAATTCCTACGTGGCTCTCAAGAGCTATGTTCTTTGATTAATATTATAAAAATTCTCCCTGCTTCCCTCTTATTTCTTTGTAGCCATTAACGTTTCTTCTAAACAACATTATGAGGGGGCGAGGGAGCGGTGTATCTCTCCTTTTCCTCGTTGGTTTACCTTCCCCAACCACTTATAGGGCCAGATACTTAGTACGCCTGTCGGACCTGGAGGCCGAATGCATACAGTTGTTCTTCAGCCAGATTCGAACTTGAACATTTAGACTGGTAGATGGGAGCTCTATCTGTACGCCAAACAGATTTCATTTATTTTTTAATACTTATAAGAAACAGCCGAAGGTGTGGATGGGACTCAATGTACCAGTGTCTCGCCACTTCCCGGACAATCATCTCCCAAGTTCCCGACGCCACTCTATAACCATTTCATCAAGCAAAGCTTTTAGGGGGGGAGGGGGCTGTCCATGTGTTGAATGACCCATTCGGACCTAGTCATCATCGGTCATAATGGTCACGGAATTAGGTCTGCTGTTGTCGCTGCTGCTGCTGCTGCTGCTGCTGTTGATGTTGATAATGATGATGATGATGTCGTTGTTGTTGTTGATGATGATGGTGATGGTGGCAGTGATGCTGCTGCTGCTGCTGATGTTGTTAATGATGATGATGATGATGATGATGATGATGATATTGCTAGCGTTGAAATGTTTCCATTTCATGTTTTGTCCCTCGAACAGATGAAATGATCGTTGAAATCACGGACAAGGAGACACTAGACCCCGTTCCTGTTGACGACTTTGGCATGGAACGAGAACTGACGTCATTAGAAGAAGGTAATCCTTTCTCCAGGTCTTTACAGAATAGGAGACTGTCTGTATAACGTCATTTGAAGAAGGTAATCCTTTCTCCAGGTCTTTACAGTATAGGAGACTATATAACGTCATTAGAAGGTAATCCTTTGTCCAGGTCTTTACAGTATAGGACACTGTATAACGTCATTAGAAGGTAATATTTTGTCCAGGTCTTTACAGTATAGGACACTGTATAACGTCATTAGAAGGTAATCCTTTGTCCAGGTCTTTACAGTATAGGACACTGCCTGTATAACGCCATTAGAAGGTAATCTTTTGTCCAGGTCTTTACAGTATAGGGGACGGTATAAAGTCATTAGATGGTAATTCTTTCTCCAGGTCTTTACAGTATAGGACACTGCCTGTATAACGTCATTAGAAGGTAATCCTTTCTCCAGGTCTTTACAGTATAGGAGACTGTCTGTATAACGTCATTAGAAGGTAATCCTTTCTGTAGGTCTTTACAGTACAGGACACTGCCTGTATAACGTCATTAGAAGGTAATCCTGTCTGTATAACGTCATTACAAGGCAATCTTTTCTCTAGGTCTTTACAGGAGACTGTCTGTATAACGTCATCAGAGGTAATCCTTTCTCCAGGTCTTTACAGTATAGGAGACTGTCTGTATAACATCATTAGAAGGTAATCCTTTCTCCAGGTCTTTACACTATAGGAGACTTATAACGTCATTAGAAGGTAATCCTTTCTCCAGGTCTTTACAGTATAGGAGACTGTCTGTATAACGTCATTAGAAAAAGGTAATCCTTCTCCAGGTCTTTACAGTATAGGTGACTGTATAACGTCATTAGAAGGTAATCCTTTCTCCAGGTTTTTACACTATAGGAGACTGTATAACGTCATTAGAAGGTAATCCTTTCTCCAGGTTTTTACAGTATAAGAGACTGTCTGTATAACGTCATTAGAAAAAGGTAATCCTTCTCCAGGTCTTTACAGTATAGGTGACTGTATAACGTCATTAGAAGAAGGTAAGTCTTTCTCCAGGTCTTTACAGTATAGGTTATGAGCAGAACCAGCAGTATTCTACTATATCTTGGTTATGAGCAGAACCAGCAGTATTCTACTATATCCTTGGTTATGAGCAGAACCAGCAGTATTCTACTGTATCCTTGGTTATGAGCAGAACCAGCAGTATTTTACTATATCCTTGGTTATGAGCAGAACCAGAAGTATTCCACTATATCCTTGGTTATGAGCAGAACCAGCAGTATTCTACTATATCCTTGGTTATGAGCAAAACCAGCAGTATTCTACTATATCCTTGATTATGACCAGAACCAGCAGTATTCTACTATATCCTTGAATATGACCAGAACCAGCAGTATTCTACTATATACTTAAGTATGACCAGAACAAGCGGCATTCTACTATATACTTGAATATGACCAGAACAAGCGGCATTCTACTATATCCTTGAATATGACCAGAACAAGCAGTATTCTACTATATACTTGAATATGACCAGAACAAGCGGCATTCTACTATATACTTGAATATGACCAGAACAAGCGGCATTCTACTATATCCTTGAATATGACCAGAACAAGCAGTATTCTTCAACATGACCAGAACAAGCAGTATTCTACTATATTCTTGTGACCTACTGACAAAAGAACCATTTATGTTCATGGCAACGCATGTCATCTGTGTTCATTCTTTCCTCGTTTGTTGTGACAGTGCTACGTGTGGGCAAACAGCGGTTTAAACAGTTGTGGAGGATCCTGAAAGCTCGACAGACATATGATGACGTGACAGACTTTAACGGATCGATTCAGTCCTTCTACGATGAAAGTAAGTGTCTGCCAATGAGGAGTGTTGAAGAAGATGAAAAGCGTTCTCACCAACAAATGCCTATCAATTAAAATCAGGAAAAGAGTTCTTGACTGTTAGATAGAACCGATAATGTTTTATGATTGTAAGGCGTGGACAGTCAACATGCAAAATCAGAACAAAATTGAGGCAACTGAAATGTGGTTTCTAAGAGGAATATTGAGAGTACCATGGACTGAAAAAAATAAAAAAATAAATAAATAAACAAAATAAAATAAAATAAAATAAAATAAAATTTAAAAAAAACAAAAAACAAAAACGAGGAGGCAGACACAAGAAGTGTGTGTGTGTGTGTGTGGTGTGTGTGTGTTGTGGTGTGTGTGTGTGTTGTTGTGTTAGTGTTGTGTGTGTGTGTGTGTGTGTGTGTGTGTGTAGTGTGTGTGTGTGTGTGTGTGTGTGTGTGTGTGTGTGTGTGTGTGTGTGTGTGTGTGTGTGTGTGTGTGTGTGTGTGTGTGTGTGTGTGTGTGTGTGTGTGTGTGTGTGTGTGTGTGTGTTGTGTGTTTTGTGTGTGTGTTTTGTGTTGTTGTTGGTGATGTGTGTAGTATTTCAGTTTTGTTTGTGTTGTTTTAAATTGTTTGTGGGTATTAAGACTGGCCAAGCATTTCGCGTATATTGTGATTGGCTGCATAAATCTTTGCTGTGTTTTAAATTCTGTTCTGTTTTTAAATCTGATTGGCTGTATTTAAAACTTTCGGTGTTCTAAATCGGTTCCTCTATTTGTAACCTTTTTGATTGTTGCAGCACGCCGATTACGACCCAGTCTATCCAGTCACCTGCGTAGTCTGAACGCTTTTTGAGTTGTCTGAACAGCTGCACCATAGTACCATTCTCTCTCCTCTCTCTCTCTCTCTCTCTCTCTCTCTCTCTCTCTCTCTCATCTCCTCTCTCCCCTCTCTCTCTTCTCTCTCTCAATTACAACACATCTGACAATGGAAACTTTCAACAAACACGTCTCCTACCTCATGTACATGTAAAATCTAAACCATTACTTTACATATGTCTACTCACTTAAATCCACTCACACCTGCTTCATAAAAACAGTGTTGTGACTATTACTATTATCGTTGTTTTCATTTGATGTCCGTGCAATTACCACTATTTTCATAATCAGTCAATGTAGTAGTAGTTATAGTATTAATGGTGGTAGTACTAATCTTGATGATTTTAATATTACTACCGTTAATAGTAGTAGCAGTAGTAGTGTTACTTCTGCTGTGTTGATACAGAATTTATTTTCTGTCCTCCTGCACCTTTCCATATTTTTCACTCACTCATTTTTATCCATTTTCTTGCGTTCCAATCTCTGCGAATTCAAATTCACATGTTGTCCTCTTGTGGGCGTTATGGATGATGAAAATCAGTCACTGTACTTTTTATGTTGAATTTACTGTTCTGTGTGAATGCGTAAATTTATTTGTTTATTTATTCTTTAATTATTTACGTTCTCTGTTTGTTTATTTGTGATTTTTTTTGCTTTTGTTTTTGTTTGAACAAATATAAAAATGAAATGCATTATTGTTAATTGATGATTTAATTAAAATTGTTTTTCAGTTTTTCTTTTGTTGTTGTTGTTGTTGTTTTGTTCATTTTCCTTTGTTATATATTTATCTATACAACCCTTCAACTTATAAAATTGTCTGAACAGCTGTATCACAGTACGCATTTAAATCTCTCTCTCTCTCTCTCTCTCTCTCTCTCTCTCTCTCTCTCTCTGTCTTTCTCTGTCTGTCCGTCTGTCTGTCTGTCTGTCTGTCTGTGTGTGTGTGTCTCTCTCTCTTTCTCTCTCTCTCTCTCTTCTATTTTAATGTATCTAGATATACCAATTAAACATATATCAGGACGTTTATTATGTTTTCTTTCTGTTAGTTTAGTCCCAGTTTAGGCGTGAGTTTAATTTAAAAACAGTTTGTATATGTGCGTGAATGTGTAACCTAATAAGAACTTACTGGCACTGATAACATCAAAGCAGTTGTTCACGTGTATAACTTCCCCAGTAAGTGTTGTCTGACAAATGACGCATGAAAAACAATATATAACCCCCCATCCACCACCACCACCACCACCACCATCAAAAAGAGTGCAAATAATCGTTCCTGCAAAACAATGTGTAAAAAGTCATTCATTCCTGTTGCTACAACATACCTACAGAAACTGACAAAACTTTACATAGAATTTGTGATGGATTCTGAGAAGACGAACTACGCTTTCTACACGATTACTGTCTGCGTTATCATAATAATGAATAGTAATGATAATGACATTTATAAGGCACAAAATGTTGATATACAAATCAAATCAAAGCGCAAACTCGCATCGTTTTACCCACAATGACACTTGAAAAATCTCAACGGCACGAAGTTCACGTAGCTCAGTAGCTAAGCTGGTCGGACTCACATGCTAATGGTCGTGGGTTCAAATCCCGGAGTACGCTACATTAAAACTGGCCTTCTCACTGCCCCATCTTAACGTCATTGTTGTTCTGGTGGTGTCAGTATAGGATTAGATAAGTCCCCCTTCTCCGACTTCCATGGGATGGTTATTCTCGTCGGCCATATCACCTGAGGTGGGTGCCGACGTAAAACTTTAACTAAATCATTCAATCAAGAAGAACACACACACACACACGGCATATCACCTGAGGTGGGTGCCGACGTAAAACTTTAACTAAATCAATCAATCAAGAAGAACACACACACACACACACACACACACACACACACACACACACACACACACACACACACACACACACACACACACACACACACACACACACACACACACACACACACACACACACACACACACACACACACACACACACACACCAAAGAGGGGCATGGTAGGAAGGAAAAGGAACGAAGGTGTGGGAACATACAGGGGAAAATCACTGCTGGACAACAAGGTATATCTTTATCTCAGACGTGAAAGAACACGGAATATCTTACCTATACCTCTAATTTTTCAGGCACATTCAGACGACTCTCACACTGCCTCAGAAGCCAACATCCACTACTTCTGCAACCGAAGTTGTCTGATGGCTCTGGAGCACCCGGACAAAGAGGAGGAACACACCACGAGCCAAACCCTGATCATTGTTGGTTAAAAAAAATTTATAAACAAAAGAAAAGTATACATGTGTGTGTGTGTTGGGTGTTTGGACAAAGGACCTGTCTGACTTATCGTCTTGTCTGAAAAGAGAAAATCGCGATAACATTTCGACAAAGTGAAAAACGGCTTCTGTTTCGAAATGGCTGTTTTGTTGGTTTTGGTCATTTTGGTTGGTTGGTTGGTTGGTTGGTTGGTTGGGTTGGTTGGTTGGTTGGTTGGTTGATTGGTCGGTTGATTGGTTGATTGATTGGTTTGGTTGTTAGTGTTTCGTTCTCACTCTTTTTTCAATCCATAGGACAAAAATGGGCTGTTTGAAGACACATACGAACCAGCAGCAGCGCACTGCGATAGCAGGTGAGACGTTGGATGACCAAGGCCAGGAATTAAACCATAGTGCCAAGGACATCCACGCTGACGGTTCTGATGCGGATTTTGCACAAGCTCTTAACGCCAAACGTGGAAAACTCAATTTGCCGCCTGCCGGTGCAAAAGAACAATGGGAGAAATTAGATGAGGAACTTGTCCTTAAGCTGAATGCGCTAATAGGGAACAGTACGCTGGAACACAAACTTGACACATACGGAGACATCATATACTCTATCTGCAGGGACACTTATGGAGTGAAGCAGCCAAAGACAAAAACGCCTCCCCAGAAATCCAGAAGACAGCAGCAGATGGAGAGCATCCGGAGGGAGAAAAGGAAGCTTAAAAAGCGAATGAAAACTGCCTCAGAATTCGAGAAGCAAGGGCTCCTGGAACTCTGGAAAGATCTGAAGGCCAAACACAATGCTCTCAGCAAAGTGGAATCAGCAAGGCGAAGAAAGAGCAAAAAGAAGAAGACTCAAGATCGTTTCTTCAAAGATCCCTTTGACTTTGCAAGAAAGCTGTTTGAACAACCCAAATCAGGGACTCTCACAGTGGGCAAGGAAACCCTAGAGCAGCATCTCAGGGAAACATATTCCGATTCTCAGCGCGAGGCACCACTTGAAATCCAAAATCTGGTTTGGCCTGCAGCGCCAGAAGGAAAATTCAATAACAAACCACCAACACTGGATGAAGTGAAGAACGTAGTAAAGAAAGCCAGAGCCAAGTCAGCACCTGGACCAAACGGAATACCATACCTGCTCTACAAGAAATGCCCAAAAGTGCTCGAGTGGCTCCACAAGATGATTCGATCAGCATGGAGGAACCAGAAGATCAGCGACCAATGGATGAGAGCTGAAGGAGTGTACATTCCGAAGGAGCAGAACTCCAGCAGCATCAATCAGTTCAGGCCAATATCACTTCTGAACGTCGAGGGGAAAATCTTCTTCTCTGTTATGGCAGCAAGATTGACAAAATACCTGACTGAAAACAAGTATCTGGATATGTCAGTCCAAAAGGGAGGCATACCAGGAATGCCTGGATGCTTGGAACATGCCACGTTGATTTGGGATGCCATCCAAAAAGCAAGAACAGAGAAGAGAGACATTGACGTAGTTTGGCTTGATCTGGCGAATGCATATGGATCAGTTCCACACGATATGATCCAGCTGGCTCTTGAAATGTATCACATCCCAGAAAACATCCGAACAATGCTGAGGAAGTATTTCCAAGGGTTCTCAATGCGGTTCTCTACCAAAGAATACACCACGGACTGGATAGACCTAGAGGTGGGCATTGCAATGGGCTGTGCAATCTCTCCCATACTGTTCGTGTTGGCAATGGAAGTCATCTTGAAAGCTGCAATGAAGAGTTCAGGTCCAGTGAATCTGGGAGATGGATACCAGATGCCTCCTCTGAAAGCTTTCATGGATGACACAACAGTCTTGTCCACGGATGAGGAAGAGACACACCAAATCTTAAAGCAGCTGGATGAGCTGGTGGCCTCTTCAAGAATGAGGTTCAAACCTAAGAAATCCCGAAGTCTCTCACTGCGAAAAGGAAAAGTGGCAGATTCAGTCAAATTCATGGTAGCCAACCAAGCCATCCCCACTGTCACAGAAGAGCCAGTAAAAAGTCTCGGAAGATGGTATGATGACTCCCTGAAAGACACACAAAGGGGATGTGAAACCAAGCAAACAGCAGAAGAAGGCCTGAAGAAAATAGATAACTGCGGACTGCCAGGCAAATACAAAGTCTGGTGTCTACAGTTCATGCTGATACCAAAGCTGCTGTGGCCACTGCTAATCTATGACATTTGCACCAGCACAGTCGAAGCAATGGAAGCCAAAATCAACAAATACACAAGAAAATGGCTCGGTGTCCCACCTGGTCTCACTGATGTTGCATTCTACTGTCGTCAAGCAATGCTGAAGCTACCTCTCAAATCCATAGTGGAGGAATACAAAGTTGGAAAAGCAAGACTGTTGAGCATGCTGGAGGAATCGGAGGACAATATCGTGAGAGCAGTTCATCCAAAGCTGAGAACTGGCAGAAAGTGGAAAGTCCAAGAGGCTGTAAACAATGCCAAGAGAAACCTCAGCATCAAAGAAATAATTGGACACACGCAAACCAACAGACAGGGACTGGGAGCAACAAAAATGCAGTGGTGGTCCAAAGCCAAAGGGAAGGAAAAAAGAGACATGATCATACAGGAGTTGAAGGAAGAAGAAGATGTCAAAAGAGTGCAGAAGGCAGTCCAGCAAGGTCAACAGGGGCAATGGACAACATGGGACAGTGCACTCCAAAGAAGTCTCAGCTGGAACGATATGTGGCACATGGCTCCTCTAAGGATAAGCTTCCTCCTCAGATCTGTATATGACCTGCTCCCCTCGAATGCAAACTTAGTGAAATGGGGGAAAGCAGACGACCCAGCATGTCCGCTCTGTCAGAAGAAACAAACAGTGGAACATGTCCTAAGCTCTTGCAAAGTAGCGCTAGCCCAAGGAAGGTATACATGGAGGCACAACCAAGTTCTGAAAGTGATCACAGATGTGGTTAGCGAAAAAACCATGACCCCAAACGCACCAATTGCTATGACAACGTTCTACAAAGCAGGAGGGAAACAGGTCTGGCCCGAAAGGGCTATGACAACCAGCACATTGCCAAAGGGTCTTCTGGATGGAGCAGTCGACTGGGAGTGTACAGCAGACCTCCCAGAGTGGAGAAATTACCCAGATGTCATCAGCAAGACAGGCATGAGACCAGACATCGCTCTCCACTCTGACTCCTCGAAACAAGTGATTCTGATAGAACTCACTGTGCCATACGAAAGCAGAATGGAAGAAGCACATATCTACAAGACCGAAAAATACGCCGGTCTTGCCAGCACCCTGAAGAAAGCAGGTCTGCGGGTCAAAATCTTCGCCATAGAGGTCGGGGCAAGAGGGTTTGTGGGCACCTCCGCTTATGATCTCATGAAACAACTCGCCATTTCTGGGAAGAAGAGGACTAGAGCCCTTAAAGCGATGGCAGAGGCAGCAGAAAGGAGCTCAAGCTGGATCTGGGCAAGGAGGAACCAAAAAAGTGAACTTCATAAGGATTAAATTCCCTACAGATGATGTGTGCCCCGTTAGCACATTGGTAAAACCGCGTACCGCAGTTCTGAAGCGCAGAATCGCCCAGGTTCGATCCCCGGCGTGGGAAAAAATAAATAAAAAATAGACAACAGCAGAAGGGCATCCAGGAGTCATGACCTGGATGTGGCCCGGCCCCCCGAGAGTGTAAGGAATTCAGGGCCGAAACACTTGTCTAAAGGGGGTTACTTCTCTGAAGACCTTCTGTTGTCTAGCTCTCCCTAGAGTTTCTTTCTACCATACATGTACATACATATATGCATACATACATACATACATACATATATATGTCTCATTTGTTTTCTTTGCTGTCCATGGAACTCTGAGGAAGGGGGATTTGGAGCACCTGGTCACAACAGGAAAGCTGGAGGGAAAGAGAGCACCGGGTAGAGCCAGGGAGAAAATGCTGGACGGACTTGCAGAGTGACTGGGGACGAGCGGGGTGGGAGAGATGCTAGGGGCAACGAGAGATAGAGACAGATGGAAGTCCATGATCGCCAACGCCATGCGGCAGGGCACCTGATGATGATGATACATATATATGTATATATATATATATATATACATATATATATATATATATATAAATTATATGTATATATATATATATATATATATATGTGTGTGTGTGTGTGTATGTGTGTGTGTGTGTGTGTGTGTACATATCTGTATGTATAGATATATAGATATAGATATCGATAGATAGATACATTATATATATATATATATATATATATATATATAATATATTATATATATACATTATCTATCTATCCATCTATATATATACATACATATATATACATATATACACATATACATATAGATACATATACATGTATATTTTTTGTGCTGAAGATGTTGATAGCTTGAAATGGATAAGGTTGCATCTTTCAGAAGATAAGAGTATTTTGTGTGTTTTCTTTACAGTTTTATACAAGGAGGTTCTGCGTTTAATTCTTTTTTTAAAACTTTTTTTTATTCATTATTTGTTTTACAAGTTTATTTATTTCTTTGTTTAATTATTCATTTGTTTATCCAATTATTCATTTCTGGTTGATTGGTTGGTTGATTGTATTTTATTTATTTGTTTGTTTATTCATTAATGTATTTATTTATTCGTTTATTTATGTTCTGAGGAGGCTGTGTCCATTTAGTTATTTCATTTGTTTATTTATTGGAATGGTCCCCTCTCTATTTGCGTGTTTGTGTGCCTATTCTTATCTATTTATGTATTTATTTATTTGCTTGTCAGTTTACTTATTCATGCTATACATACATCTTGAACAAACTCCAAATTCAAAACACACACTCTCTTCTCTCTTTCTTTCTTTCTCATTCTCTCTCTCTCTCTTTCTCTCTCTCTTTCTCTCTCTCTTTCTCTCTCTCTCTCTTTCTTTCTCATTCTCTTTCTCTCCCTCCGTCCCTTTCTCACACACTCTCTCTTTTCTCCCTCCCACCCACCCTCCTCTCCGAGACCTTTAAAACACGGACATCACCAGAATGGTTGGAGAATTCATGTGGACAGCTAACAGGCCAACTTTGGTATTGTACACTGACAGGACTTTCATGGTGCTTACTTGATATTCTGTATGCGTACACACAGGAAGGGGGTTTAGACACTGGCAGGTCTGTACACATGTTGACCTGTGAGATGGGAATCGTCTCTACCCTGTACCCGCCAGGCTGAGATATCTCGACAGATCGAACTCAGGACCTTTCAACTGCAAGTCCAGTGTATGTCTACTTGACAACACACCTGAGAGAAAAGAAAAACAAAGAAAGAAAGGCGGTTGGCACACGAAAAAAGACGTGTTAAACTAAAACAAAACAAATGAAAAAAAGGTGCACTATGTATCCTACCTAGCTTCAACTAGGTCTGTACAAATATAGTGAAATAATAACAATGACAACATCAATGATAATATACATGTGAAGGACTTAAGGACGAGTTTTACCACCACAGAAAGATGATACATCTTACAATATTGGTTTGTTTGTTTATTATACATGTTAACGGTTTAAAGAGAGTTTTACCAACATAGAAAGATGATACATGTAACAATATTGGTTGGTTTGTTTGTTTGTTTCTTTCTTCTTTCTTTCTTTTTTTAGACGGATACATCTCAGAGAAGATATTAAATTCATCCTTATCGTCATCTTCATCAAAATTATCCCATTAAATTACTCTTAATAGCACTGCCATCCAGACTTACACATTTTACATGACACAGAGTGTAATACATTCAGAAACACTTTTATGTCACACACACAGTTACGCCAGAGCACACATGAACAAACATACACAATGAATACATACCAACAATGCCTAACCAGACATACACACATATACCTGTGATCATAGACATAAATGACCACACGCTGCCACATGATCGGTAGTTAGAAGTTAATTACTGGTTACATAAAAGAAGATCATTGATAAGGAAGATTAGAAAAAGACAAGCAACATTTATAGGACAGTTTTTGAGGAACGGGGAATTAGAACGCTTGGTCACAACAGAAAAGCTGGAGGGAAAGAGAATACTTGGTAGACCAGGGAGAAAATATTGGACGGACTTGAAGGGTGGCTGAGGACAGAGAGGGTGGGAGATGTACTTGCAGCGACAGGTGATAGATTCGTGTGGAGGGCCATGATCGCCAAAGCCATGCCGCAGGGCACATGATTATGATGATGATGATACATACAGTTAAAAATAGACTGGTCACTCATTAACATAAATGAGAAGACTTACAGGCATATTCTACAAACACAGAAACATGTGACACATGCCACCACATCGTCAGACTTTTATCATACTCAAAGCATTTCCTGCCATCTCATAGCGTTTGACGTCGTCCCGAGGCATTTTCCTGACGAATTTTGTTGGGCAGTGCGCATATGGAACTGTTCCAGTCCTAGGAAATAATCCCCCATTAAACTGTTCTCCCACTGAAACTTTCAACACAAAATTTTAAGATTGCAAAAGAAATCCTTAAACTAAACTTCCTTTTCTCACACTGAACGAAGCAGCAGGAAAGTTTCAGTCTTTTTCTAGTAATTTTTGTATCTGATGTTTGTTTGTTTGTGATCTTACGCTGGAAAAGGCCAGTTGGCCGAAAATTTGCGCCTGTCTTGTCTGATTGTATTAAATACGCGTTCTGATTCTGTTTGTTTGTTTGTTTGTTTGTTTGTTTGTTTGTTTGTTTGTTCGTTCGTTCGTTCGTTCGTTCGTTCGTTCGTTCGTTCGTTCGTTCGTTCGTTCGTTCGTTCGTTCGTTCGTTCGTTCGTTTGTTTGTTTGTTTGTTTGTTTCTGGTTCCTGTTTGCTTGAACGTGAGCAGTCACACTTGTTTTGGATTTCGTATTAAACTTTCAAAAAATCTCAATCTCACCTGCTCATAATTTTTTTTCTTTGAATCTATGAAATGCTTCGTTGAAGCTAGGCGTTTCCCTAATAATTGTTGGCAAGACAGAGGGTGTATAGAATTATCCCAATGCCATGAATAATTCTCCTTCAAACTCTTCTTCCATTACCCCTTTCAACACAAATTGAAGATCGCAGACGAGTTTGTAACAAGTTTTCAATCCAAACATTTCACAAGACAGTGCGCATATGGAAATGTCCCAGTGCTGTGATTTCTTTACTTTAGGAATTTTATTTCGATGTTTCAACTATAACACCCGCTGTTGATTCTACTACATAGTGAACAGACAGCTTAAGATCACAGACCAACCTTTTGACTGCCTGGATTATTTCAGTATCTCACCTGCACACAACATATTGAGTCAACCCCAAGTATTTTCCTGACAATGTTTTGCTAATTACAGCGGGTACTGAATTGTTCAGTGCAATGGAATAATTTTCCTTCAAATTGTACTTCAGTTACTTCTCAAAACAAATTTTAAGATCGCAGACAAAAAAAAACAACAACAAAAACTGTTCACCTTTTGACTTTCTCATCACATTCACAGGCATCCTGCTTTGTCAACCATGACAGCAATGCAAAAATTGATCTCTTTCATTCCCTCAACTTATCCACCAGCTTCCTGCAGAAAGTTGGTTGGAAAAGGTAATGGAGTGAAAAGGTCAATTTTTGCTGATGGTTGATAGGGTGCGGGAATCAAAAGGTTAAGATTTTCAACGATGTCAGAATCTTACCTGCTCACAGAATTTTTCGTCGAACCAAGGTGTTTTTCTGATGGGTTTTTGCTGAGTGGAACATATATGGAATCATCCTTGTGCGGTAGAATACATCTCCAAAATGTAGTTTCGTCACCATTTTCACTACAAATTGTAAGTATACAGACGAACTGTTTGACAAGTCTTTCTCAACTTAAAGTTGTCACTGGATAGAGTGCATATGGATGTATTCCTGTTCAACGAACCTTTCCATAACAAACTGTTATTTGATTGTTTCAGTTACTAATTTGACATGTGATGTTAGTTTTTTTATACAAATTGTGAGATCACAGTGGGTATTTTTGATTGTCTAGACTCTCAGTCTAAAAAAAATCTTACCTCTTATAGAATTTTCCGTCGCCGCAGGGCGTTTTCCTCACCACAGTTTCCTAGGAAGAGTATGTGTGGAAATATATCGGTGCTATGAAAAACATTTTTCAAGTTTTGTTATGCACTTTATATGATCACAAACTTTTCTGACTAAACTTCCTATCTCTCTTTTCTGACTAACCTTTCAGTCTGAAATTCTTACCTGCATACGTAATTTTGTATCGGCTCGAGGCGTTTTCCCGTCAAAATTTGCTAAATAGAACGCATATGGGACTGCCCCAGTGTGACGACTTTATCATTCATTCACTAACGGTTATTCCAAAGCCGGTTTTGTGGTAGACTGTACGGAAGCAGACGACTCTGAAATCACGTATCGTTACACGAGATTTTCACTTTGTAACTGAGGCAGTATCAGTTGTTTTTGTC
>JAPXFY010000035.1:22545152-22610152 GCA_030674185.1 Monoplex corrugatus
TTAAATGTGATGATGGACTAAATAGAAACATTCAGTTATTTTATACAATATTTCACACATGTACTCAACTAGGATGAATGAAAAAGGACATGACATCAACCAGTGGGGGAGGGGGAAGGCGAAGATGGAACAAATATAGAAGACACTGTATTGTGCAAAGGATGATATATATATATATATATATATGTGTGTGTGTGTGTGTGTGTGTGTGTGTGTGTGTGTGTGTGTGTGTGTGTGTGTGTGCATGCGTGCGTATGTGTAAACACACACACATACATACATATATATATATATATATATATACACATACATATACACTGTAATTAATATGTATGAATGAAACAGGACATGACACCCAGCACGGACAAAAAATGAGTGGTAAGAAAGACAGACAAAACGAGGAAGGGCAGACAACCCAATGGAAATATTCAGCCACAGTACAAAATGGTCTATATCGTACACATAGTAATGAACGATACAGGCATGACAAATGATCTGACCTTGACCAGTGAGATGAAAAACGGGGAGGGAGGGGAAGAAATGTACAGTGAGTAGATACACCACTATGATCATTATGATCAGACAAGTGTTTGATAACAGCTTCTTTCTAGCCATCACTTCATGTTCTACAGATCCTTTCTCTCTTGTTCATCGCTATTTCTTTCTTGTTGTTGGGTTTTTTCCTTTCTTTCGTTGGTTGCTGGTGTTGTGTGTGTGTCTGTGTGTGTATGTGTGTGTGTTTGGGGGGGGGGGGGTGAGTGTGTGAGTGTGTGTGTGTGTTTTAGAGGGGGGAGGGTAAGTCCTGTCCTATCTAACCTAGCTGACTAAAAAGGCTATCTCCCCTTGAGAGACCAAGCTTGATATGATGACAATGAAGACAGGCAGTTTGAGTACCCACAGTGGATGAACAGTGATGTCACTGCCATAGCCTGTAACCATGGCTATCATGCAAACAGCCACAGCCATTGTAACCATGACCATCACATAAATTGGCAATTCAATGGACACACAGCGTGGCTCAGATCACCACTCATGGATGGAATGAGAAGAAAGCCTTATAGTCCTGAGCAGTAAGAGTCAAGTTGTTCAAAGCGCACGCTGAACTGTCACTTTCCAAACCAACCATCCACACGTTTAGTCTGCAAAGTGCTTTTTGAGGTGTGTGCTGTCCACATCGTCTTCGAAGTCTAGAATGACAAAGAAACGTCTTGGGTAACTTACCAATCAATAAGCCAATCAAAAATGTGGGCATCTTTTAAACCTGATGTAGCCATTAACCACAAGCATCGCTTTCATGCATGGACCTCAACAGAACCAGATACATTCCGTAACCTTTGACTCCCGCGCCCTATCCACCAACTGCAAAAACTTAACCCTTTGACTCCCACACACTATCCACCAACTGCAAAAACATAACCCTTTGACTTCCACACCCTATCCACCAACTGCAAAAACATAACCCTTTGACTTCCACACCCTATCCACCAACTGCAAAAACTTAACCCTTTGACTTCCTCACCCTATCCACCAACTGCAAAAACTTAACCCTTTGACTCCCTCACCCTATCCAGCAGCTTCCTACAGGGATGTTGGTGGAGAGAGTGCGGAAGTCAAAAGGGTCAAAACTCAGAAAATCTAGAGATCAGGAAGGGGAGAGAGAAATTCTGGAGGTTGAAGCTGCGCACCAACTGCCCTAGTGGTCTCAACGTTTTTGACTAATCCCTTTGGGGCAATTGGTGATGGTTGCCTCTTCTGGAATCTGTCCCTCGTCTTCCTATACCAGTGGTGGCCCTGTTGAATACCTGGAGGACTTGGAAGGAAGACAATTCCTGTCGAAAAACACTCACCTGTTTTGGATATTTCAGCTGCCTCCCTCCCTCTCTCCTTCTCAACCTCTCTTCACCCCAGCACCAACCTGTCTCCCTTCCTCCCTCCCTCTCTTTCCCTCCCTCTCTCCTTCTCAACCTTTCTCCCTCTCTTCAACCCACCAACCTCTCTCCCTTCCTCCCTCCCTCTCTCTCCCTCCCTCTCTCACTCTCGTGTGCCGTGACGTCTTTTTCAGTCTTCTTTCTTTTATCTGTGAGTGAGCCGTGACGTTTTTTCATTCTTTTATCTGTGATGTGTAGCGTGACGTTTTTTCATTGTGCCGTCTTTTAGCTGTGACGTGTGCCGTGACGTCAACTATTGACATCATTAGCAAATAAATATGGCTGCCGAAGAAGGAGCATCAGAGTTCCGAAAGCTGAACAATGGTGTTTTCGTGTTTTTATTTGATCATATTTCTTTTTTTTTTCTTTCTCTCTTTTCTTTCTTCTTATGTCTGATTGTGTGTAGCTTCCTAGCAATGATGACGTTCAACTAACTGACTGCAATAAAAAGTTATTCACAATATACGGCAACAAAACTTTTGGTTCCCAGAACAACTCTTTATCTAGCACTACACAAACAATGGATCCACTAACTCGCATTGCTGCCATGCCCACAGTATGTTTTCGACTTAACAAACAAAAACCACAAACACTTCCACATGATTCACTTTCACAGAACTGAAACAGTCTCTTCCTCTTGACATTATCAATAAAACACAGCTGAAAAAAAACCAATAATCAAACAAAATACACAAATGAAAGATAGAAAAAATACTAGTAAAGAAAAATAAAACCATAACAGTGACAGAATGGAAAAAAATAAACACAAGAAGAAGAAGAAAGTAGGAAAAACATTAACCACTGTTATACCTGAGTGATGGTGTAACTATGAAAACTGTAGGGTGGCAAGAACAGATGAGAGTACATTTGATGATGGTAAACCCGTTATCAAACAAAACCTAGAGAAGCATCCATTTTCTAACACACTTGCAATAATCACTACCTCGGCTTCTTAACAACAACTAACATGGTTCCACCTTGAAATGGGTCAACAGCAAGGTGTTGTTAATGCACAGGCCTTTACACTCACAGGCAGACAAGTGGAAAAAAGTCATGGTCTCCAGACAGACTGATGGCCCTTACCAGTTCTCTAGTGTTCTACCCCATCTCCTAATGATGTCTACAGTTCTCTAGTGTTCTACTCCATCTCCTAATGATGTCTACAGTTCTCTAGTGTTCTACCCCATCTCCTAATGAGGTCTACAGTTCTCTAGTGTTCTACCCCATCTCCTAATGATGTCTACAGTTCTCTAGTGTTCTATCCTAATGATGTCTACAGTTCTCTAGTGTTCTACCCATCTCCTAATGATATCTACAGTTCTCTAGTGTTCTACCCCATCTCCTAATGATGTCTAATCACTCCCCCTTCCCCTTCAAAGTCATCACACTCTCCCCTACCGGCTATGAGGTACACTGCAGGTCAGTGTTATCATAATGATAATAGTAGCAATAACTGTGACAATTAATGAAATGATAATGAACATAAAAATGATGACAATTATGTATATGATGAAGATGAGATTAACAACATGCTGACAATACAGATAATGTTAACAACAACAACAACAGAAGTAATTCATATAATATGCACAAATACATAAGTCAAATTAAAAACAGTAAGAGTGAAATAAATCCAGCGGTCAGTCAGTAGCCCCCAGACAACCCACGAGTCCCATTTGTATATCCAGCCACACACATCAACAATGAAGAAGAGTTGAAGATGGAACAGAGACAGCACTCAACTGTACAATGACAGGGGTTTGGGGGGAGGGTTCCATATTGTAAAACGACCCTGATGTATTGCCACTGACATACAAACAAATCACTGGCCCACCTCTGCACCAACTCTCTTGCTGGGCTTGGGCTGGAGAGCCAACTTTATCGCGTTTTGTCACATGACTGCCTCTTCACCCTCTGAATCCCTCACCCTATCCACCAGCATCCTGCACTTGATGTGTCATTCAAATAGCTCTAATTCAACTTTGTGTCAATTTTTTTGATTAGAAAAACTTTTTTTTTTTAAATTAGGAACACAGAAGTTTCCAATTTCAAACACAATGTTTGTAACTGAAACAGACAATGACAAAGGCAGGAGAAAAGGCTCCGATCTTGCCATTCTCGGTCAATACTAAACTAGCAGTAGCAAACCATCACAGGCTATTAAACTATTAAAACAATGAATGCAGAGAAGACGTGAGCAATGACTAACTTCTTCAATAAGAAGAAAAGACAAGATTATATCTCAGAAAAAGAGACACTCTTCTCCACGAACGGTTCCTCTTTTTCTACTTCAAAAGCAACCCTAGTTTTCTTTTAAAGCACACATATATAAACTGTCCAAAAAGTGTGTGTGTGTGTGTGTGTGTGTGTGTGTGTGTGTGTGTGTGTGTGTGTGTGTGTGAGTGTGTGAGTGTGTGAGTGTGTGTGTGGGTGCAGTGTGCGTGCGTGTGTGTGTGTAGGAGAGTGTGTGTGTGTGTGTGGGGGGGGGGGTGCGTACGTGTGTGTGTGGGGGGGGGGGGGGTAGGGGGTGCGTGTGTGCATGCGTGCGTGTGTATACACATATGTGTGGTGTGTGTGTGGTATACACATGTGAGACCACATAATGTGAGAATGCATGCACTTTCACAGTTTTTTTTCTGGGGCAGCAGATAACATGGTATCAACCATACATTATACCACCTTTTGAATGTAAAGAAATAATCAGTAATAATCTCTTACGTCCATGTAGTATTAACGAAGACAAGTGATAAATCATCTAAATGGAAATGCCTGCCTGTAAGAGTGCTTCAACTTCCCACTTCAATCCAATTCCTAGTTCAACAACTATCTCTGCCAGCAATATTTCCCACATGCGTCAAAAAAAATGTCAAAATATGTGACTGTGTGTGTTTGTTTGTTTGTTTGTGTGTGTGTGTGTGTGTGTGTGTGTGTGTGTGTGTGTGTGTGTGTGTGTGTGTGTGTGTGTGTGTGTGTGTGTGTGTGTGTGTGTGTGTGTTTGTCCTGTTTTAACCCTTTGATTCTCGAAGCCTATCCACCAGCATCCTTCATTGTCAACAGTGCTAGCAAAGCAAAAACTTAACCCTCTGACTCCCTCACCCTATCCACCAGTTTCCTACAGGAAGATGGTGGATAGAATGAGACAGTCAAAGGGTCAAGTTTTTGCAGTTGCTGGATACAGTACGAGAGTCAAAGGGTTAAAAGAGCTGCTCTCTATAAATAGCTGCTCTCCATAAAGAGCTGCTCTCTATAAGAATCACTTACAGTTATCATCATCATCATCATCGTCATCATCATCATCATCTCTATTTTCATTTTCATTATTACTAAGATAATAACGTTCACGCTGATTAATTATCCAATCTGGATATAGTAGGTATACTTAGGTGGCCAGCCCAACAGCAGATTTGTCAGAGAGATGGCCAGATACACAATGAACACACATACATTGGATGATTACAGTGAAGGGTTATAACGTACAAGTCAAACAGCCAACTACTACATGACTCATGCACAGAACAAGACCAACGCTACCTGTACGTACACCAAGAGGCTCTCTCTCTAAATACGCATGTACACAGACAGACCGCTATGGACTAGATATACACAGAAATGCGGGAAAAAACAAACAGAAGTGTCATTCATTTCCAGACCAATCACTAGGACATATTATGCAGGGAGAAATATGGTACGGTCCCTCGAATCTACACGTGCCTTACGGCACCCCACATTGTGGAGAAATGTTCATGTGTGCGTTTTCTGTTATGTTGGATGCTCATCATCATATTCACTCAGCTACATCATCACCTGGATAGAGAAGCAACTCAAAACATGCTGGACTCGTGAGTAAATGCCTGAGCATTCCAAATATAAACATAAATAATGATTACGTGAATGCAAGAACAACAACAACAAACAAACAACAACAAAACAAATAAGCAAACTTAAATTCATAAACCATAAAGAAATGTCACCGTACCCTTCAAAGCATGCTCATGCGTTGTTGTTTTTATTTGATCCAATTCTATAAAGAAATAATCCAATCTCTCCCAAACTGAACAGAGCATTATGATCTGAAAAGGAATGTAAGAGAAGAAAAGCAGACATAACACATGTACATGTATAATAAACATAATATTGAGTTTTGGTCAGCCTCCTGATTAGAATTCATATCCAACTCCTGAAGAGCCAATATCTCTACACAAGCCAAGTGATGTAAAGTGAAATATGAGCTAACACACTCATTCCAAATACGCTATCTGTGATTTGTCAGCATATATCTGTGCAACAATATCAACAACACAAGACAGATGAAACATTTTCAAGAAAAGGAAAGAAAAGGGCAGAAAAACACAGACCAACAAACACAGACCAACAAACAAAAAACATGAACACAAAAAGTAGTCAAACAGCCTAAAAATTCTCGGTTATGCAAGTACATGCTTAATATGCGTACAGTGAACGACAACAAAAATACCCCATCCCCCCAATATTAGAAAGATACAAAAGAGAAATTATGTTTCAAAATGAAGAGGTTTGTGAAGATGACTGGATGAGTCTGTTTTCGTATGACACAATTTCATGAATACAGTCTGTTCTAACTCATGCTGGACTCTCCTGTCTGTCTCACAGACAAGCAGGCACACTGGTCTTCAACACCAGCTGTGGGTCATCATGTAGGACAACAGACCAGTCTGGAGGCACAGGTTCTTTTGCAGTTCTGCAGCCTCTACTTCCGCCGCCGGTCCTTCTTCTTTTGAACAGCGGATGTTGAGTGCTTTTAACATGTGCTGCTGTAGCTTTTGCAGGCATCGCATGGGAAGGAGTCCTGCAGCCTCTACTTCCGCCGCCGGTCATTCTTCTTATTGAACAGCAGACATTCTGCACTTTTAATATGTGTCTACGACCTGCACGTACAGCTGTAGCTAGTATGCTCTTTCGTGGACAATGTCTTCCCAATCAGTGTTCTTGATGTCACAGTTCACTGAAGACTGTCCTCCTGAGTGTCCTTGTATCACTGTAGTGGTCTTCCCTGCACATGGTGTCCTTGCTTCAGCTCTCCACACGGGAACATCTATGGAATACCGTTGTCTTCCATGCAGACAACATGTCCTGTTCAATGAAGCCAGCACCAGATACGCTGACACTCGTTGACTGAAAAGCCACACTCCTTCACAACTTGAAGATGACACTCGATTTTGCCAGGTCATGTTGCAGATCTTGTGCAGACATGTCTGTGGAACTGTTCCAACTGATGAATATGACATTAGTAGGTAGGTAGCCCAAGTCATGCAGCAGTACAGCAGGGCACAGACTACTACTCTGTACACAGCAATCTTTGTAGCGCAACCTGATGCCATGGTCTTGCCCTAACCTCTTGGTCAGCCTTCAAAAGGCAAAGGTGGCCTCAGAAATGTACAGCATCATCACCTGGCTTCAACAGATCCACTGCTGCTTACTGTACAGCCCATGCAGCAGACTTTGTTGACAGTTCTGATCTCCTGGAGGTGAGATGGTGCTGGCTGAAATGTAGCGTCTGTCTCGCTGATGCCAACTGTAAGGCTGAGGTGTGTGTACACCACCTCACACACACACACACACACACACACACACACACACACACACACACACACACACACACACACACACACAATTCATGACATAATATCCATGATGAACAGAATCTCACCTACAGTAATACACATGGCTACAGACACATGATGATGAACAATGAATCCAATGTAAACCTGCATCTGCATTCATTCCTCTAGAGATAACCACACAAAATGAACAATGAACTGAACCTCACCAAACACACTAATGGCGAGGCATTGGTGCTTCAGGTCCCATTCGCACCCTCTCTGTGTTTCTTGTTAACTTGGAAACATTCATAACCCACGACACAAAATGACTGACTGACAACTCTTTTTGTTACTTCTATGTCATGAGTGTATTGTTTACTGACATGTACAACAACTCCAAAGGAAGGACTCTCTGCTTCATCCTGACATGGAGTAAAGACTGTCAAACTACAAAACGTATCAGAGACTACCAAGGTCAACCACAGTAACAAAGAACTGAAAAACCCTGCAGGTATCACACACAAAAACATGCGAGGTGAACAGAGAGAGAAGAGGAAACATGATCAGTTTGTGACCCATACATATCCAGTTTTTTTTAAAACAGACCCATATATACAGATATACATATACACATGAAATAGTACAGCACCAACATTGCACCACGTCTGTCTTTATCAGTCCTCCGACTCCATATCAAATGAAAACATGACTAACACTCTAACAACAGAGAACAACATCACACCTCCACACCCACAGAAACACTGTTTGATGGCTGTACACAACACACATCAGGAAAAGTCCATTTTTCAAATGTGTTTTAAATACACACACACACCAAAAACCGTTCCCTCAATTCCACACAAACAAGAGTGCCACAGGAGTCTGATCAGTACAAACAGAGGACAGTTAACACAGAAAGGACCTCCACAGTAAGCGATTCCTTCCACTCTTTTTAAAATTTACGTCAAAGGAATCTATTGGACGGTGGAAAATGGGACAGACGGAGCTCGCGGAAGTAGCGAGGATGGTGCAGGCGAACAGCTTGAAGAAAGTGGACGTGTTTTCAAACATCAGTATCATCACATTGGTGTCCTTCAAAATGACTCAATGGTGGCAGGCCCTTCAGATGGTCAGGACAAAAGGCAAGCAACGCTCTGTACAACTCTTTTGAGGCAACTTTTCCAGTAGAACACAGTGAAAGTAACCACTGTTACATTCTGCTGGAGACGTTGGTAGAAGAAACAGAAGAAAGGCAATAAGACACGTACAACAAACAATACCTGTGTTTGTCAGACCGACCACACTATACCTGGCTATGGACTGTTTGCGTCAGTCGATGGATACACACAGGGATGGGATGCACAATCAGTGGATGTTGTGTCCAGCTTGTTTATCAGTACCATCAATTACTGGACAAGTGTTCTGTGAAGCCTAAACCTTGTTTCCATCAAACGTATCAGTGATCTACCAATAGACGAATGAAACATTTGAACGCTGACAACCGAGGATGTTAACCTGGACAGGCGAAAAGCCAACACACACTTTGTCAATCTAAAACTAGCCTTGAGTTTTCATTTACGAACATTTTGCACTTTATCAACACCCAAGGTTCTACTCGAAAACAAAACTAAACAAAATAATTTTTAAAAAACTTGTACTTTGCAAAAGATAGCCATCATGTCAAAACAGAACCCCTTAGATACGATCTGAACTCTGACCCCCTATCTGAACTCTGACCCCTATCTGAACTCTGATCCCTATCTGAACTCTGACCCCCCATCTGAACTCTGACCCCTATTCCCAACATATCCCTGTCAAATAACTTGACATCCATTACAATGCACCGCATCTTATCAAGTCAGATATCACATTAACAGGACAAGATGGTGTCACATCCTCATGTTGACTGAACAAAATCACATATTCAGAACACAACACTGATCTTAAAAATGGACATGAAAATATCCCCACTGTTATCATTGAAATATGACATGGAAAAAGGACAAAATTATTTATCAAGCATCAATCATTACACGTGTGACAACAGAAATGCGGACAACACATCATCTTAAAACACGGTAATTCCACCATCATGTCTCCTGTTTTGTCATCTTCTTAAGGTGAGCAGTATTTTTAACCCTTTTGACTCCTGTGGCCTATCCACCAACTGCAAAAACTTAACCCTTTGATTCCCTCACACTATCCACCAGCTTCCTGCAGGAAGCTGGTGGTTAGGGTGAGGGAATCAATTGGTTAAGTTTTGCTAGCATGGTTGACAATGCAGGCTGTTGGTGGACAGGATGCGGGAGTCAAAGGGTTAAGTGCCAACTCCTTACAACAGCCGACCACAAAATACATCACCCAAACACCTTTTTTTTTTTCAATCGCCTTTTTTAAGTTCAGTTTTAATGAAGCTTGTAAGCAAAATACAAGCAGGCAATTTGGGCTTGAAGCACACATGATCTAAAGCAGCCCAATGACTGACAAGCAAGCAAAGTCACCAAACAGCTGACAGGCTATTTGTCACTTCAAGCACAAATTCACCATGCTGATAGTATGTTCACTTTGAGGCCCAAAGTGTCACTAAGATGTTCAACTTGCACCACACAGTCACTACAGTGATGACATCAAACAATATGTTCCATACGCATAAGAAAATGCACCACGAAGTCACTACAGTGACGACATCAAACGACATGTTCCATACGCAGTAGAAGTTTCACCACGAAGTCATCACAGTGACGACATCAAACAATATGTCCCATACGTATGAGAAAATGCACCACGAAGTCATCACAGTGACGACATCAAACAATATGTTCCACACGCAGAAGAAGACCAATCTGTCGGCACAGACAACAGAAATATGTGAACACAGAAAGAGAATGCGCTGAACAAGACGAACAGAAAGGAACACATGGAATGCATAGAGAGCACAAGTGAAGATGCCACACACAGACCACAAAAGCCAGAGTTTGAAGAACCATTGGCTGCAGCCTAATGTCAATAAAAAAAGAAAAACGTTTGAAAAGGATGGAGTATTACGCCACGGAAAGCCAGTGACTAGCGCAACATACAAAGACACTGTACCTCCATCAACACCATGACTACGATACAGTGAGAAGTCCAAGTCGATGAAAGCTTGAGCAATTCGTTTTGCAATTTGTTTCCCACTGAAACATCAAGATACACAAACATGTATAACAAACACAGAACCACAGAAAAATAACACTCAACCTAACGGTGAGAACGCACTGAACGGCACATCACAAGGGATATTCCACATGACCAATAACCAAAATGTATACAAACAGTTAACAACACTCTAAAATCTACCATCGGTAAAACTCGAGCAACTTGTCAGCACATCTTTTGAGAAAAAAAAAACATCATAAAAAATTAACTTCAGACTAAAACTAACAGAGTACAGAATGAAATTCAGACAGTAGAAAACATTGAAATAATTCATTTGTGCTGCTTTTTATTTCAGTCTTATACTACAGTACTAATGATAAACTACCCCCTTCCAGTCCGTGGACAGTCTGACTACTTCAGCATCCGCTATTATCACATGAATCAACTACAAGCAACAACAAGCTCCAGCCTCATGTCCACATACAACTCCACCATGCACTCACTGCATGAAACCATACAACGATATCACAAGAGGAAATGTACATGAACGATCATTTAACTAAACAGAAAAAATCCTACCACAGAATGAGAAAACCTGGTACACAGATGGTGCGCAGCACGCACGCACCGCACGCACGCACCACACGCACCACCACGCACGCACACACACACACACACACACACACACACACACACACACACACACACACACACCTTCCTTTCTTTCCAGATCTGTTAGTTCTATGTTTCTCTTGAGCCTAGTTTCTGAAATACAATAATTGAAATGTCTCTCATACATTTAATCACCAGTGTCTTGAATACTTATGGAGCAAAATAATGAAGTTGCTCTCATACCTAATGCTTAGTTAATAAAACATTTCCAGTCATGACTCTGGTCCCTCCATTACTGAACTACAAAAAGTCCACCCAACCGCTAAGTCTCTTGTGATTTTGAATGGCTTCATCTCAGAACCTCCACAACTTACTATGTTAGTCTCACACCATTTGCCAGAACACTGTTAAAAGTCTTACCATCACATGACATATTGCTACAGATGCCAACCCTATATTACACTTAAGCGTAATGTCAAAAAATATGGACAGTGAAATATTTAAAAGCAGAGTGTAAGGGCCTCACATTCAGGCCATAAAAAATCTACATTCAGGCATTAAAAGCATGTTCGCAACAACAGGCTGAGTATGAGTTTAATTTCCTGGATGAGAAGTTGTCGCCATAAATATGATCAACCTAAGTAATAAAATAGATGATATGATAATGAGGAAAGCCTTTCTGTTGATGTGGTCAATGGCATGACACTTGTTATTTTGCTTCGTCTCACACCTGCCTGGTAATAAAGACACACTGTTTGTATACCTAAGCATCACTTACATGTGTAATAATTGAAGCACAAGTCAAATAATGAAATTTGTAGTTCAGCACATATGGAATAGACTACAACACTATCCTAGGCCTCTGATATGAAGCAAACTAGGTTACTGTTACTGTTACTGTTAACCGACAGCACAGAGCCATATCAGGGCTATAATCGTTTCAAAATATACACAATACTTCAACAGGAAAAAAAAGTAAAGAAAATTAAGCACACATATCAATGCATTTGTACACATAATCTAAGGAAATGCCCCTGGCATTGACCACTTCATCCAATTTATCACACACAGGATTTACAAAATAGACCTGAATACAAAGTTAAACAGGACTAAAGGCAATAAAACATAAAAACGGGTCTGAATTACCTAAAACTGTTTCCATGTATCTCATTTTCCAAGAGCCAAAAATGCACTTACATACATGTGCCCAATTATCGATCCTAAGAGAAAGTACAGAACATTTTATTGAACACAACTGGTGAATGGACCAGCAAGGCAGAAAATGATAGAGAAACTACAGAAAGCAAAGGAACAAGGCAGAAACAAAAAGCGTGACAGAAAAGAGGAAATTTCCAGCACAGACTTTCCAGAAGGTGGGGATTCTGTTTAACTGAAAGAGCCCCTGGCATCCCCACAGGGAAAAAGCAAACTAGGTTGACAACCTAAAAAAAACAAACAAACAAAAAAACAATTAATCAGAGTTGATAACAAAGAAACCTGACAGATGAAATGTTTCAGTAACTCTGAGGTCGCTATATAGAAAACTGCTAAATTCTTACAGAATATTCCATTATTTTCCACCCCATCACTTTGTTTCTAAACACTGGACTCACTTTCTGCCACAAAGGCATTCCCAAAAACCTATTCACTAAATCAAAATCATGATTAAAAACGTCCTCCAGAAATCCAAACAATGGTCAACACGGTACTGTTAAATCAGAACAAGGTTCAAAAACGTCTTCAGTATTCAGTGGTGTGAACCAATCCATCTGACAGATGACAAGACATGGCAACATACCCCCAGTCCCCCAGGTACACTGTATCACACTGTGCCACAACCAACCTTTGTAAGGCATTTCTACACAAGCACACGGCTCTGTAGCATAATCATCTGACAATGCAACCATCATCATTAACTGAGCATTTCTTCCTCTACATATGCATATATTATGTATGTATGCCCATGATCTCTATGTGCTTTGCGCTTGACAAACGTGCCTAAATAATCTGAACAGTATCACTCACATTGAACACCACTGGTTGATATTTATAAGCTTTCGCACGCAACATATCCCCAAAATTCACAATACCTGACACAGTTTCCAGGTAGCAAGATCTTCTTAAATGTTTCGATTCAACACATTTCACACTCTGTTCACCACAGATCATATGCTAGAATCATCACCTTAAACAGTAATTTCCATGCTGAACGTACTTTTCAACACATTCTTGCAAAAACCATCTGCTCCTTTCTCCACAAGTTCTGCAAGGTTTGCAGTCCAAACTCCCAACACCACATTCTAATTTGATTCATAACCATCTTACCAGATGGTAAAAATGTTATATAAAGAGAAAATGCATCACATGATGATAACATCAGCATTTAACACAAGGTCTTTCCCAACATTAACATCACATCCATAACATTTCAATCTTGTTTTTGATGGTAAAATTTGGTCAAATTTATATCCTTTCTGAATGCAAGATAATCCACTGCAACTTGAATAATGCACAACTGTGGTAATTTTTGTATACTTTCCAAACAAAGGATACTCCACTTCGAACTGTATATTGCATGAATGTTTTTAATGACTTTTTGACACTGACACATTTAGTCCTTTTCTCCCACTGGACGAAAGCAGCAGGGAAGTTTCAGTCTTTTTCTCCTAATTTTTGTATTTGGTGTTTGTTTATTTGTGATCTTATGCCTACGTTTGACAAAGGCCTGTTGGCCGAAAATATGCGCCTGTCTTGTCTGATTGTATTAAACATGCGTACTGGTTTTTCTTGGTGTTTCTTCTGGTTACTGACACATTTCGCTAATATTTCTACTTTTCCAAACATGAATTTAAATTTTCAAGCACTTTACATTTCAAATCCGTAATGCATGATGATTCCAAACAACCTTTATTCTTTCTGACATATTTAGGTTGGGTAGTATGTCTACACTTTCCAAACACACAGTTTTAAAACTTTTTACACAAGAAATGAAATTCTGATTCTGCACAATCGCTCCAAAGAATGTCTGTTCATTTAACATATGTGATAACATTTCTACACTTTAGCATTTCAACACCTTCTATTTCTACTGTATACATTTTATCAACTTTTTCAAGATTTTTATCTAAATTTTGCATGATTACCCAATTTAATCCAAACACATTTGGCTGTGAGTTTGATATCTTTGTTGGCTGTGAGTCTGACATATTTGTTAAATTTAATCAATGCAATATGTATTGCTCTGGGATTGACGTAACTTCGGATACTGCTAAACTTCCTGTGCACTGCCATTCCAAATGGATCTTACTCTTAGTGATGCTAGTTCTGTACAGTGGGATTCTTTCCTGATGAAATCACAATGGTGATTAATATAACTTTTAATGAATGAAGCTAGCATGAGAATATCACCGCCACAGCGAGAAAACATTTCTTCTTGTTGATGTACACATACCACAGACCATAGGGGAAGGCCATGATGGTCACGATCACACACACACACACACACACACACACACACACAACACACACACACACACAACACACAACACAACACACACACACACACACGCACGCACGCGCGCACAGACGACAACCACCACCACAACAGGTTAGACAAAAACATCAACTCTTCCTGTCACCATCACCATCATCATTATCAACATCATCATCAATGTTTTCATGTTATCATCATGATCATCAACAAAATCCTTCACATAAAACTACAGGGCAACAGCATAGACACAATTCTAACTGGATTTAAGTCATCTTTCTTTTTGAATATCATTCTAATGTAATGGGGATATTCTATTCATTTGTATGAAATAAAAAAAAGAGTATTATCCTAATAAGATGGGTATATTGTATTCATTTGTATGGCTCTGAGTACATATTTTTATGACTGACCTGTTCACTGAATGGAATCAAGATTTCTCTCCACGGACAATCTGTACAAAGAGTTCTCTGCTCATTACTTTTGTTTTGGTGTAAAATCCTAATCACCTTGCAGTGTCAGTCTACACACTACTATATAAATATACACCAAGTAGCTCTGATTTCACTAACAACAGCTGAAAACCTTGTTAAGTGTACAAAATGTATCCAACACAGAGTCCACATTGTGTGAAAACAGACAGTGCGGTGCGTAGTATACAATCACAAATGACTCAGTCATGACAGAGGTCACCAGAAAACACCAAAGGCATATAAATACTTTCCCAACAGGCCCCATGGTATACAATGATTAACCTTTTGACTCCCGCACCCTATCCATCAACTGCAAAAACATAACCCTTTGACTCCCTCACCCTATCCACCAGCTTCCTGCAGGAAGCTGAACAGGATGAGGGAGTCAATGGGTTAAGTTTTTGCTTTGCTAGCATAGTTGACAATGCTGGATGCTGGTAGATAGGGTGCGGGAGTCAAAGGTCTAAGGTTCCACAGAGCCTCACCAAACCACACTCTATGCAGGATAGACAACTTCATCCCCTCTCCCACAAAACAGACACGTTCCAGACTACAACATTCTCCATCCTCCAACATTCCCTAAGGACAAAGTGTCTTGATAGCAGTGTAAAATGTGTGAATCTTAAGAACATCACTGACGGTGATTGTACTGGCCACAACTTTCAACAGCAACAAAGCAATACAACGCATGAAGCCCCACGACAATCAATTTTCCTTTTTTTTTCATTACAACACTCGCACAAGACAGCCACACAACATCAATTTTCCCTTTATCATACAACACTCAGCACAAGACAGCCACACACCTTCAATTTTCACTTTATCATACAACACTCGCACAAGACAGCCACACAACATCAATTTTCCCTTTATCATACAACACTCACACAAGACAGCCACACACCTTCAATTTCACTTTATCATACAACACTCGCACAAGACAGCCACACACCTTCAATTTTCACTTTATCATACACACTCGCACAAGACAGCCACACAACACCTTCAATTTTCACTTTATCATACAACACTCACACAAGACAGCCACACAACACCATCAATTTTCACTTTATCATAAAACACTCACACAAGACAGCCACATAACACCATCAATTTTCCCTTTATCATACAACACTCACACAAGACAGCCACATAACACCATCAATTTTCCCTTTATCATACAACACTCACACAAGACAGCCACATAACACCATCAATTTTCCCTTTATCATACAACACTCACACAAGACAGCCACATAACACCATCAATTTTCCCTTTATTATACAATACTCACACAAGACAGTTACACAACAACATCAATTTTCCCTTTATCATACAACACTCACACAAGACAGCCACACAATAACATCAATTTTCCCTTTATCATACAACACTCACACAAGACAGCCACACAACATCTAATTTTCCCTTTATCATACAACTCACACAAGACAGCCACACAACATCAATTTTCCCTTTATCATACAACACTCACACAAGACAGCCACACAACATCAATGTTCCCTTTATCATACAACACTCACACAAGACAGCCACACACATCAATTTTCCCTTTATCATACAACACTCACACAAGACAGCCACACAACATCAATTTTCCCTTTATCATACAACACTCACACAAGACAGCCACACAACATCAATATTCCCTTTATCATACAACACTCACACAAGACCGCCACACAACAACATCAATTTTCCCGTACAACACCCAAACAAGATTCCACATTACTATCATTGTTGTGTTATAAAGCCACTCCACAGCACACAGCCATATCAGGACTATAACCATCTGAAATGCCAAATGACACAAGCAATTTTCCCTTTTCCCATAACAAGACAACAAGCAAACCATGTAAGGAGGAAGGATATCCAGAAGGCAGGTTGGATTGTCATGTCTACACGTCTTCCTTAGGACAAGACTACAGACATGAGAAAATGTGATGAGAACCTGTAGTTTAAATCTACAAAATAACACTTTATATAAATGAAATAACTAAATTTATATGTGCTCCTATCCCGTTTTCATGCATTTCTGGTTTTTTGTTGTTGTTGTTGTTGTTGTTGCTTGAACCCTGACAGTCAATTGATGAAGATGTACAGTTTGTTTGTTTTCTGCTCTCTCTCTCTCTTACAGACAGACAGACCAGAACAACAACACAACACACACACACACACACACACACACACACACATACACACACACACACACACACACACACACCCTCGTACACATACACACACACAAACATGTACACAAACCTCTCTCTCTCTCACACACACACAGAGAAATAAACATACACCCCTCTCCCTCGCTCTCTCTCTCTCCCACACACACACACACACACACACACACACACACACACACACACACACACACCACAACACACACACACACACACACACACACACACACACGGCTGAGAGGGAAAGGTTTGAAGGAAATGTTACCATATCAATACCAAGCAATCACCCTGGATACCACGACAATGGCACACACATTCACACACATCTTGACACCAGACAGAGGAGCCAAGGAAGGAGACCACACACCAATACACATGAACTGTCAACATCAACTCTTCATCATCACCACTCAGTGGACCTGACTCCAACAATTTCAGTTCTGACCCTACTTCCACTCCCAGCCACAGGGATCGCTTCTATCACATCAAGTTGTCAACATCTGCAAGCAACAAAACTAAACCCCTTCAAAAACACCTAGGACATTTTAAATCTCTGATTGTAAACAAGCTTACAGACAGAAAAATCACAGAAAAGAAAACAGAAAACAAAAAAACCTCTAAACTTTTGGAATAGAAATGCACACATATGAAATTACCAAAATAAAAAAAGCACATTTATTGGTGATATTCATGTTTAAAATCTCTCAAATTTTGTTCACAGTTCAGTTTTTCACAGCAGGAAAGCAAATCAGCAACACATCATCAATAATAATAACCATCCTCAGAAGTTTACCTACACACAGAAAATGTGTTCCAATGAAATACACAGGCCACTCAAGCACATTACTGAAATTATGTTTGGAATACATCAATTATCAGAAGCTGAATCCACAGAAACAGGGACACCACAATAACACCAAAAGACACAGGAGCATCAGATACTGTGTTCTAATCCGATAATGACAGTCAATCAATTGGGATGAAAGTATTGCCTTTTACAAGGAATATGAATCACTAATATTGTGAGCTCAGTACACAGCCAGCCCAAACAAACAAGTTCATTTTCATATCAACATAGAGAAACAAGCAAGTTCATTTTCAGCCAGCAGACAAACAAGTTCATTTTCAGTCAGCCCAGACAAACAAGTTATATTTACACCAAGACAGAAATGAACAACATTTGGACTGTGGTGGAAATAATGGTAGTCAGCTGACGATACAAAACATATGACAAAGTATATTATATTTTTCACATCTTCTGAATGCTGCTGCACTAATTCGCAGATGAAAAATGGTTTCTACGATGGCTTGGCACCAAATCCCCTTTGTGCCAGTCTTGTCAATAATCAGATGATGCTTGGTCTTCCACAAAAATTACTTTATGCTTTATTTAACCCTTGGACTCCCACACCCTGTCCACCAGCGTCCTGCCAGCAAAGCAAAACTTTAACTCTTTTCCCGCCATGGTCGCAATCAAGCGACTTCCCGTGCGACCGCCATAGTCGCATTTGTGCGACTTGGAGGGGTCATGTTAAACGATAACTTTTCACACGGGTACAAAGCTTCTGTCAGCTCCACTGGTGAATGCAGGCAACTGTGCTATTGTTAAACTTTACCCAGCGACCTAGTTTTTCAGCAGTAAGGCCGAAGTGTGGCTTTGTTAACTGTTGGAATTTACCTCACGTTTTCTCCGAAGCGTTTTCTCCAAACTGGCTGCAAATCGACACGCACTGTCCACCACTCCGAGTAGAATAAGCAAACAGCTGACTTTGTGTGTAGAGTTTCCATTGCTTTTCCTCATTTATTATAATGATATCTGGCGCACAACTCACGAAATAAGGTCAGTAGTACAACTAATAAACCGTATGAAAAACAATGGGGTTTTTTCATAATAATATTATCTGTGGAATAATCAATCAAGCACATAAACATAAGCAAGCATTCATATATAAATACATCTGCCCTTTACACAGCAAAAAAAAAAAAAGAAAGTAAGTGAAAATCTTTAATAGTCTTTGAGATATAAGCTTTTAAAAATGCATATTGCGCTGCAAAATTGGCTGCCCAAAATATACTTGGCATTGGGGAGTGCCGTTTCCGGGGAAACTTGGCGGTGAAAGAGTTAACCTGCAGGAAGCTGGCAGACAGGATGAGGGAGTCAGTCAAAGAGTTAAGTTTTTGTATTTGGTGGATAGGGTGCAGGAGTCAAAAGGTTAAAAAAAAATCAAATAATGGGGAACCTATGATATTTGGAGTTTGTTCATGAGACCTTTACTGCACTCAGACACTTCCATATGTGCTCCACCCAAATCTGCCAGTGATTATCAAGCAGACCGCATAAGTCTGTGCATAAACCCTTGCACTGGTGAGGTCTTGAGACAGGGAAGGGAGAGGGTGTGGTGGGGGTTGGAGAGACCTATGAAATGCCAAGCGTACATCACCACAATGATGGAAACATTAATTCACTCCACCCTGGCCAAGTGCTCATTGAGTCATTCTCACAACCTCTCCCCCCTGGCCAAATTGTATATGTTACTAATAAATTTGTAAAAAAAAAAAAACTTGTAGGATAGAGAAATGAAATTTTGTGGAGATGTTGTCATTAGAATAAACTAACTTGTGTGCAAGTTTGAAAGCGTTTGTGAAATAATGAAATTATTCAATTTTTTCAAAAATTTGATTTTTTTTTAAAAAAATTGCTCAAAGGGGTATCATAATACTCAAAGAACAAAAAAAATCACAATTTTTGTTTGATACACTCCAAAATACTTTTACTTTGTGTATTTATGATTGGTTAGTGTGTATATAGTGTGTTATTATTATTATTATATATATATATTATACCAAGTTTGGGAGTCCTGCATTTATTCGTCGTGCACGGCTAGCCGGTGTTTGACTTGACACCATGTTGACCCCACGCGACCATGGGATGAACTCGAGCACCGAGTCACTCACTTTGACCTCGCCTCAACTGACGAACAGAAGTCGCCAGCACTCAGGAAGGGTACACACGTACTCTTGATATGTTATACAAGGGAGCCAGCATGTTTAGTTTCACATCCAACCTTGACCCTTTCCTACAAAAATTCTGAAAGTTCAGCTACGCTCGGCCTCATGCTCAGGCTGAAGCGATGTGCGCGTGACCTACGCTCCAGCGTATGTTCGGGGTGAAAGAGTTAAGATGAGCAGTGAACAGGCCAGTTTTTAATGTTGCAGGTGCGGATTGAACGGGAGACAGATATTGAGTCCACAGCTCTGTCAAAAGAATCACCCAGCCCACAAAGATGTTAAATTGCCGTTAAACTGCATGTGTGACTGTGTCCATAATCATAATATCTAGACTTTCTAGCAACAAACATTGTCAGCTGATTTCCTGTGGGGTTTACACCCTGTTTAGTTTTCATCTCTGGCAGATCAAGGTTGACAAGAACTGTTCTTTGAACAGACAAATAGTTCAACATGGAAATACTTGTATGTAAGCATTTTAATATGTATACAACCTGTATACCTACATAATTCCATGTATGTATCTGTATGTACTGAAGTCAAAATTCTCTCCTAACTATAAATGCTAGGCTCAAGTAATTGCATGCATGCCATCAATCCTAATATACTGCGTTTGCAGATTTTGGGGATCTATTTGCTGGCGCTCAAAATGACTGCGCATGACTACACAGCCACAGTCAGTCAGTCACACATCAATAGAAACCAGCCACACTTCAATGGAGAAATAGGACAAAGACGACTATTCAAAACAAAACCTTACTTTTAAAGGATTATCAAAATGACTTTGTAAAAAAATAACAGTTATAATATATTCAAATCAACAAAGGCTGCACATAGCTGATGAATATTCAGGCATCATGCCAGTGCCCTAGTGAACACTCACCACACTGAGCTAGGCTGCAGGTCTTACTGCAGTCACTGGCGCCGAATTGTATAACAGTCCCACACAAGGAGCCTGGGTACCTATCAATGCACTGCTACAGTCCACAGACACACACACATATAGACACAGACACACTGTTACACAGACTCACACACACAGACACACACACAGACACAAACACACACAGAGAGTCAATCAGTCACCAACTCCTGTAGTCAGACGCTGGGACAAGTACAGCCCCTGGCCCAGACCTCTGGTACACCTGATGAAATATGCACATGGACACCACTTGTGGGCATGGTATTGGTACTAATGACAGCCAAACAACGTATAGGTCATCCGCACTCACAGCCACCTCTCCCAAATGCAGTACTGGGAGTGAAACAGTGAAGACCACAACATCTGCTTCATGACATCTCCAGCACCAGACAGGGTTCTACTACAAATGTAATGTTCCCCACTTTTCTTTCTTCGCAATGGAATGGTGGAATGGCAGGAGACAAACATTCCTCATTTTGGATCTTTCACTCGGTCCAATTCTATGTTTTAAATTGGAAATGGCAAACGCTGACTTCCTTGATGTTCAACAAGCATGGATGCACATAAAGGTGTGCTTTTTCCCCATTTTCTGACATTTGCTGTCTATCTTTTGTTCTGATATTCTGCCAAAGTCTACCATGTCTGCCTCAGCTCTGGAACTTCATCAGCAACTAGATCTCCCAAACGTCAGCACTTATCTCCATCACATTACACTCACACTGCGATACTCGTCCAACGAGTTCATCGATTGTTCAACGTCATTTACGCACAAGATAAAAGCTTTGCAGGTAAACAAGTCCGCAACCCTGACTGAACGGTGACGTGTACAAAGGAAAACTTTAGAAGGGCAACACTTAACTTTGGTCAATGGTGACAAGGAAAAGTGTGATGAAATGTTCACAATGATACCTCTTACACATCTCAGACACAGGCATACAACTGTGAAATCTTCACCATGGCAGTTGTTCTTCTACGTCATGGCCTAAACCATGTATATGTCAGACAACCTATCTCAACACCGACGCAAGCAGACGCACACACAAAACAAAGCCTCTCCACTTGCGCTCTCTTCGTCCCAGGCAAGGCGCCGTGACGAAACCTTCTGGAACACAGGTTCTCCAGCCTGCCGCCAGTCAGGACAAGACTGCATGCAGTCTACCCCCTAACAACTGCAACGTGGTCTGAGTCATGTCAACATGCAGCATGCTAGTAAGGCATGTCTCTCATTGGTGGAAATCATAAAATGCACAACAAAACCTTCAGAATGGCACTTGATCTGGTCCTGCACTTCTCCATGGCAATGCTAGCAGTGACGTTGACAGGTCAAGACCTTCACAAACGCAATGTTTCTGCATCGCAATCCGGGCTGGAACACATACGATGCAACTGTCACTGTCGCTGCCATTATACGCAACAGAAGCTTCAGTCACAGAATTTCCATCACTCCAGCTTCCCCCAGCATGCAACAAAAGTGATGAAAACCATCACAGTACCGTAAGGACAGTGAGGACAGTTGCCAATTCACACCAGCAATGACCTCCATCCCCACCACAACGCATCGTGTTGATGTTAGATACGAGTCTGGCTATTGTGAGGGCGCAGGGGTTCAGTTTCCGGGGGGTCGTATTCCATCTTGTAGGTGTCATCCAGGGGTAGGCGTTGTCCATGTAGGTGTACATGTAGGGAGGGGCTGTGGGTTCTGGTGGGGGAGGAGGGGGCAGCTGGTCGAACTGGTGTTCCCGCACACGCTCTGTGATACCACAGAATAGCTTGCTGCATACCTGTGTACACACATACCAACATATATCTGATATATCCATTCACATTACATACATACCAACACGCACACATACACACACACACACACACACACACACAAACACACACATGCGTGCGCGCACACATACACACTAAAACACACAAGTGCGCACACACACACACTAAAAGCACGCAAACTAAAACACACACTAAAACACACACACACATTTCAATTTCATTTTCTTAAGATGACGTCTCCATGTTTGGAATGAATTCCATATGCACTAATGTCACAGGTGCCACCTAATGGAGAAGATCCACAATGATCACAGTACAAGCCTTAAACACTTTGGCATCGTCAGCTGGCTTTTGACCTACTTCCCTGCAGACGTGCCAGTTGCCACTGACTACTTTCCTTGGAAACATGCATTTTTAGGCCACTTTGAATTAATTTTCACAGGCGCCCCAAAAGACTAACATCAACATGTAGGGTATGGTTAGAAAGGTAATTTAATCCTCTTTTAGGATATCTACAGTATAAGGTTTGTTCAGACATGCTTTGAGGTTATTTGTGCAATGAAATATCATGGTTGAGGAGCATTTCAGACAAGCATTTCATCCATTCAGCAGATGTAAACAAAACAGAAAAAAGAGACACCAATTCTCCATGACTTGTATCATCTGATCAGAAGCTCAGAAAAGTACACAGACACACAAAAATTCCACAATCCTGAGTGAACAGCGACATCGCGCATTCGCAGGGCACTCCATTTTGCCTTTGTTTCAGTGAAGCATGCCATTCGGGTGATGTTCTCGCGCCTGAAAAATTCTTCAAATAGACTTTTTACTCGGGAAATCACTCTCACAGTATTTAGAAATGGTTACTTGATACTATAATAGAGGTTTTTTCCCTTAGACCGTAACTGGCTGCACATAGGAATTCTCTAACGCAAGACGCTAGAATCCTAGCGTTATGTTGTCAGTGACGAGCTTGCTGAACGCTATACCCGTAGCGTTCCGGCGCCTGCGGTTCTCCGCGAGAAACGCTAGCGGGCTAGCGTTACGATGTGAAAAAGTTAAGCCTGCACATAAACCCACGAGCTGGCCAGGTCCTGAAGTCCCACCTAGATAGTTCCATAACTCTGGGGTCGTACGGGAGTGAGGTGGCAGAGACCTCAACTTTTCCCGGGGCCAGCACCACAAGGGCGGCACCCATCCCCTCTCCCTTGCTCACACACACACACACACACACACACACACACACACACACACACACACACACACACACACACACACACACACACACACACACCACACACACAAAAGCCATCAGAACCACATACCGGCGTGCCTGAGCCACAGGCAGTGTAACAGGCATGCAGAGCTCCTATGGGTATTCCTATGAGCGGCAGGGCTGCGATGACCCAGCGCACGATGGCCCAGTCCTTGGAGAAGCCGGAGATCTTCTGTGGGGGGTACAGGAACCCCAGGTTCAGATCGATGGACAGGGCAAAGAACCACAGGCCCTGAATGGACATATCAGTATGTCCAGTTTAGTTCTGAAATTCCACATATTCATTCATACTCATTTCTTTTTGCTATGGTTATTGTTGTTTTAAAGCCAAACCAACTGAGTGGAGCCATACCGGGGCTACAAGCACTTCAAAACATACAAAACTTCAACAGGGAAAAAAAAATTAAGTACACATATTAATGCATTCGCGCACATAATCTAAGGACATGCCCCTGATGTTGATCACTCCCTCCAATTTATCGCACAGGGGATTTAAAAAATGCACATGAATACAAATTTAAGCATACCTAAGGACACCAAAACATATATAAAAACAGGCCTAAACAACCTAAAATTGCTTCCGCATATCTCACCTCCCTAGAACCAAAAATGGACTTAACACATGTACCCAATTATCAATCCTAAGAAAAAGTACATAAGACTAAATCGAACACATACATGTGAATGGACCAGAAACACAGAAAACAATAGGAAGAAATAACAGAAAACAAAGGAACAAGGCAGAAACAAACAGAGTGACAGAAAACAGGACATTTCCAGCACAGAATTTCCAGAAGGTGGGGATGCTATTTGTACTGAAAGAGCCCCCGGCATCCCTTCGGGGAACTCATCACTCATTTCTTTTTCGTGTCACAATGCGTTTTAGCATGTGAAACTTGGGCTGCTGTCCCTGTTGACAGTGCATCACTGCAGTGCAGCAACACCTTTTCTTTTTTATTGTTTTTTTTTTTACCAAGACTTCAAAAAGACAATTGGGCTAATTGCCCTTCAAGGGTAGGGATCTGGGAACTGAACCTATCTGTCCATTATTCTATACCAGGGCAGCCGGGGGAATGCCCTGCTCTTCAAGATTTTCAACTGTAATGGGATCTTTTAGCATGCGCAGGCCAGAAGGCACATGGGTCCAAGTTGTTTTTCGTTCTCTTCCTAAGGACTAAACAATCAGTTCGATTTTCTGATCAAACTGAGGAAAACTCTGTGTGTGCGTGCGTATGCATGCGTGCATATTTTACTCAGAATGGAAAACAAACCCTGAAACCTCAAGTTTAGTTACTAGCAGGCTAACATCTGAACCATTCTGCCATCTTTCTTGTAGAGCCTCAAGTGCAAGTTCACACTGCATATTGCCCAGCCAACTACAAGAGCCATATCAGGGCTAACATCACATCAAAAATGACACCCAGGTGAAGACAAAAGACACCAGTTAAAATCCGTGCTCAGTGTTAACCTTACAAGTCTAAAATGCAATTAAAACCATACTCAAGACGTACACGGCTGTGCAAAACTGGCCAAATCGTTCTCTTTAGTTTACTGCGGACGGCAGCTGTAGGCCTGCAAAGCCTGGCATTCCAGAGTGGGGGAAGGGGGTGGGATGCAGGGTCGAGACGGGGTCACGACAGTAGCTGCGGACGAATCCCTTCTTTGTCTGTATTAAAACTTGATCATTTTACCCGATCTTCTCCTGTCTGTAGACACGGAACCTAAAATATCTGGATGTTGATTTTTTGTGATTTACAAGTTTGTTCTAAGTGCCCGCGTTACGTCTAAGAATTAGAATTTGTACCGTTGGCTGAAGTTTGTAATCTACAAACTTTTGCAGTGACTATGTGTTCAGCTGCTGTGCTTTTTTGTTAAAACGTGTATTGTTCACGTGTTAAAACTTCTAATTCCACTGATGCTGATTTTTTGTTCCCCCCCCCCCCTTTTTTTTTTTATCGTTTTCTCATCCTTTTGTTCTCGTTTTATTTCATCCATTTTTTTTTTTTTTTGTCGTTGACTTGGAGACTGGTTTCCAAATATATATGTGATGCTGAAGTATTGATGTATATGAAGTTAAGTGAAAGTCTAAGGATAAGTTACTCACTATAATCTGCTTTGAACATCACATCATTCAGTCTTGTACTCAGAGCACTGTTGTGAGAGAACTGAACAGTTTTGTTGTTTTGATCGTAGTTCTTTCCTTACGTATTAGTGTTAAGTGTTGTGTGTATAATTGAACAATGGATGTTGTTTATGAACACACTGCAATTTTGCACAATGAGAGACTTCAGTCTTTGTGTCGAGCATGTGGTGGGCGTTCCAGCAAAAAAAAAAAAACAACAACAAAAAACAAACAAAGCCCAGGGCTCCCATTCTCTGTCAGTATGTGCTCAAAGTGCTATGCATGGCTGAGAAAACTGAAGATGTCGTCTGTTCCATCGAAAACAATAATGAAAACCAGTCTGTCTGATGTGGAGAAGGCGGCACCAATGTGGGTTAACTTTGATGCAGTTCAGTGTACACTATTCATTACTGTGTTAAAACTTCAACCTGCATTCAACACGCACCCGGCAGTGTGTGATGACCAACCTCTTGACCCCAATTCAGTGGAGTAATTAAAACGCGCACCTCTCCTCTCAGGTTCAGGTCGAAAACTTTCAAGTAAGTGGAGGTGCACGCTGGCATGCTGTAGTTTGTGTGGCATGTTGTTCTGTGTGCATGGAAACTGTCAGGACTGCATTAACGGCGGTTTAAAACAGCAAAATTTTGTGAAATCGGAAATTATCCGTCTCCGTACTTGTGGTTGTGCATGTATTTGAACTAACACTGCAGTCTGCTTTGCCAGTCAAACACATTCGTGTTTGGTATCATTTTAAAGCTCGTGGTTCTGGCCATCCAGCTATCTACAATACACTCTAGTTTGGCCAAAGCGCTTTAAAAAATGTAGCATTTAAAGTCATACCCATTTCCCCCAGTTAAACGCCAGATGTCAGCTATGGATGCTGACAGGCGATATATAAACAATCTGCCCAGGGAAGGCAGGCATCATGGTCGGGTCACGCATAGGTCAGCGCGCTCGGCTCAGCAACTAAAGGGAAGGGTTGGAACAGCAGTGCGTAAAATCATGCTGGGTGAAATCTACTGATCTCTTGTAAAAACTGGAAAATTGCATCAGGAAGGACGTCTCTTGTACAGCCTGCTTATAAATGCAAATGCAAGGCGACCAAGCCTGACACTATACCAAACGCTGATACCACTACAAAGAGTCAAGTACGACTGGCAGAAGAAGGTGAGCAGCTGCTGGTCAGTGTGTGCATGGTATGTGTTTGTGTGTGTGCGCACGTGTGCGTGTGTACGTGCATATTCATGTGTGTACAAGTCTACATGTGTGCTCATGGAAGGGTGTTCTTGTGAGATTTTTCTGTTGAAATTAGCTACCAAGTTGGGTTAGCTCTTGAGAGGGCTTTTGGTTTGGTTTGGTTTGACTGTTGGTTCAGACCTTAGCATGGTCTGACACCTGTCCTCCCTGCCATACTTACAGCAGATATCAAGGCGGAGGAGGCAAACCAGAAGGCCATGATGACCCTTTCTGCCAGAGAGAAGTTCTGCTTCACTGCAACACAACAGTCATCACAACAATCATCATAACAATCATCACAGTCACCACAACAATCATCACAACAATGATCACAGTCACCACAACAATCATCACAATCACAACAATCATCACAGTCACCACAACAATCAACATAATCATCACAACAACCACAACAATCATCACAACAACAATCATCATAACAGTCATCACAACAATCACCACAACAATCATCATAACAATCATCACAACAATCATCACAACAGTCATCACAACAGTCATCACAACAATCACCACAACAATCATCACAACAATCATCACAACAGTCATCACAACAATCATCAGAACAATCATCAGTCACCACAATCATCACAAGAGTCACCACAACAATCACCACAACAATCATCAGTCACCACAACAATCACCAAAACAATCACCACAGTCATCACAACAATCATCACAGTCACCACAACAATCATCACATCAATCATCACAACAATCAACATAACAATCATCACAACAACAACAATCATCACAACAGTCATCACAACAGTCATCACAACAGTCACCACAACAGTCACCACAACAATCATCAGTCACCACAACAATCATTACAACAGTCATCACAACAATGATCACAACAATCATCAGTCACCATAACAATCATCACAACAATGATCACAACAATCATCAGTCACCACAACAATCATCACAACAGACACATCAATCATCACAACAGTCACTACAACAATCATCACAACAGTCACCACAACAATCATCACAACAGTCACCACAACAGTCATCAGTCACCACAACAATCATCACAACAGACACCACAACAATCATCACAACAGTCACCACAACAATCATCACAACAGTCATCACAACAATCATCACAACGGTCATCAGTCACCACAACAATCATCACAACAGTCACCACAACAATCATCACAACAGTCACCACAACAATCATCAAAACAGTCATCACAAACAATCATCACAGTCACCACAACAATCATCACAGTCACCACAACAATCATCATAGTCACCATAACAATCATCACAACAATCATCACAGTCACCACAACAATCACATAGTCATCAGTCACCACAACAATTATCAGTTACCACAACAATCATCACAACACTCATCAGTCACCACAACAATCATCAGTCCCCACAAGATATCATCACAGTCACAACAATCATCACAAACAATCATCACAGTCACCACACAATCATCACAACAATCATCTGTCACCACCACAATCATCACAACAATCATCACAACCACCACAATAACACACACAATCATCACAGTCACCACAACAATCATCACAACAATCACCACAATCATCACAGTCACCACAACAATCATCACAACAATCACAGTCACCACAACAATCATCACAGTCACCACAACAATCATAACAATCATCACAACAATCATCAGTCACCACCACAATCATCACAGTCACCACAACAATCATCACAGTCACACACACAACAATCATCACAACAATCACCACAATCATCACAGTCACCACAACAATCATCACAGTCATCACAATACTCATGACAATCATGCAGTCACCACAACAATCATCACAGTCATCACACATCATCAACAATCATCACATAATTATCACAGTCACCACAACAATCATCACAATCATCACAACAATCAACACAACAATCATCACAGTCATCATCACAACAATCATCATAACAATCATCACAGTCACCACAACAATCATCACAGTCATCACAACAATCATCACTACAGTCATCACAACAATCTATCATATATTATCACAGTCACCACAACAATCATCACAACAATCACCACAGTCATCACAACAATCATCACAGTCATCACAACAATCATCACAGTCATCACAACAATCATCACAGTCACCACAACAATCACCACAACAATCATCACAACAATCATCACAGTCACCACAACAGTCCTCACAGTCACCACAACAATCATCACAACAATCATCACAGTCACCACAACAATTATCATAACAATCATCACAGTCACCACAACAATCATCACAGTCACCACAACAATTATCACAGTCACCACAACAATCATCACAGTCACACAACAATCATCACAACAATCATCACAGTCACCAGAACAATCATCACAACAATCATCATAACAATCATCAGTCACACAACAATCATCATGGTCACCACAACAATCACAACCATCATCAAAAGAATTATCACAGTCACCACAATAATCATCACAATAATCATCACAACAATGATCACAGTCACCACAACAATTATCACAGTTATCACAACAATCATCACAGTCACCACAACAATCATCACAATTATCAGTCACCACAACAATCATCACAATTATCAGTCACCACAACAATCATCACAACAATCATCACAGGCAGCTCAACAATCACAATAGTCACAACAATCACCACAACAATCATCACAGTCACCACAACAATCACCACAAGAATCATCACAGTCATGGTGACAATCATCACAACAATTATCACAGTCACCATAACAATCATAACAGTCACCACAACAATCATCAAAAATCATAACAGTGACCACAACAATCATCACAGTCATCACAACAATCATCACAGTCACCACAATCATCACAACAACCATCACAATCACCACAACAATCACCACAACAATCATCACAGTTATCACAACAAACACCACAGCCAACTGGTTCCAACATCCAAGTACCAATTAGAAGCCTGCGTCATTTTTATCTTAAACCTGCATGGTAGCGCCTGATAGGTCAATAATATGGTGATTTTTCCAATCTCCCAGGCCACAGACCTGCCAGTGCCTCAAGCCCCTTCACACGCAGAACATCAAACATGTATGTCAGCCCCCTTGGCAGGACACATAACTGAAACTGTACTGTAAGACAATGGCTAAACTTATGGGAGTCACTAAGAGGTACTAACTGTTTTTAATTTTTGCTGCTCTTGTGTAAACATTTCCTAGAAACGCATACACATATTTTGAAAGGAGAAATCCTGAACTGCACAATAAAAGTAAAATAAACGCCTGTTTGCAGGAGAAAGCGAAATTACAGAATGTTAGAATAAAAAAAACATCCATGCATGTACGATGGAGAAGTACAAATGATAAACATGAATGACTGATGTGCTAAAAAATACCCTGCATCATGCGCTCGAACCTCTCTTGTTCATTTAGAACCAAAAACAAAGCCATATTTACCTCATAATCATCACCAGAGTTACTGTCAACAAGAGTCTCAACTTGTCAACCTCATGGTGAGTCCAAATCTCACTCACTTTTGTGCAAAACCCTATAGAAATCAGCTGAAGAACAGCAAATGGCAACCGTGTGAGGAAGAAGGCAGAGGCCACGCAAAAGATGCCTTCTGATTGGTCAATTTCTATTCGCTTTATAGATCAGAGTATTCCACAGGAAATATGAATGAAGCCAGCTCATCATGTTTGGATGGTAAACACACACATACACAACACACACACACACACATACTTCTATATCAAATAATCTCTTTTCAAAAAAAAAAACAAAAAAAAAAAGAGGGGGTGGGAGATTAACTCATTGGCAGCAAAGTACACCACCTGATAATCACACTGACGTTACTGTTCATGGCGATGTGCATCTCCTGATGGACACATGGTTACATTTTATTTGCCACATTTGTTGTCATGTACATAATGGGAACTAACTACAGATGTGCAGAATAAGTTTGTAGTCTTCTGCAGATCATAGCTCAATTACAGACTATGACATCTCAAGTTTTCTTATGTTACTTGTATGAGAAAATCCTAAAAATTTTGAACACAAAATGGCGCTTCTGTCAAAGCAACAATGATACACAGCATATGAAACGTTCGTAAACTTATCATGCAAAAAGGATCAGACCATGGCAATACATAAAAATCAGTTAAAGAATTTTTCCTTAAATCACACCAAGAACTGTTTGCCTGAAAACAATGATTTCAGGAGTGAAACTAGTGATAAAAGTGTGACAGCATCCTACATTCCCTCATCTGGACATGGAAAATTTCAGTGATTTCCATTTTGGCATGAACACTGGAGTGCTGTTTTAATCAAATAAGCCAGTGTGTTTGCTTTTGTACTGTGTTATTTGAACTGCTAAAAAGGATCTTTTCAAAAACGTATAACTTTGTACCTGTGTCTGAAGTGGCTTGTCAGTAGAATTTTTATTTTCAAATTGCCAAAATATACTGCATTTTCACACAACTATGAAAGTCACTTTAACCCTTTGTCACCTGCACCCTATCTACCAACTGCAAAAACTTAACCCTTTGACTCCCTCACCCTATCCACCAGCTTCCTGCAGGAAGCTGGTGGATAGGGTGAGGGAGTCAAAGGGTTAAGTTTTTGCTCTTCCAGCATGGTTGACAAAGAAGGATGCTGTTGGGCAGGCTGCAGGAGTCAAAGGGTTAATGCACTTTGAATGAGTTAACCCCCCTCCCCTCCACACACACACACACAAACATACAAAGCATTTTAATGCACTTTGAATGAGTCACACACACACACACACACACACACACACACACACACACACACACACCACACACACACACACACACACACACACACACACACACACACACACACACACACACGCATACAAAGCACTTACCATAAACAATCAGCAGCCCCACTGCTATCAGTATAATCAAGACAAAGCGAAGCTGAAACAGCGACCTGTCCAGTAACACAGAGTAGTAGAAACCTGCCTGTGGACCCAACATCACACTGTATCAGTTCTTTTTTCTGGACTTTTTTGTTCAGCATTTTGACATGACAAGTCATGTTGGACTCTTCTGTCTGTCATCATCTGTACCTAATACAGCCAACACCTTCACAGTACAGTCTCTCTCTCCATCAAATGTCAGACTAACGAACATTTAACAGCCACATTACATAAATATATGGAGTATACTCCTATCAGCTTCCACACATCTATTTACCCAGGTTTCTTCTCTATGTCCTTGTCTCATCCTTTTCACACACTTTCTGTCTCTTCCTTTCTCTCTCCCATCCTTCCCTCTCTATTTTCTTCCTACCTAATATCACTCCAGTGACAGAAAGGAGATGGGCAATATAGATGATGGCTGTCCTACCATCCTGTGGTCGATCAGGATGAGATGGTAAAGACCTCAATTTTTCTTGGGGGTAGAACATCATAGTTCTACCCCCAAGAAAAATTGAGGTCTTTACCATCTCATCCTGATCGACCACAGGATGGTAGGACAGCCATCATCTATATACATTACACTACACTACACGTATGATAAGACACAACACTACATCATAATTATCATTATTGTTTAAAGCCCAGCCGACTGTGCAGAGCCGTATCAAGATTATTACCAACATCTCAACACCTATTTGAACCTGTAAAAATATAACTTCGAAAAGAAAATTAAGTACACGCATCAATGCATTTAAGCACATAATCTGAGGATATGCCCTGGCATTGACCACCATATCCAACTTATCATCTGAGTGATTAAAAAAAACTGAACAGAACTATCTACACATAACTGAGTACACTAAACATATATTCAAAAACTGGCGCAAATTACCTAATACTGCTTCTGCACATGACACTGCCTTAGAACCAACAACGCAGTTAATACATGTATCCTATTATCAGTCCTAATAGAAAGTACTGAAAGAGCAGCAAGACAATGTTATGGTCATTTCTCTTTAAAGCCCAGCTGACTGCACAGAGCCATATCAGGGCTATAACCATTTTAATACACACACAATACTTCAATAAGAAAAAAAAAGGAAAAGAAAATTAAGTATGCACATCAACGCATTTGCGTACATAATCTATGGAGATATCAGTGGCATTGACCACTCCGTCCAATTTACCACACAGGGAATTTAAAAAACAAACCTGAATACAAATTTAAACATAAAGGAAATTTTCCTTCTAAAATTACGTTTAATCTAACATACTTACCGTGGCTCACAAATGCAATAAGCGGCAGCGGTTTGCCAATTCTGCCTCGTAACAATAAAGTCCGAAGGGACAGTAACTCTGAGAGTGTCTACGTCTTGCGCATGCGCAGGTGCTCTTCCTCTTTTCGAGGAGACCTTGACCTTGACCCTGACTGTGGCTAGAAGGAACCAGGAAGGCGGGGAGGTCGGGAGGGACTCTGCGTGAGCCACGGTAAGTATGTTAGATTAAACGTAATTTTAGAAGGAAAATTTCCTTTTAATTACACATACTATACCGTGGCTCACAAATGCAGAATAGCACTACCCGGATGGAGGGCTTACCTGGTTAACGCCTGGAGGAATGGCAGGAGTCAGGGCGTGTGGCTGAGATGGGGTGTTGGGCCACCACAGCGGAAGCGATACCCCTGGACCCATCTTCGCGCAGACGGGAGACGTCGCGCAGGTAGAACTGGATGAAAGTGCCCGGGGAACGCCAGTACGCGGCGTCTAGGACGTTTTGGATGCTGGCATTGTGGATGACTGCCAGCGAAGAAGCCCATGCTCTGATCTCATGGGGCCTTGGGGAGAAGACAGCTAGCTCGGCGCTCGACCTGGCATACGCAGCCTTGATGACTTCCCTCAGCCATCGAGAGATGGACGTGCGTCTAATGTCCTTTCTATAGTTTTCGTTGTAAGAGAGAAAAAGGTGGCGCCGCTGCTGGCGAGAAGATTTCGTCCGCTTTCTGTACGCTCGCAGTGCGCGAACCGGGCAGAGAGTGCGATCCTCGTCGTCCGGAGCGAGGATAGACGTGAGGGGATGGATGTGGATGGCCGGCGAAGGAGAACCTGGAGACTGGTTCTTGGCCAAGAATTCCGGGAGTGGGCGGAGAGACATCGAGCCATCAGGTTCGAGAGCAACATCTCCGGGGAGACCACTAAGGGCGTGCACTTCGCTGCAGCGCCTCCCCGATGCGAGAGAGACGAGAAAGGCCGTCTTGAAAGAGAGGAACTTCAGGGAACACTCCCTGATGGGTTCGTAAGGGGGGAGTCTAAGGGATGAGAGGACGAGAAAGAGATCCCACGCCGGGGTTCGGCGGGGGTTCCTGGCTTCCTGGAGAGAAGCCCCTCTGACGAGATTCCGCAATAGAGGATCGTGCTCAAAGGACGGACCACCCAACTGACGGATGGTGGTGCAGATGGCCGCCCTGTGGACCTTCACTGAGGATGCGGAAAGCTTTTTCTCTGTGGACAGAAAGCCGAGGTAGTTGGCCAACTGCAAGCGAGAGGGTGAATGGGGTGACACCTCATTTGAGGTGCACCAAGAGACCCAGCCATTCCAGTGGGCATTGTACACCCCCTGTGTGCCCGGCCTGTGAGCTTGCTGCACAAGGCCGATTACGGCCGGGGACAGGCCTAATGAAGACATCGAGTCCCGCACAGCATCCAGGCGTGAAGGTTTAGAACGTCTGGATTGCCGTGCGGAATGCCTGACCTGGGTTGGAGGATGGAGCGGCTCGATACCGCGAGTTTTAGCGGCGGCACATGGGACAGGTGCAGAAGTTCTGGGTACCATGCCTGTGCTGGCCATTTGGGTGCGACAAGGATTAATGTCGCTGCGTCCTCCCTGGCTTTCCTCAGCACTTTCCCCATAATGGGGAACGGGGGAAAGGCATAGCCGATGAGGTTCGACCATGGAATGGATAGGGCATCTACAGCCCAGGCCGCTGGGTCCGGAACTGGAGAGACGTACAAAGGGAGGCGGTGATTGAACCTGGTGGCAAAGAGGTCCACGTGTGGTTTGAACCATGCTGCCCATACTGGCTCCAGGACTGCATGGACCAGTGTCCATTCCGAGGGAAGAATCATGTGGGATCTGCTGAGAGAGTCCGCAAGTATGTTGATCTTCCCCGGAACATGCTTTGCTGAGAGCTGAATCGAGTGTTCCTCGCACCAGATGAGGAGCTGTTCCGCTCTCCGAGACAAGGAGTGGGAGCGGGCGCCCCATTGCTTGTTGATGTAACAAGCTACTGTGGTGTTGTCCGTGTTGATGCGGACATGTTTTCCCTTCAGAAAGGGGAGAAACTCCCCGAGTGCCAGGCAAACTGCCTCCAGTTCCAACATGTTTATGTGGCAGGGCATGAGGTCGGTCGACCACCGACCTGCGGCTGTCAGCGTGCCGACATGGGCTCCCCACCCGGAGGTGGACGCGTCCGTGAACAAGTGCTCCTGAGGAGGGGGCAGTGTGATGGGGACTCCCTGGGCCAGGCGTGACTGGGAGCGCCATTTGGTCACTGCTGATATGAACCAAGGGCCCAGGTGGACCGGGAGGTCCCATGGCTGAAGCGACTGTGACCAACGCTTCCTGAAGCCGCGTTGGAATTGCCGCTTGAGAAGACGACCCAGTGGCACTAGGGGTGCCAGCCACTCCATAAGGCCCAGTAGGGAGGCCAGCTTCCTTGCTGGCGCTTGGAGTTGGGGGAGCAGTTGGGCTAAGAGGCCCTGAAGGCGCAGTAAGCGCTGGGGAGACGGGGTGACCCTCCACTTGGAGGTGTCGAAGGACATGCCCAGGAACTGGAATTGTTTGGAGGGAGTTAGGTCCGACTTCTCCTCGTTGCAGACAAAGCCCAGGTTGTGACAGAGTTGCAGGACCTGGGATGCTTGTTGCGCACACTGTTCTTTGGAGGAGGCGAGTAGAAGCCAATCGTCTAGATAGGCCTTGAGGCGGATGCCCTTCTCCCGAACATGCATGCAGAGTTCCCTCGCCACCTTCGTGAAGAGCCAAGGGGCGGGTGCCAGACCGAAGGGCAGTGCCCTGAATTGGAAGATCCGGTTCCTCCAGACGAATCTGAGGTACTTCCTGTCCCTGGGGTGAATGAGGAGATGGAAGTATGCATCCTTGAGGTCGATGGATATCCCCCAGTCGCCCGGGTGCAAGGCCTCGCGGATGGACATAGGGGTCTCCATACGGAAATGGAGGACGCGGAGGAACCGGTTTAGGGAGGAGAGGTCCAGGACGGGCCTCCAGCCCCCCGAAGTTTTGGGGACCACAAAGATGCGTCCATAGAATCCCGGGGACGCAGCGAAGGAAACTTCCTCCGTAGCCCCCTTGGCTAACATCGAAAGAACCTCCTGATCCAGGGCCTGCGAGGCCGAGCGATCTTGAGGAAGTGCGAAAGCAGGGGGAGAGAGCGTGAGAGGAGCCTTCCTTGGGCCCCAAGGAAGGCGGAACCCCGACCTGATCACCCGCAGGGCCCACGGGCTGGCGGGCAGCCTCTCCCACGCGTCGATGTGTCTGGAGAGACTGCCCACAGGATCGCCCGTGGGGGGTGATGGCCTCAGGCCGGGGGTGAGTCATTGGGGGTTGGCCGGCTGAGAGGGAGCCGGCCTGCGGGCCTTAGGCCGGGCCACCGGCCTGCCCGAATGCTGTTGCGGTCTCCTGTGCCCTTGGGGCCTGGGATCGGCCCGAAACTTGGTGTGGGTGGGCCTGTTTGGCGGGTAGGCCGCTGGAGCCGGGCGCTTCACGGCAGGGCGAGAGGGCCTCGAATGGAGGGCGAGGTCCCTTTTTATGTCCGCCTGGTGCTTCAGGACGGCCTGAACATGGTTCCCGAAGAGGGAGCCCGGCTGGACGGGCACCGCGCGCAAGGAGGCCCTTGCCGACGGTGAGGTGGCAACCGAGGATGCCGCGAGAATGGCATCCCGCCTCGCCATGACGGCGTTCAGATACGTGCGTGCTTGCGATTCGGCCACGGATCTGAGCCCCTGCGCCATGGCCTGGATAAAGGCCACGATGGTTGCCTGGTCAGGCGCCTGGCAGAGCGTGAAGGACTGCTGGTTGGGGTCCTTCAGGGCTTCCCCTAGGCCGCCCAAGAATGAGTCCAGGGCGGAGGTTGCCACCAGCCCCCGTCTCGCGTTTTCCTCCCATTCCGTCAAGCATTTCTCCGTGATGGAGATATGCTGCGGCTGGGCCCGAGAGCGATCGTTCACAAGGAGGAGGTTCTCCTGTGTGAGCGAGAGGGGAGCGTCAGGGATAGGCCCATGGGCCATGAAGGGCTTCCGCTGGAAGGGGAGCGGTGCCGGCTTCAGGAATTTCCTGAAGGGCAAGGCTCCCGGGAAGTCAGGCACAGATCCTGGAACGAAATCTTGTGCCTCTTTCCCCCTGGCGGTGTCCTGGGCTTGCCTGAGGCAGTCAGCCACCATGTCGGACTGTTTTAGCAAGGAGGCCCGTGGGGCTGAGGTAGGGTGAGCGCTGAAAAGGCGCTCGGCCGAGCCAAGCTTGGGAGCCTTGGGCTCTGGCACAGTGGACACCGCCTCCGGTGTGAGTTGTGCCAGCCGGTCCATGGCATCCTGGAAGCAGAATGCCATGTGGGCAGGGGCCTCATCCTCTGAGGCCGAGTCCGAGTCCTCTGGCCCGCCTATGGAGGGGGCGAGAGTCTGCGGAGAGTCTGACCGGGGTGCCACGGTTGTGGGACCCGGGTCAGAGCCCCCCGGAGGCAGCCCCGGTGTTGTGTCCAACACGGGTGGTGCCGGGGGGGGCTGGGCAGGGTGAGTCCTGTGCTGGTGGGGCGCCGGGCATAAAGCCGGGCCACCACGTGCATCCCGTGGCCGAGGCCGGGGGAAATCCCAAGGATGGGTGCCACGGTACCATGTGCGGTGCCATGGGATGCGGCATGGGCTGAGCCCAAGGGGCATCAGGACCCTGACCCCATGAAGGGTAGGGCCTGGCCCGGTCCCCAGTGCCCAAAGGGCCAGCCTGCTGGGGGCGGCTAGGCATGTGCCAAGGCGCCCAAGTGCTCTGTCCGGAATGGGACAGAGATGTGGCAGCCCGCCATGGGTCGCTTGGTAGTTGCCAAGGCGCCCAAGTGCTCTGTCCGGAATGGGACAGAGAGGTTGTGGCGGGTGCAGCAGCAGGCTGTGGGGGAGGAAGGGAGACAACCGGGGCGGATCGACGATCTGACGCCCGTAAGGGTGGGGTTGTCTCCCTTGGCCCACCTGGCGAACCAGGGGGTGTCCCGCCTGGCGAACCAGGGGGTGAGCCGGTTCCGTTCACATTACGGTCCATCTTGCCTCCCGAAGGAGACCCATGCCCAATGCGCCCATCAGCCATGGAGGCTGAAACAGTACCAGCAGAACCGGAGTTAAGCTGTACGAAGGGGGCGAGCACAGAATCGACAGAACCGGAGTTGAGTCGATCACCGTGCCGGGCAGTGTGAGGGCCGTAAAATGACGAAAATTCAACTGAGCCGGAGCTGAGTTGAGGGCTCGTGGTCACCGCAACCGAACCGTAGCTGGGTTGCGATGACTTGTCGATAGTGTGAAAGAGAGAAGACGTAAAAGGGAGAGACGAAGTTGAAGAGAGAGCGGTTTGTGCACCGGTGGAACCACCCCTTTGTGGGTTTGAGAATTCGGCGGACGAAATCTTCTTAACCCTCGCTTTGCCACCCAATCGCTTCACATAAGTTTCTCCCTTAAACGAAAACATAGGCAAGACACAAAAACAACAACGACAATCGATCGATCGCGTAGCGAAATCGAAAAATACTTAGCTGCTCAGAGCGTACGAGGCGAGCTGGAAGATGGCTGCCGAGAAAAGAGGAAGAGCACCTGCGCATGCGCAAGACGTAGACACTCTCAGAGTTACTGTCCCTTCGGACTTTATTGTTACGAGGCAGAATTGGCAAACCGCTGCCGCTTATTGCATTTGTGAGCCACGGTATAGTATGTGTAATTAAACTAAGGACACTAAAACATACATAAAAATGGGCCTCAATGACCTAAAACTGCTTCCGCATATCTCATTCCCCCAGAGCCAAAAATGTACTTAATACATGTACCCAACTGTAGTAGACCACAGAAAGCAAAGGAAGAAGGAAGAAACAAAGAAAGTGACAGAAAAAAGGAAGTATTTAGCACAGAGTTTCCAGAAGACTGGGATACTATTTAGACTGAAAGAGCCCCAGCATCCCCACGGGAGGAGATCACTACATCACAGTACCCTTACCTTGGTGGTCTGAATGATGCCCAGAGACTTGGCCACACACATGACAAAGAAAGTCACCAGAAGATGGACGGCCACCTTGCTACAGGCACGCTTCTCTATCCACCCCTCCATCCCCACCACGATGTTGTCCACGATCGTCAGGCAGCCCAAACACTGTGTACACAAACATGTGCGTGCATGCGCACGCGCGCGCGCGCGCGCACACACACACACACACACACACACACACACACACACACACACACACACACACACACACACACACACAGACAAAATTCCTGATAATCTTAAGATTGTTTTAAAATCATAAGACAGCATTGCAAAATCAAAATAATTAACTCCATAACTACTGCAAGAAATGAAGACCAAAAATCAATCACATAAAAGCAGAAATCTTAATGAAAACTGACTTGCAAATACTTCTTGTATGTACATGCAGTTCTCATACTATCATCATCATCAGTCCCGTAGTCTGGTTGACCGTTGGGGCACCATTGAAGATTTTGCAACCAACTTCCTCCACTCCTCACGGTCCTCAGCTTTCCGCAGAATGATATTCCATTCAAGGCCAGTCCACTCTCTGATATTGTCTTCCCATCTTTTTCTCTGTCTGCCTCTTCGTCTCCCTCCCTGAACTGTTCCCTGCAAGACGGTCTTGGCCAGTCCAGATGATCGTGTGACGTGCCCGTACCACCTCAGTTTGCGTCTTTTCACTGAGGTCAGGAGGTCTTCATACGGCCCGATGGCGTTTTCGATTCGGGTTTTCACTTCTTTATTGGTTATATGATCTATGTACGAGATACCAAGGAGTTTGCGGAAGCATCTCATCTCCATTGCCTGTATCCTTCTTTCAATGTCTGCTGTTATGGTCCATGTTTCGCATGCATACAAAAATATTGACATGACCAGGGAACGCATCAGTCTGATCTTGGAGCCGATTGCAATATTCTTGTCGTTCCAGATGACTTTTAGCTTGGTCATTGCAGATGTGGTCTGTGCAATCCTGGAAAGTACCTCGGGCTTTGATCCTTCATCTGATACTATAGCTCCCAGATATTTAAATCTATGGACGGTCTCAAGTTTCTTGTTGTCTATGGTAATGTCAGTGCTGATGCCATTGGTATTATTTGTCATCAACTGGGTTTTCTCTGCACTGATCTGCATGCCATATGATGTGGAGGCCTCATCAAGATGTTTTATCAAGCTGACTAGCTCTTGCTCTTGCCCAGCTAGTCCGTCAATGTCGTCGGCAAAACGTACTATACTATACAAACCACAGAATACTATAAATATTTATGTTATTTTGCACAAAAACAACAACTTTACATATGCACATCTAGCAAAACAAGGAAACAAAGCAATCCACACCATGGAAAGATCTATTACAGAATCAGCACTAAGACCAGATATAATGATACATCTGTATGTTACCTGTTATCATTGTTTAAAGCCGAGCCGACTGCATAGAGCCATATTAGTGTTATAAACATTTCAAAACATACACAATACTTCAACAGGAAAAAAAAGGAACAGAAAATTAAGTACACCTATTAATGCATTTGCGCACATAATCCAAGGAGATACCCCTGGTGCTGACTATTCTGTCCAATTTATCACACAGGGGATTAAAAAAACATACTTAAATACAAATTTAAACATTACTGTATAGACGCTAAAACAATATTAAAAAAACAGGCCTAAATTACCAAAAATTGCCTCTACATATCTCATTTCCCTAGAGCTAAAAATGCATGTAATACATGGGTTCTGCATCCACTTTTACTGTTACTGTTATTTTTGTTTAAAGCCATGCTAACTGCGTGGAGCCATATCAGGGCTATCACCTGTTTTAACTCTCACCAGTTCGCAGCATTTTAAGGAATTTTCAGGAAAAATGCAACGTAGTTTGAAAAAAAAAATAATAGAAAATGGTAATAGTCATTAAATTAATGAAATAAATATCTATATAAAGAGAAATGTTTGTACTACAAGATAGTGGCAGAATAAAGAAGACTCACACAAGACTTTTTTGTTGTTTGTGAATAATACTCATTTATTTTTGCTTTGTTTTGACTTTTTTTTTTTTTACACCAAAAGTCACCAAGAAGAAAATTTTTTTGTTTTCATGCATGGGTACCAAAAATGTGACTGACATGAAAGTGTTCAATTCTCATCACAAAAAACATAATTGCAAGCATGTCTGACAAAAAATAATTCACCAGGAGGCCGTTCTAAAAATAGCCTCATGAGTCTAAAAATAGCTCCATTATTAACGGTTTACTCACAAAAAGCCAACACTTCGCAGGTTATTCACCAAAAGTCCACAAAACACACCTCAAAACAAAGAAAAATGAACAAATTAGTCAATAATTACAGAATAATTCACATTGAGACACCAGGGTTTTGTATTTATCAGAAATAACCATGTCTTTTTGTTTTCTTTTGTCGTTTTGTTGTCTGACATCAAAAGTCACAAAACATAAACAACAACCCTGGTCATGAAAAACCTTTAAAAAAATCAAGTGACTTAAAAGTCACTTCAATGCAGATCATAAAAACACTAATTTATACACATCTGACCAGAATTGAATCCTCAGGAGGTTATTCTAAATATAGCATGATTCTAAAAATAGCTACACTGCTCAAGGTTTACTGAAACAGAGGTAGTAATAACACCATTGTAAAAAATCCCACTGTTAACAGGCAAAGGTGTCCTTACTAGCATAATCTGACATTTTTCAATATAATACAGGTTAAAATTGTAATAACAGGACTATTTGTATAGATTTAGTTAAAAAAAAATACTCATAATTACATTGAGTCAATGCATACAATGCATACACCCACATAGGGCAGCTGGTAAACAATGCATTTCTGTACTGATGTGCTTGCAGAAGGCAGTTCCTCTCTGGTTTGAAACAGAAATGCTTATCACAAGTCTGACATTTTGTGCGTATTTGTCTTTCACCTTTGTTGTTGCTGTAACAAAGTCTACAATTGAGCTTTCTGGGAGACCAGACTGGCACAATCGGGTGATCTGCAGGTGGGGGAGTACATGCTCGCTTTTGGAACAGTGGGACTTGTGTATCCTGATCAATGCCACCCATCTCTTTTATCAGTTCTAATGTAAAATCAAGCTGACCATAACTAGCAGGTCTTTTCAGCTCATCAATGTCTGTATTTTTCCCTCGCCAGTCACAAAAGAGAATATAACTGTTCACCCGTGCAATATCAAGGAAATGATAAAACAATGTTTTCCACCACCTGTTACATTTTCTAAGTGTCTCATACTTTCCAATCAAATGGTCACTTTTATCAACACCAGACATACTCTGATTATAATCATGAACTACTAATGGTTGCCTGATATGTATGGGTCTGTTCTTCGTCTGACTAATTTGCTTGCTGTTGCTTTTTTATGCATAGTGGATGCAAAAGTTACAGCCTTGTTATCTAACCATTGCAAAAACAATAAATTGCCTTCTCTTTTCCATCTAAACTGGCCTCTTCCTTCAAACACCTTTGTGTCCCTAAACTCAAGAGGAACACCTTTTCTGTTTGCAACAATCGTTCCACAGCATACAGTTTCATAAGTAAATAAATCTTTCAACAGCTTAATAAGAGTATAAAAATTGTCAAAATAAACACTGTAGCCTTGTCTAACAAGACTTTTACATAAACGCATAACAACATCATATGCTAAGCCAAATGGTGATGTTTTTGTACCTTTCCCTGTATAAACTTCATAATCATATGTATAACCATTTTTAGAATCTGCAAGAACCCATAGTTTCATCCCCCATCTTGTAGGTTTATCTTTAATAAATTGCCGAAAAGTAAATCTTCCTCTATTTCTAACCATTCTTTCATCTATAGCTATGTTCATATATGGTTGGTAAAGCTTCATGCATTTGCGTCTAATATATTCATGTAAAAAACGTGCTTTACAAAGTTTATCAGCTACATTGTTTTCGGTTGCTGCATTACAAATCTTTAAAAATGCTTGTATAGATTTAAATTTCAACTTTGACATAAAATGTCTTGCCCAAAATCCATGCAGCAAGGGAGCAGTAGACCAATAGCACTCTATGTTGGGGGCTCGGATAACTGCCATATACATAAGAAGAGCAAAGAAAGAGTACAAATCATCAGGTGTCACATCAACCCATCCACTGAAAAGAGTTGGCTTTTCATGTCCATGGAGTTTTGCATAAGCATTTGTAAACTCACAAACGTTCAACCAGTTCTTGCGTGAAAAATAAAAGGAAAAAACTAAGAGGTGTCAGGTACTTGCGGCGGTCTTCTCTTGTCTTCACACCAGGCAGCTAGCTGGACACCAGGTGGAAGATGGGGTTTGAAGTCTGGCAGATCAACAGGAAGGCCAGCATCCTCATCATCATCCGTCTTCATTCTGAAATACAATACATAAGCAGTCATAAGTAACTGCTGGAAACGTAAAAGCAAACACTGAACTGAACAAATTATATTACACTGAACTGAACAAATTATATTCACACTTACATCGTATCAGTTTTCAACAACCGCTCACACTCGCCACGCACCTGTTCGATAGACGCCATTTGTAAACACGATGCTGTCTGCATGGTAACAAGCAATCTTGCACACAAACACACACTATAAACAGAACAGACTGCACAAACACTACACAGTATGTGAACTAGCAACATGATTATCTTCAAACATTCTTTTGAACCCATACCAGGCCTATCTAAGCCAGGCACAGCACAAACAAAGGAGACACTGAGGTTAAAAATAGCTCACCTTCCAGCGTCGGTGCGAGTGCTAAGTTGATGCGATGCTACTGATGGCCGTGCAGTCGTAGATTCACTCGGTTCACCCGTTTCTTCATCAGATGTTGCAATGAATTCATCTCCAGAGTAAAAATCTTCGATTTCTGACTCGGAGGAGCTCATGATGGAGAGAAATACTTTGGGAAAAGATGACGCAGCAGTAAACTAGCAGACAGCAAAATGGCGGAAGAGGCGTGGTTGGTTTTCGGATTATCCAAAAATGCATTTTTGTTCATAAAATGCATCCTTTTTTCATGATAATGCTTGATTTTGTTGTTTTCAAGTATAATTAAGTTATATTAGGCGAATAAACGTTTTTTGTTAATTCTTACCTAAAAATAGCAGCGCGGCAAACTGCGCAAACTGAATCGAGTCTGTGGTTACGATTTTCAATGACGTGAACTGGTGAGAGTTAATACACACACAACATTTCAACATGGAAAAGAAAAAAAGAAAAGTTAATTAAGTACACATATCAATGCATTTTGCACATTATCTCAGAAGATGCCCCCAGCGTTGACCAGTCCGTCCAATTTATCACACAGGGGATTTAAAAAACATACCTGAATACCTCAATAGATATGCGTTTTACCCAATATGATAAAAAAATTAAAACACGACCAAGAATTTCATCGTTTCATGACTACAGCAAAGCGTTTGATACGTATTCCACAAAGTCTTTTCCACTCAGATCAAAAATGGGTTCCAAGACATTGTATCCCTCATAGCTTCTATATTAATGATCAAAAACACAACAGTGAATTAATCAAACTGCAAATGTTTAAATCACTAAAGGGTAAGGCAAAGTGCAATGTCTCAACTCTTCAGCAAATACACTGAACATATCATGAAGAAGCAACATAGAGACATTAGATAAATATTGGTGGTAGAAACCTTCAAATTTACGTACCGATGACACAGATACTGCAGACACTACCAGCCTAGAGGATCCTGTACAGGGTAGACCGGGTGGACAAGGCAGCCCGGCGACTTAAATCAAAGAAGACAAAGGTTATGCATGTTGCATGGCAAATAGTAACACTAGACAGGACCAATCATGCTTAACCAAGTCCCTCTAGAATTCCCCTGACTTTAGATATTAGGTCATCAGACACGATGGAACATGCTCAAAGACATAAAGTATGATATGATGGCCAAGACATAGTTCATTTGACAATATTGGAAGACCACAGCATAACAGACCTTAAGATAAAACTCTTATAAATGTCTTTTGGATGATGTTATACGGCTGCGAGCATGGACAATGAAGAAACAGGATGAAAGACAAGTGAAGCAGCAAGCTGTGGTTTTAACGAGACGCAGAGAGTCAAATGACGATAGGCGCTCAAATGAAAGCATACTGAATGAGTTGGGTACTACACGCAAGCTTCTAGTACTCATACAACGGAGGAAACTGAAATATGTTGGACACGCAATCCGTAATGAGAGAACAGACTTGATGTCCACTGTCCTCCAAGGTAAAGTGGAAGGAAAGAGAAACAGAGGACGGCCACCTGCATCACTTGCTAGAAACATCACAAACATCAGTGGCAAGAAACTCCAGGAGGTGGTCAGACTTAGCCAAGATCGAGAGTGCTGGAGGCAACTTGTGAGGACATCATGTGCAGCGGCCAACACTGTTCCCGGTGACGCCGACAGGTGAGACAGGTGAGACCTGAATACAAATCTAAACATAACTAAAAGCACTAAAACATACATAAAAACGGGCATAAATTACCTGAAATTGCTTCCACATATCTCATTTCCCTAGACCTAAAAATGCACTTAATACATGAACCCAATCATCAGTCCTAAGTATGTAAGACTTTATCGAACACATACAGGTGAATTTACCAGTAAGGCAAATGATAGGAAGAAATAACATAAGGCAAAGGAAGAAGGCAAAAACAAAGAGAGTGACAGAAAAATAGGACATTTCTAGCATAGAATTTCCAGAAGGTGGGGATACTATTTATACTGAAAGAGCCCCCCCCCCCCCCCCCCCCCCCCACATCCCCACAGGGGGCTGCAGCCACCAGTCCCTCTCCTATAGAACAGCAGTTGTTCTGCACTGTTCAATGTGACTGTGTCCTGCATGCACTGCTGTCACCACCTTGCTGTCTTCCCTGTTGGTGGTATTGATGTCACAGCTGATGAGGTTGGTCTTCAGAGAATCTTTGTATCGCTGCCGTAGTCTTTGCCTGCTCACAATGTCCTTGATTCAGCTCTTTGCATAGAATATCTTTTGGATGCAGTTATCTTCCAGACAAATAATAAACACATCCTGTCAGACCAAGTGGCACTTGAAGAGCAGAGAATCAAAGCTTGATAGGCAAGCATCACTCCTTACCAACTTGACAACCGGATATTCAACCTAGTCATGTACACCGATCAAAACACACAGACTTACCAGAAACATTAGAGAGAAGAGGAAGGCAGAGAGGAAAAAGATGAAAGCGTAGACAGGTGGGATGTGCAGTGTGGTGAACGCGGCCGGCATCTGCCACAGCATCAAGCCAGGACCAATGCTGTCTGTAAACACATCAATGCATCAACACATCAACAGGCACTCAATCCTTTCAAATGTTTCACAGAAACAAAACACACACACACACACACACACACACACACACACACACAGCACAATGATAAGGACAAGGATATTTCACCCCCTTCATCCTCTCCCCTCCTTTCAGTGGTGGTCTGTCAAAACATAACAAACCAATCACCATAAAACCCACATCTTCACAAGAAAACACACAGACCCCAACTTCTGATGCAACTGCACGGGTTCAAGCCCAACTAGAAATTCTGTGCACACACTTGCCAGCTGACCCAGCTGTGAAGGATTACCTGATCCTGTTGAGTGTTTGGGGAATGTGAAGAGAGAAGTGGGATGAATGGAAGACATGCTCAAAGCTGACCTGAGTGCAGTGAGGTGGCTGAGTAGTGAGGTAGCTGAATGTAGTGAGGTAGCTGAGTGTAGTGAGGTAGTCAAGTGCAATGAGGTAGCTGAGTGTAGTGAGGTAATCGAGTGTAGTGAGGTAGCTGAGTGTAGTGAGGTAGCTGAGTGTAGTGAGGTTGCTAAGTGTAGTGAGGTACCTGAGTGTTGTGAGGTACCTAAGTGTAGTGAGGTACTCAAGTGCAATGAGGTAGCTGAGTGTAGTGACATACCTGAGTGTTGTGAAGTACCTAAGTGTAGTGAGGTACCTGAGTGTAATGAGGTAGCTGGGTGTAGTGAGGTCTTTGTACCCTCTTGCAATCAGTTCAGGTGGTGAGGCACAACAAAGGACTGTTTTTAACAATACAAACTTCTTGTCATTAAGTTAGTCTGTGTGTGTGTGAGTGTGTATGCTTGTATGTGTGTATGCTTTTCTTGTGTTTGTGTGTGTGTGTGTGCATGCATGTGTGTTTGTATGTGTGCATGAGCGTGTGAGTATAAGTTTAAGTAAATGTGTGTGTGTGTGTGTGTGTGTGTGTGTGTGTGTGTGTGTGTGTGTGGTGTGTGTGTGTGTGTGTTGTGTGTGTGTGTTGTGTACATGTGTGCATGTGCATGTATTTGTGTGTGTGCATGCATGTGTGTGTATATGCATATATGTGGTGGTCTTTGATTTAATGTCTATTCACTGAAGTGATTTTAGACAACAACAAAAAAGGGAGGGGGAGTAGGGGGGGATGATAGAGGAGGAGTGAAGAGAATATTTGAAAATTGTCAATTTTGGTTCTGAGAAAAGATTATCCAGAAAACAACTGTTTCGAGGAGGGGAAGGTAAAACTAACAAATAACGTTACCATAATTAACGATTTAAACAAATTTACTAACAAACAAAATTAATAAATATCTAGAAGAAATGAATAAAAAATAAAACTAAGAATTGACTAACCATAACAATGAACAAGTGAAATAACGTGTATGTGTGTGTGTAAATGTGTTCGTGTGCATGCATGTGTGCATGCATGCATGCATATTGTGTGTGTGTGTGTGTGTGTGTGTGTGTGTGTGTGTGTGTGTGTGTGTGTGTGTGTGTGTGTGTGTGTGTGTGTGTGTGTGTGTGTGTGTGTGTGTGTTGTGTGTGTGTGTGGTGTGTGTGTGTGTGTGTGTAAGAAAACTTTTCAACATGAAATGTTGGCTCCTGCCTTTAGGGAAAACATAATGCCAGGGTAGGCCAAACATTCTTGTTCTGTTTCTGTCCTTACCCCTGTTTCTGTGTGCCTGTGTAGTCACTGACCTATCTTACCCAGTAGTTTATCTTCTGAATATCGTCTGGTTCTTTGTCTGCCATTTTATCCCCATGACAATAGCCAGAAAAAAATAGTTCCATGCAACCAGATTTTGTTAGAACTGTAAAGCAGTACATGAGATTGTAGACAGCCAATGAAACTATGCAAGTAGCCAATGAGACAACAAATGTAGCCAGTGGGGCTAAATTAGTAGCCGACAGACTTGTTAAAAAGTCTAGTCTGAGCAACCGGAAGTTGAATAAACTCAGAGCCACAATGGGATCACTGTCAGTTCAAAACTACACCTGCCTGCACACAACAACCTCCACTGGCCAATCAACAGTGTAAAAGAACTAATATTAAATCATCTAGCTTACTGGAAAGTCATGAAATGTACGATCACAAATCAGTCACTAAACACAACAAAATAATTGCTTAAAAACGAGTTGACAGTTGAGAGTTCCATGGACAGCAAAGAAAACAGCAAAGAAAACAAACGAGACATTCTTGATGGAGGCAGACACAAGAAGATCATTCATAAGGAGGATTAGGAAAAGACAGGCAACATTTATAGGCCATGTTATGAGGAAAGGGAATTAGAGCACCTGGTCACAACAGGAAAGCTGGAGGGAAAGAGAGCACCAGACAGACCTTGGGAGAAAATATTAGACGGACTTGCAGGGTGGCTGAGGACAGAGAGGGTGGAAGATGTGCTTGCAGCAACAAGGGATAGATACATATGGAGGGCCATGATCGCCAACGCCATGCGGCACGGCACTTGATTATGATGATGACAAGCAAGTTAGTAAGGAGCGATTAAAATTGGGAAAGAAAGACAAGCGCCATATGTCTGCCTCTGATAAAAGATCTTGCGTGAATGACGAACTCTCGCATTCTCTCACATGATCCAGATTCCTGACGGAATTCTGGGAAGCAAAACTCCTGTTTCTAAGTGCATGTGTAGTCAGTGACCTATCTTACAGTCACACAGGACAGACAGGACAGGACAGGACAGGACAGGACAGGACAGGACTTACAAGCCACGTTAGGGTTGCCCGTGTTCTTGGTGATCATGTTGGCAATGTAGGGGGCCATGGTGATAGAAGGCAGCTCACCCACCAGCACATACACTATCACCAGCAACAGCCACCCTCTGGAGACAAAAAAACAACACACATGAGTACTGCTGCCTGATCTCACCTTTCAAAACCTTAACCTCTTCTGTGCTTACGCCCTATCTACTACAGGGCCGTTCTGACAAGAACATAAGCCTGTGTGTGGTTTTATGTGCTACTGTGTGTGTATGTATGTTCTGAAAGTATTTTTTTTAGAAAGAGGCTCATTATATCAGCTCTAATCATACTATTTTTCAACCAAATCAAATAACTATGACATCAAACCATAGCCAAGGGTACAAGGAAAAAACATGCCAAAAACTGAAAAGATATATCTATGAAATAAATGAGCAGTGAACAAATTCGTGAACATACCGAAAAAAAGAAGATTAAGTCCAGGCAGACAGCAATACAAAAGGCCACAAATACTGTGGCAGGGAAGGGGTTAAAAATGACTCCGGAAAATAGTGACAAGCACAGGATGACAGCAGTCAGTTGTGGGGTGGTAGTGGCCCACTGGTACATGTTGGGAAGCTAGAAAGACTGGGGTTCCAATCTAGGTGGGACAGGGACATTCGTACCCCATCTACAATGACCTTGCTCCATGGCTTGGGAGCTAGTCTTTCAGAGAAGATTCCACAGCAACAAAGAAGCTATCAGTGGCAAATGTTTGGAGGAGGAGGAGGAGTAGAAGGAGGAGGAGGAGGAGAAGGAGGAGGACGAGGAGGAGAAGGATGAGGAGGAGGAGGAAGAGAAGGACAAGGAGGAGAAGGAGGAGGAGGAGAAGGAGGAGGAGAAGGAGGAGCAGCGGCAGCAGTACTGTAGTAGTAGTAGCAGCAGCAGCGGTGGTGGTGGTGGTGGTGGTGGTGGTGGTGGCGGCGGCAATAGTAGTAGATCACAATCATCACCATCATTATTGTTTTATCATCATCATAATCACCACCACCATCATCATCACCATTACTATTTTTACTATTATCACTACTATTATCATCATTATTAATATTATTATCTTTATTTGTACCATTATCATTCTTCTTCTGCATCTTCTTCTTATTATTATTATCATTAGTGTTTAAAGCCTGACTGACTGCTCATAGCCATATCAGGGCTGTAACCATCTCAAACGAAACATACACATCTAAACACATTGAGGACGCTGTTGAAAAAAAAACATCGGACAAGAAAATGAAGTACACATGTCACTGCATTCATGCCAAGGATATGTCCCTGGTGCTAGTCACTGAACCCAATATTTCACCAGGATAATTAAAAAAAAAAACGGAATACAAATCTATATATACATACTTAAATATACAAAAACACCTATAAAACTGGCCGACAGTGCCTAAAATCACCATAAAGCAGTTTTCCTTTCCTTACAACTAAAAATGCAATTAACACGTGTACCAAATTATCAATCATAATAGACAGAAAGAATGTACGGCTTGACGGAAAACATGACAGTAAATGGACCAGCAAGGCAGAAAATGGTAGGAAGAGATGACAGAAAGCAGAGGAGGAAGAAAGAAACAAAGACAATGACAAAAAAAGAGGAAATTTCTAGCACAGATTTTCCAGAAGGTGGGGGATACCATTTATACTAAAAGAACCCTCAGCATCCCCCGAAGGGTGAGCTACACACTCTAACAGACAACACACACACAAAAACCAAGAGGAGGACATACATATTTCGAATGATCCTCCCACGGCCACACATGCGGCCCATAGTGATGGCCACGGAGGTCCAGACAGGCAGGCTGTACATGACACGCTGGAACCCCTTGACGCATTCCTTGATGATCTCCTCCTTGTTGAGGAGGTTGACCTTGTTGTTGTCCCTCAGGAACTCCATGGTGGGGGACACGTCCAGGTGGGCCCAGCCATAGCCCAGCACAGCCAGCAGGCATGCCGTGGCTGTCGGCCCCAGTAGGAACAGTATCTGGTGAGGTCGATGGAGATTGAGCAGTGTTACTGTTGTTGTTACATTTTTTGTCAGTTGTACTCTTTCATTCACTCACATATACACAATGCATGCATTAACACAACACACATCAAAGACACACACATACCACACAACACACACCAAGTCATACAACACACACACACACACACAAACACAAACACACAAAAAGTCACATATATGCACAAACACAAAACACACATACCAAAATCACACAACACACACACAACACAACACACATACAATGCAACACACACACCAAAAGTCACACACACATAAACCACACATCACACCACAATCAACAACAAAACAACACACACACACACACACACACACACACACACACACACACACACACACAACACACACACACACACACACACACACACACACACACACCATCCTCCCACTCCCATCCCTCTAAACAAACCCAAACAATTTCCAACATGACACCTCCAACTCACCCATCCACACACCCGGCCACCAAATCCCACCAGGAGAAACACCAGGACCCACACAATGGCCAAGGTCACAGGCATCAGAGACACCTCTGCCTTGCGTGCAATCTCTGTGAAGCGCCACTGCGGAAAGCCAGCAATGTCCGTCGGATCCTCCGACAGCTGCAGGAACTCATACCTGTGGTAAACAGCCAACAACAAGATGACGGTCACTTCACAGAATTATGTCCACCAACTGAAAATAGATCTTTGCTGCTCAGATCTACCACATGAGGTCATCATAACTGTCAATGCTTAAAGCCCAGCTGATTACACACTGCCATACCAGGGCTATCACCATTCCAAAATCACATACAACACCTCGTTGACCCTACAGCAAATAAACACCTGGGAAAGAAAACATAATACACATATCAGTGCATTTGTGCACATAATCAAAGGATATGCTCCTGGCATTGATCGTTCTGCCCAACTGATCACCAGGGTTTAAAAAAACAAACAAACAAAAACCTGAATACAAAGGCATAAACATAAAAAAAAGAAAATTCAGTACTCGTATCAATGCATTCGTGCACATAATCTAAGGACACATCCACGGGCATAAATTACCTAAAATTGCTTCCGCATATTTCATCTCCCTAGAGCCAAAAATGCACTTAGTACATGTACCCAATCATCAATCCTAAGAAAAAGTACATAAGACTTCACTGAATATACACAGGTGAATGGACCAGCAAGGCAGAAAACGATAGGAAGAAATGACAGAAAGCAAAGGAACAAGGCAGAAAGAAAGAGAGTGACAGAAAAGAGGAAATTTCTAGCACAGAATTTCCAGAAGGAGGGGATACTATTTAGACTGAAAGAGCCCTTGGCATCCCCATAAGGGAAAAGGAATTGTGAAAAGAATACAGTGGAACAGACCTTGCAACTGTGTTCAACACTTTAGCCTGCTCACTATCCAGCTTCAAAGTTATGCTCACAGTTTAAGTGACTGAAACAGGCATCAACAGCTTGTGAACAAAGCATCTGACTTTTCATAGGCATTCTGTAAAGAGCTAAACTAGTACTTTTTTTTGTATCCCAAATTACTGACTTTTCACAGGCATTCTGTGAAGAGCTAAACTAGTACTTTTTTTGTATCCCAAATTACTGACTTTTCACAGGGATTCTGTGAAGAGCTAAACTAGTACTTTTTTGGTATCCCAAATTACTGACTTTTCACAGGGATTCTGTGAAGAGCTAAACTAGTACCTTTTTTTGTATCCCACCTTACTTTTTCCATGACACTATTTCAATAATGTGGAAAAAACAGCTTTCACTGCTGCATAAATTACATTTTTGCTGACCATTCCCATGCCTGGTAATAGCAGGGATATTATCTTGTCAACATCTGCAAAATTACGCATGCATGCAGGCATACAGACCCACATGCCCGCGCATGCACGCGCGACGCACGCACACAACCTTGTCATTTCCTCTTCAATCTTATACCCAAGACAGTGTGCTGTAAAGAGTTGCTGTAGCTGGAATCTCATGTGGGACTGACAAATGAGTAGACACACAGGTCTTCAGCAGTCTTCATGTCAGACAGAAGTTTCAGTTTCAGTTTCAATTTCTCAAGATGACATCTCCACACTCAGAATGAATTCTATACGCACCAACGTCACAGGTGCCATGTGATGGTGAAGATCCACAATGATCATGGCACAAGCCTTAAGCCTGCACATAAACCCACGAGCTGGCCAGGTCCTGAGCTCCTACCTAGATAGTGCCATAACCTGGGGTCATAGGGTAATGAGGTGGCAGAGACCTCAACTTTTCCCGGGGCCAGCACCACAAGGGCGGCGCCTATCCCCTCTCCCTCGCTTCGAATTCATATTCACGTTTTTTTCCCACCAAGACTTCAGAAAGGCAAGAAGGCTAACTCATCTTCCAGGGGTGGCACCTGGGAAATCAACCTATCTCTCCAATGTTTGATACCAAAGCAGCTGGGCAATGCCCTGTTCTTCACAATTTTCAACTGCTGTGGGATCTTTAGCATGCGCAGCCAGAAGGCACACAGGTCTGACTCGGTTTTTGTCCCCTTCCAAAGGACTAGATATTCAGTTCCATTTTCCTGTCAAACTGAGGAGAAAAGTCAAGGCCTCTGCAGGGAGCGAACCCTGGAACCTCGAGTTTAGTTACTGGCAGGCAAATGTCTGAACCATTCTGCCACTCTTCTCCCTAAAGGAGACACAAGTCCTGTCATAGGCACTGTATGGGAAAGAGTCCAGCAAACATGGGCAGTGTGACCACTGGCCCCACTTCTGTTGAATAGCAGCTGTTCTGCTAAAAAGGAAAAAGAAAGAGAGTACATCAAATATAGAGTAGAGTACTCACTTGTAGAAAAGTTCCTCAGGTCTGTGAACATCCTCTACTCCATACACAACAGAACTGAAACATAACCATAAGTGACTGCACTATTCAGTCATGTTGCCATGAAAGTCACAAACACAGCCAAAACCTAGTCAGTAATAATCCCTTTTCTGTCACACACACAGCCAAAAGCTAATCAGAAATAACCATTTTTCAGTCACACCACAGTCAAAAGCTAGTCAGAAACAATCCATTCTCAGTCACACACACACACAGCCAAAAGCAAGTCTGAAATAATCCCTTCTCAGTCACACACACACACACACAGCCAAAAGCTAGTCAGAAATAATCCCTTCTCAGTCACACACACAGAGCCAAATACTACTTGCAATAATCCTTTTTCTGTCACACACACAGTCAAAAGCTAGTCAGAAACAATCCCTTTTTAGTCACATACACAGCCAAAAGCTGGTCAGACATAATCCCTTCTCAGTCACATATACACACACATCCAAATCTAGTCACAATAATCCCTTCTTAGTCACACACACACACAGCCAAAACCTAGTCAGAAGTAATCTCTTCTCAGTTACGTTACACACACAGCCAAAAGCTAGTCAAAATAATCCCTTCTGTCACACACACAGCCAAAAGCTAGTCAGAAATAATCCCTTCTCAGTCACACACACACAGAGCCAAAAGCTAGTCAGAAATAATCACCTTTTCAGTCACACACAGCCAAAAGCTAGTCATAAATAATCCCTTTTCAGTCACACACACACACAGCCAAACGCCAGTCAGAAATAATCCCATTTCAGTCATACACACACAACCAAAAGCTAGTCTGAAATAATCCCTTCTCAGTCACACACACAGAGCCAAAAGCTAGTCAGAAATAATCCCTTCTCAGTCAGACATACAGTAGTACAGCCAAAAGCTAGTCAGAAATGATCCCTTCTCAGTCACACACACAGCCACAAGCTACTCCACACACACACACACACACACACACACAGACACACACAACACACACACACACACACACACAACACACAGAGCCAAAAGCTAGTAAGAAATAATCCCTTCTCAGTCACACACACACACACACACACACACACACACACACACACACACAGCCAAAAGCTAGTCAGGAATAATCCCTTTTCAGTCAGACACACAGCAAAAGCTAGTCAGAAATAATCCCTTTTCAGTCAGACACACACAGCCAAAAGCTAGTCAGAAATAATCCCTTTTCAGTCACACACACACACACACAGCCAAAAGCTAGACAGAAATAATCCCTTTTCAGTCACACACAACCAAAAGCTAGTCAGAAATAATCCCTTCTCATTCACACACACAAACACACAGCCAAAAGCTAGTCAGAAAAAATCCCTGCTCAGTCAGACACACACAGCCAAAAGCTAGTCAGAAATAATCCCTTCTCAGTCAAACACACATACACACACAGACAAAAGCTAGTCAGAAATAATCTCTTTTCAGTCACACACACAGCGAAAGCTAGTCAAAAATAATCCCTTCTCAGTCATACACACACACACAGACAAAAGCTAGTCAGAAATAATCTCTTTTCAGTCACACACACAGCCAAAAGCTAGTCAGAAAAAAATCCCTTTTCAGTCAGACACACACAGCCAAAAGCTTGTCAAAAATAATCCCTTCTCAGTCCACACACACAGCTAAAAGCAAGTCAGAAATAATCCCTTCTCAGTCAAACACACACACACACACAGAGCCAAAAGCTAGTCAGAAATAATCCCTTTTCAGACACACACAACCAAAAACTAGTCAGAAATAATCTCTTTTCAGTCACACACACAGCGAAAGCTAGTCAAAAATAGTCCCTTCTCAGTCATATACACACACACACACAGAGCCAAAAGCTAGTCAGAAATAATCCCTTTTCAGTCACACACACACACAGCCAAAAGCTAGTCAGAAATAATCCCTTCTCAGTCACACACACACAGCTAAAAGCTAGACAGAAATAATCCCTTCTCAGTCAGACACACACAGCCAAAATCTAGTCAGAAATAATCCCTTCTCAGTCACACACACACACACACACACACACACACACACACACACACACACACACACACACACACACACACACATACACACACAGCAAAAGCTAGTCAGAAATAATCCCTGTTCAGTCACACACACACAGCCAAAAGCTAGTCAGAAATAATCCCTTCTCAGTCACACACACAGCAAAATCTAGTCAAAAATAATCCCTTCTCAGTCAAAACACACACACACAGAGCCAAAAGCTAGTCAGAAATAAATCCTTTTCAGTCAGACACACACAGCAAAAGCTAGTACATAGAAATAATCCCTTTTCTGTCACACATACAGTGAAAGCTAGTCAGAAATAATCCCTTTTTAGTCACACAAACACACAGCCAAAAGCTAGTCAGAAATAATCTCTTTTCTGTCACACATACAGTGAAAGCTAGTCAGAAATAATCCCTTTTCAGTCAGACACACACAGCCAAAACCTAGTCAGAAATAATCCCTTTTCTGTCACATATACAGCGAAAAGCTAGTCAGAAATAATCCCTTTTTAGTCACACACACACACACACACACACACACACACACACACACACACACACACACACACACACACACACAGCCAAAGCTAGTCAGAAATAATCCCTTTTCAGTCACACAATGAAAGCTAGTCAGAAATAATCCCTTTTCAGTCACACACACAGCCAAAAGCTAGTCAGAAATAATCCCTTTTCAGTCACACACACACAGCCAAAGCTAGTCAGAAATAATCCCTTTTCAGTCACACACACACAGCCAAAAGCTAGTCAGAAATAATCTCTTTTCAGTCAGACACACAAAGCCAAAAGCTAGTCAGAAATAATCCCTTTTCAGTCACACACACAGCAAAAGCTAGTCAGAAATAATCCCTTTTCAGACACACACACAGTAAGAGCTAGTCAGAAATAATCCTTTTCAGTCACACACACAGTAAAAGCTAGTCAGAAATAATCCCTTTTCAGTCACACACACACAGCCAAAAGCTAGTCAGAAATAATCCCTTTTCAGTCGGACACACACACCAAAAGCTAGTCAGAAATAATCCCTTTTCAGTCAGACACATACAGCCAAAAGCTAGTCAGAAATAATCCCTTGACAAGACTACACACAGTGAGTTCAGATTCAGCCACAGCTGACAAATCTTGTAAGACAGCCAAGTCCAAAGTCATTTGAAGTGAAGAAACTAGTTGCTGTTTTTCTTCACCTACAAGGCAATTTTACACATACATTGTTGGACTTTATCCTACTGTACAGTCAATACATTTAGGTCACCATCAATGGTCTATGACAAACCCAGTCTGCTCTCCTACACTGCTGCCTACAGCCACATCATCATCATCATGCGGCCTGCTGCATGGCGCTGGCAATCACGGCTCTCCATCTGCGTCTATCCCTTGTCGCTGTAAGTACATCTTTCACCCTCTCTGTCCTCAGCCACCCTGCAAGTCCGTCCAATATTTTCTTCCTGGGTCTACCTGGTGTTCTCCTTCCCTCCAGCTTTCCTGTTGTGACCAGATGCTCTAATTCCCCTCTCCTCATAAAATGGCCTATAAAAGTTGCCTGTCTTTTCCTAATCTTCCTTATGAATGATCTTCTTGTGTCTGACTCCATCAAGACTGTCTCATTTGTTTTCTTTGCTGTCCATGGAACTCTCAACATTCTTCTTAGAAACCAGATCTCAGCTGCCTCAATCTTGTTCTGGCTTTGCATGTTGACTGTCCACGCCTCACAAGGGTAAAACATTATCGATTCTATACAACATTCAAGAACTCTTCCTGATGTTATTTGATAAACATTTGTTGGTAAGAATGCTTTTCATCTAACTGAAAGGAAATTTTCCTTCTAAAATTACGTTTAATCTAACATACTTACCGTGGCTCACAAATGCAATAAGCGGCAGCGGTTTGCCAATTCTGCCTCGTAACAATAAAGTCCGAAGGGACAGTAACTCTGAGAGTGTCTACGTCTTGCGCATGCGCAGGTGCTCTTCCTCTTTTCGAGGAGACCTTGACCTTGACCCTGACTGTGGCTAGAAGGAACCAGGAAGGCGGGGAGGTCGGGAGGGACTCTGCGTGAGCCACGGTAAGTATGTTAGATTAAACGTAATTTTAGAAGGAAAATTTCCTTTTAATTACACATACTATACCGTGGCTCACAAATGCAGAATAGCACTACCCGGATGGAGGGCTTACCTGGTTAACGCCTGGAGGAATGGCAGGAGTCAGGGCGTGTGGCTGAGATGGGGTGTTGGGCCACCACAGCGGAAGCGATACCCCTGGACCCATCTTCGCGCAGACGGGAGACGTCGCGCAGGTAGAACTGGATGAAAGTGCCCGGGGAACGCCAGTACGCGGCGTCTAGGACGTTTTGGATGCTGGCATTGTGGACGACTGCCAGCGAAGAAGCCCATGCTCTGATCTCATGGGGCCTTGGGGAGAAGACAGCTAGCTCGGCGCTCGACCTGGCATACGCAGCCTTGATGACTTCCCTCAGCCATCGAGAGATGGACGTGCGTCTAATGTCCTTTCTATAGTTTTCGTTGTAAGAGAGAAAAAGGTGGCGCCGCTGCTGGTGAGAAGATTTCGTCCGCTTTCTGTACGCTCGCAGTGCGCGAACCGGGCAGAGAGTGCGATCCTCGTCGTCCGGAGCGAGGATAGACGTGAGGGGATGGATGTGGATGGCCGGCGAAGGAGAACCTGGAGACTGGTTCTTGGCCAAGAATTCCGGGAGTAGGCGGAGAGACATCGAGCCATCAGGTTCGAGAGCAACATCTCCGGGGAGACCACTAAGGGCGTGCACTTCGCTGCAGCGCCTCCCCGATGCGAGAGAGACGAGAAAGGCCGTCTTGAAAGAGAGGAACTTCAGGGAACACTCCCTGATGGGTTCGTAAGGGGGGAGTCTAAGGGATGAGAGGACGAGAAAGAGATCCCACGCCGGGGTTCGGCGGGGGTTCCTGGCTTCCTGGAGAGAAGCCCCTCTGACGAGATTCCGCAATAGAGGATCGTGCTCAAAGGACGGACCACCCAACTGACGGATGGTGGTGCAGATGGCCGCCCTGTGGACCTTCACTGAGGATGCGGAAAGCTTTTTCTCTGTGGACAGAAAGCCGAGGTAGTTGGCCAACTGCAAGCGAGAGGGTGAATGGGGTGACACCTCATTTGAGGTGCACCAAGAGACCCAGCCATTCCAGTGGGCATTGTACACCCCCTGTGTGCCCGGCCTGTGAGCTTGCTGCACAAGGCCGATTACGGCCGGGGACAGGCCTAATGAAGACATCGAGTCCCGCACAGCATCCAGGCGTGAAGGTTTAGAACGTCTGGATTGCCGTGCGGAATGCCTGACCTGGGTTGGAGGATGGAGCGGCTCGATACCGCGAGTTTTAGCGGCGGCACATGGGACAGGTGCAGAAGTTCTGGGTACCATGCCTGTGCTGGCCATTTGGGTGCGACAAGGATTAATGTCGCTGCGTCCTCCCTGGCTTTCCTCAGCACTTTCCCCATAATGGGGAACGGGGGAAAGGCATAGCCGATGAGGTTCGACCATGGAATGGATAGGGCATCTACAGCCCAGGCCGCTGGGTCCGGAACTGGAGAGACGTACAAAGGGAGGCGGTGATTGAACCTGGTGGCAAAGAGGTCCACGTGTGGTTTGAACCATGCTGCCCATACTGGCTCCAGGACTGCATGGACCAGTGTCCATTCCGAGGGAAGAATCATGTGGGATCTGCTGAGAGAGTCCGCAAGTATGTTGATCTTCCCCGGAACATGCTTTGCTGAGAGCTGAATCGAGTGTTCCTCGCACCAGATGAGGAGCTGTTCCGCTCTCCGAGACAAGGAGAGGGAGCGGGCGCCCCCTTGCTTGTTGATGTAACAAGCTACTGTGGTGTTGTCCGTGTTGATGCGGACATGTTTTCCCTTCAGAAAGGGGAGAAACTCCCCGAGTGCCAGGCAAACTGCCTCCAGTTCCAACATGTTTATGTGGCAGGGCATGAGGTCGGTCGACCACCGACCTGCGGCTGTCAGCGTGCCGACATGGGCTCCCCACCCGGAGGTGGACGCGTCCGTGAACAAGTGCTCCTGAGGAGGGGGCAGTGTGATGGGGACTCCCTGGGCCAGGCGTGACTGGGAGCGCCATTTGGTCACTGCTGATATGAACCAAGGGCCCAGGTGGACCGGGAGGTCCCATGGCTGAAGCGACTGTGACCAACGCTTCCTGAAGCCGCGTTGGAATTGCCGCTTGAGAAGACGACCCAGTGGCACTAGGGGTGCCAGCCACTCCATAAGGCCCAGTAGGGAGGCCAGCTTCCTTGCTGGCGCTTGGAGTTGGGGGAGCAGTTGGGCTAAGAGGCCCTGAAGGCGCAGTAAGCGCTGGGGAGACGGGGTGACCCTCCACTTGGAGGTGTCGAAGGACATGCCCAGGAACTGGAATTGTTTGGAGGGAGTTAGGTCCGACTTCTCCTCGTTGCAGACAAAGCCCAGGTTGTGACAGAGTTGCAGGACCTGGGATGCTTGTTGCGCACACTGTTCTTTGGAGGAGGCGAGTAGAAGCCAATCGTCTAGATAGGCCTTGAGGCGGATGCCCTTCTCCCGAACATGCATGCAGAGTTCCCTCGCCACCTTCGTGAAGAGCCAAGGGGCGGGTGCCAGACCGAAGGGCAGTGCCCTGAATTGGAAGATCCGGTTCCTCCAGACGAATCTGAGGTACTTCCTGTCCCTGGGGTGAATGAGGAGATGGAAGTATGCATCCTTGAGGTCGATGGATATCCCCCAGTCGCCCGGGTGCAAGGCCTCGCGGATGGACATAGGGGTCTCCATACGGAAATGGAGGACGCGGAGGAACCGGTTTAGGGAGGAGAGGTCCAGGACGGGCCTCCAGCCCCCCGAAGTTTTGGGGACCACAAAGATGCGTCCATAGAATCCCGGGGACGCAGCGAAGGAAACTTCCTCCGTAGCCCCCTTGGCTAACATCGAAAGAACCTCCTGATCCAGGGCCTGCGAGGCCGAGCAATCTTGAGGAAGTGCGAAAGCAGGGGGAGAGAGCGTGAGAGGAGCCTTCCTTGGGCCCCAAGGAAGGCGGAACCCCGACCTGATCACCCGCAGGGCCCACGGGCTGGCGGGCAGCCTCTCCCACGCGTCGATGTGTCTGGAGAGACTGCCCACAGGATCGCCCGTGGGGGGTGATGGCCTCAGGCCGGGGGTGAGTCATTGGGGGTTGGCCGGCTGAGAGGGAGCCGGCCTGCGGGCCTTAGGCCGGGCCACCGGCCTGCCCGAATGCTGTTGCGGTCTCCTGTGCCCTTGGGGCCTGGGATCGGCCCGAAACTTGGTGTGGGTGGGCCTGTTTGGCGGGTAGGCCGCTGGAGCCGGGCGCTTCATGGCAGGGCGAGAGGGCCTCGAATGGAGGGCGAGGTCCCTTTTTATGTCCGCCTGGTGCTTCAGGACGGCCTGAACATGGTTCCCGAAGAGGGAGCCCGGCTGGACGGGCACCGCGCGCAAGGAGGCCCTTGCCGACGGTGAGGTGGCAACCGAGGATGCCGCGAGAATGGCATCCCGCCTCGCCATGACGGCGTTCAGATACGTGCGTGCTTGCGATTCGGCCACGGATCTGAGCCCCTGCGCCATGGCCTGGATAAAGGCCACGATGGTTGCCTGGTCAGGCGCCTGGCGGAGCGTGAAGGACTGCTGGTTGGGGTCCTTCAGGGCTTCCCCTAGGCCGCCCAAGAATGAGTCCAGGGCGGAGGTTGCCACCAGCCCCCGTCTCGCGTTCTCCTCCCATTCCGTCAAGCATTTCTCCGTGATGGAGATATGCTGCGGCTGGGCCCGAGAGCGATCGTTCACAAGGAGGAGGTTCTCCTGTGTGAGCGAGAGGGGAGCGTCAGGGATAGGCCCATGGGCCATGAAGGGCTTCCGCTGGAAGGGGAGCGGTGCCGGCTTCAGGAATTTCCTGAAGGGCAAGGCTCCCGGGAAGTCAGGCACAGATCCTGGAACGAAATCTTGTGCCTCTTTCCCCCTGGCGGTGTCCTGGGCTTGCCTGAGGCAGTCAGCCACCATGTCGGACTGTTTTAGCAAGGAGGCCCGTGGGGCTGAGGTAGGGTGAGCGCTGAAAAGGCGCTCGGCCGAGCCAAGCTTGGGAGCCTTGGGCTCTGGCACAGTGGAACACCGCCTCCGGTGTGAGTTGTGCCAGCCGGTCCATGGCATCCTGGAAGCAGAATGCCATGTGGGCAGGGGCCTCATCCTCTGAGGCCGAGTCCGAGTCCTCTGGCCCGCCTATGGAGGGGGCGAGAGTCTGCGGAGAGTCTGACCGGGGTGCCACGGTTGTGGGACCCGGGTCAGAGCCCCCAGGAGGCAGCCCCGGTGTTGTGTCCAGCACGGGTGGTGCCGGGGGGGCTGGGCAGGGTTAGACCTGCGCTGGTGGGGCGCCGGGCATAAAGCCGGGCCACCACGTGCATCCCGTGGCCGAGGCCGGGGGAAATCCCAAGGATGGGTGCCACGGTACCATGTGCGGTGCCATGGGATGCGGCATGGGCTGAGCCCAAGGGGCATCAGGACCCTGACCCCATGAAGGGTAGGGCCTGGCCCGGTCCCCAGTGCCCAAAGGGCCAGCCTGCTGGGGGCGGCTAGGCATGTGCCAAGGCGCCCAAGTGCTCTGTCCGGAATGGGACAGAGATGTGGCAGCCCGCCATGGGTCGCTTGGTAGTTGCCAAGGCGCCCAAGTGCTCTGTCCGGAATGGGACAGAGAGGTTGTGGCGGGTGCAGCAGCAGGCTGTGGGGGAGGAAGGGAGACAACCGGGGCGGATCGACGATCTGACGCCCGTAAGGGTGGGGTTGTCTCCCTTGGCCCACCTGGCGAACCAGGGGGTGTCCCGCCTGGCGAACCAGGGGGTGAGCCGGTTCCGCTCACATTACGGTCCATCTTGCCTCCCGAAGGAGACCCATGCCCAATGCGCCCATCAGCCATGGAGGCTGAAACAGTACCAGCAGAACCGGAGTTAAGCTGTACGAAGGGGGCGAGCACAGAATCGACAGAACCGGAGTTGAGTCGATCACCGTGCCGGGCAGTGTGAGGGCCGTAAAATGACGAAAATTCAACTGAGCCGGAGCTGAGTTGAGGGCTCGTGGTCACCGCAACCGAACCGTAGCTGGGTTGCGATGACTTGTCGATAGTGTGAAAGAGAGAAGACGTAAAAGGGAGAGACGAAGTTGAAGAGAGAGCGGTTTGTGCACCGGTGGAACCACCCCTTTGTGGGTTTGAGAATTCGGCGGACGAAATCTTCTTAACCCTCGCTTTGCCACCCAATCGCTTCACATAAGTTTCTCCCTTAAACGAAAACATAGGCAAGACACAAAAACAACAACGACAATCGATCGATCGCGTAGCGAAATCGAAAAATACTTAGCTGCTCAGAGCGTACGAGGCGAGCTGGAAGATGGCTGCCGAGAAAAGAGGAAGAGCACCTGCGCATGCGCAAGACGTAGACACTCTCAGAGTTACTGTCCCTTCGGACTTTATTGTTACGAGGCAGAATTGGCAAACCGCTGCCGCTTATTGCATTTGTGAGCCACGGTATAGTATGTGTAATTAAATGCTTTTTTGGCTTGGCCAATTTTGCTGGCTATTTCTAATCGCCTCTGCCATCTGGTGAGATTATCGTTCCCAGATATTTAAACTTATCCACCTGTCTCAAGGTAGTGCCATTCACTGTTATTTTGCATGAGGGAATTTCATGTTTTTTACTGATCACCATGACTTCAGTCTTCTTGCTATTTAGCTCCACCCCTTTACTTTTGCTTTCTATTATATTCACAAGGTTTTGTAAGTCCCTTTCATCTTAGGAAACATACACTATAGCAACATCCATTTTTGTCTGCTTGCATGACTGCTTGTTTTGTCACTGTCAGATCTCATTTGCGTGACAGTTTGTTTTGTCATTGTCAGATATCATTTGCGTGACTGTTTGTTTTGTCATTGTCAGATCTCATTTGCGTGACTGTTTTGTCATTGTCAGATCTCAT
>JAPXFY010000035.1:22620152-22637652 GCA_030674185.1 Monoplex corrugatus
CGAATTACCTTTAACATGTTATTTCACTTGTTCACTGTTGTGGTTAGTTGATTCTTAGTTTTGACTTTTATTCATTTATTCTAGATGTTTATTAATTTTGTTTATTAGATTGTTTAAATCTTTAATTGTGATAACACTATTTGTTAGATTTACCTTCCTCTCCTCAGAAATAATTGTTTTCTGGATCATTTTTTTTTAAAGATCAAAATTGATAATTTTCATATACCCTCTTCACTCCTCCTGTATTCCCCCCCCCCCCCTTTTTTTTGTTTTTTTTTTTTTTTTGTTGTCTAAAATCACTTTAGTGAATAGACAAATCGAAGACCACCACACACTCTCACTTGCTTTGAGGCAGTCTGGGTGACAAAAACTCCACATGGAGCCATCAATTCTAGATCTCTGATCTTTTCCACTTCAATCCCAGCCCTCACCATCCAACCTGACCTGTCCTTACCCTTTCACTCCCATACCCTATCCACCAACAGCAAAACTTAACTCTTTGACTCTCGCACCCTATCCACCAACTGCAAAACCTTAACCCTTTGACTCCAACCCTATCCACCAACTGCAAAGACTTAACCTTTGACTCCGCACCTTATCCACCAACTGCAAAAACTTAACCCTTTGACTCCCGCACCCTATCCACCAACTGCAAAAACTTAACCTTTGACTCCCCACCCTATCCATCAACTGCAAAAACTTAACTCTTTGACTCCTGCACCCCATCCACCAACTGCTAAAACTTAACCCTTGATTCCCACATCCCCATCCACCAACTGCAAAAACCAACCCTTTGATTCCCGCACCCTACTACCGACTGCAAAACTTAACCTTTGACTCTCGCACCCTATCCACCAACAGCAAAAACTTGCACCCTATCACAACAGCAAAAACTTGCACCTATCACCAACTGCAAAAAATAAACCCTCTGATTCCCGCACCCTATCCACCAACTGCAAAAAAAATTAACCTTTGACTCCCTCACCCTATTCATCTGCGCTGTTCCTGTATGGTTGACAGCGCAGGAAGCTGGTGGATAGGGCGAGGGAGTCAAAGGGTTAAGGTTCTGCTTTTGCTAGCATGGCTGGCAGAGCAGGATGCTGGTGGTCGGGGTGCAGGAGTCAAAGGGTTTATGCTCCACAGTCACCTCACAGCCCCGTCCTACTTCAAGGCCTTGCCAGCACATAGATTCAAGCACAGGCTCTCGGAGTCTGTTAGATAGCTGCTGTCAGATCTGGGTGGAGCGCATATGGAAATGTCTGAGTGCGATGAATCCCTCTTGAACAAAGTCCAAATTCGAACTCTCTCACAAAGAAGAGGCACAGTAGTACGGTAAGACGATTAGCTATAGATGTGAAAATGCACTCTGTGAATGATTCAGTAGTAAGTGGTCCCTTGTGCCTCTCTACCTTTCACACAACACACACACACACACACACACACACACACACACACACACACACACCACCACACACACACACAACACACACACACACACACACACACACACACACACACACACACACACACACAGATTGTTATTGCTATTGTTGTTTAATGCCCAGCCGACTGCAGAGAGCAGTATCAGGGCTACAATCACTTCAAAACATACAAAACTTCAACAGGAAAAAAAAGAGAAAGAAATATAAGTACACATTATATGTCAATGTATTCACGCACATAATCTAAGGACATGCCCCTGGCATTGACTACTCCGTCCAATTTATCGCACAGGGGATTTAAAAAAAACCACTCCTGAATACAAATTTAAACGAGACAGAGAGACAGACAAGAGAGACAGACAGAAAGAGAGACAGACAGAACAGACAGTGAGAGAGCTATACGAACCAAAGCTCAAACATAAGTGAAATAAATGTGTACGTGATTCGGTTGATTCAAGTAACCTTCGGCCCGTTTCCTGTGTGGTGTAAGAGAGAGGTGGTGAGAGAGAGAGAGAGAGAGAGAGAGAGAGAAGAGAGAAGAGAGAAGAGGAGAGAGAGAGAGAGAACAGAAGGACAGACAGACAGAGAGACAGAGAGAGAGACAGACACGAGAGAGACAGACAGAGGACAGAGAGATGTTGTGTGCGAGTGAGAGAGAGAGTGTGTGTGTGTGTCTGTGTGTGCCTCGTGTATGGGTTGTGTGTGTGTGTTGTGTGTGTGTTGTGTGTGTTGTGAGTCTGTGTGTGTGTCTTTGTTTTTGTGTTGTGTGTGTGTGTGTGTGTTGTGTGTGTGTGTGTGTTGTGTGTGTGTGTGTGTGTGTGTGTGTGTGTGTGTGTGTCTGTATGTTCTGTGTGTCTGTGTCTGTGTGTCTGTGTCTGTGTGTGTGTGTGTGTGGTGTTGTGTGTGTGTGTGTGTGTGTGTGTGTGTGTGTGTGTGTGTGTGTGTATGTGTGCCTCTGTGTGTGTGCCTCTGTGTGTGTGTGTGTGTGTGTGTGTGTGTGTGTGTGTGTGTGGTGGTGTGTGTGTGTGTGTGTGTGTGTTGTGTTGTCTATGTGCTCGCGCGCATTTATTGCAGTGATCAATCTCCTGACTCCACTGATCTTTTACTTGACCAAGAGTTCCTATCATTAAAATGATACATCACGTTCACACACACACACACACACACACACACACACACACACACACACACACACACACACACACACACACCTCACACCCTTTTGATACACGTTACCACTGACAGCATGGATCGATGACTAGGGAACAGAACACAAAAATAGATTACTGTACAGGCCTAGTGTTTCCTAATCAGTCGAGAATCAAGATGCAAGCTAGCTATCGCCGCCACCGCCCCCCCCCCCTTCCCCGTCTCTCTGTCTGTCTCTATCTCTCTGTATGTCTGTCTTCTCTCTCTTGTCCGTCTCTCTCTTTCTGTCTCTCTCTCTGTCTCTGTGTGTGTCTCTTTCTGTCTCTGTGTGTCTCTCTCTGTCTGTGTGTGTGTGTCTCTTCTTTCGCTCTCTCTCCCCCCTTGCAAGGAATAAAATCCCCAATGCAGAGAAGTCAGTTTAACATAGCTCAAACGCTAGCTATTTCCCCATCCCACCCCCATCCATAGATCTCTTTTTTCTTTCTCACCTCCACTTCCCCACCCCCTCAACTCTGTCTCTTCTCTCTTTCTCAGCTATCTGAGTGCTGAAAAATCTGTTGACTTATTACTTAAGGAAAGGAGAAAACATGGAGTACAGGTGATTCCTGTAGTAACTGGGGGTGTTTTTGATGCTGTTTGTCCATGATGTCACCACTGTCACATACAACTGTTCGCTTACAAAATCAGTTGAATTTTCTCAAAACAAGATGCAGATAGATTGCATCAACGCTCTAATTCCCACACCCTGTCCACCAACATCCTGCACTGTCAACCATACAGGAAGCTGGTGGACAGGGTGAGGGAGTCAAAAGGTTAAGTTTTAGCAGTTGGTAGATAGGATGCGGTAGTCAAAGGGTTAAGTTTTTGCAGTTGGTAGATAGGGTGTGGGAGTCAATAATTAATTGTGTCTTGATTTGAAAACGACAGTTTAATGATTGCTTGCATGGGTGGGCATTTCTGCTCGCAGTATGGGAATATAAGTTAGGGTTATAAATTCAAATAAAACTTTTGGAATGGCCTTCACCACGAATTAATCCTAAACTATTATATCTGCAGAATTATCCACAAAGCACTGGAAACTGACAGACAAATAAAACCAATGCTAGCACAATTCATGCAACACAAATATGGGCCCTTTCTGTGATTATCCATAAGAAAGCGTGCACATGTTCATAATGAAACGTTTTCAAATGTACCCTGTCATTCCTCTAATAAATGTTGACACAGCAAAAATACCATAAAAAACACGAAAAATGAACAAGAACGTGTATTTAATACAAGACGAGACAGGTGCAAATTTTCGGCCAACTGGCCTTTGTCAAGCGTAAGATCACAAACAAACACCAGATACAAAAATTAGGAGAAAAAGACTGAAACTTCCCTGCTGCTCCGTCCAGTGTGAGAAAAGGATTTCTATCCCCCCCCCCCTCCACCCCATTTCAAGACTTTGCCAGCGCAGAGATTTGCACAGGCTCAGGCAGTCTGCCAGATAAATGCTGGCAGATATTGGTGCAGCCCATATGGAATTGTCAGAGCGTGATGAATCCCATCTTGAAGAAACGCCAAACTCCAAATTCTTGTCAATAAAATGTTAAAGTGGCTCACACACAACACACACACACACACACACACACACACACACACACACACACACACACACACACACACACACACACACACAGGCAAATACACAGGAATAAAAAAAAAAATTAAATTAAAAAATTAAAGACTGAGAAGTGAATACGCAGTGTGTGTGATTCACTTCCAGTTTAAGCGTTCCCTTGGGCCTGTATGTTTCCCTCATTCCTTTTCTTTGTGTGTGTGGTGTGTGTGTGTGTGTGTGTGTGTGTGTGTGTGTGTGTGTGTGTGTGTGTGTGTGTGTGTGTGTGTGTGTGTGTGTGTGGTGTGGGGGGGGTGAGGGTTTCCACGTTTAATCTTACAGTGATCTATCTACAGACTCCACTTATTTCTCCGTTTTTACCCAGCCATCAGTTTCTATCATTCAAATAAAACCTCACGACCAAAGCTACAAGTGACGGGGAGAGAGAGAGAGAGAGAGAGAGGAGGAGAGAGAGAGAGAGAGAGAGGAGAGAGAGAGAGAGAGGTTGGAGAGGTAAGACAGACGAGAATCTGATGTGGGACAGAGACATAGAGGACATGTTGAGCTAGGAGGTGTACAGACACAGACATCATGATGTGGGACAATACAGACAACAAGACAGAATGATGAGCTAGGGACAGGGTGTGGACAGACAGACAATGATGGAGCTAGGGACAGATGTGGACAGACAGAAACAAATGAAGCTGGGACAGGGTGTGGACAGACAGACATGATGGAGCTAGGGACAGGGTGATGACAGACAGACATGATGGAGCTAGGGACAGGGTGTGGACAGACAGACAGACATGATGGAGCTAGGGACAGGTGTGGACAGACAGACATGATGAGCTAGGGACAGGGTGTGGACAGACAGACATGATGAGCTAGGGACAGGGTGTGGACAGACAGACATGATGGAGCTAGGGACAGGGTGTGGACAGACACAGACATAATGGAGCTAGGGACAGGGTGTGGACAGACACAGACATAATGGAGCTAGGGACAGGGTGTGGACAGAGTACAAGAGACATAATTGGAAGCTAGGGGACAGGGTGTGGACAGACAGACATGATGGAGCTAGGGACAGGGTGTGGACAGACAGACTATGGAATGGAAGCCTATGGGAACAGGGTGTGTGACGAAGCAGACATGATGAAGCTTAGGGACAGGGTGTGGACAGACAGACATGATGGAGCTAGGGACAGGGTGTGGACAGACAGACATGATGGAGCTAGGGACAGGGTGTGGACAGACACAGACATAATGGAGCTAGGGACAGGGTGTGGAGCAGACAAGACATAGATGGAGCTAGGGACAGGGTGTGGACAGACAGACATGATGAAGCTAGGGACAGGGTGTGGACAGACAGACATGATGAAGCTAGGGACAGGGTGTGGACAGACATGATGAAGCTAGGGACAGGGTGTGGGACAGATAGACATGATGGAGCTAGGGACAGGGTGTGGACAGACAGGCATGATGGAGCTAGGGACAGGGTGTGGACAGACAGACATGATGGAGCTAGGGACAGGGTGTGGACAGACATGATGGAGCTAGGGACAGGGTGTGGACAGACCACAAACATAATGGAGCTAGGGACAGGGTGTGGACAGACACACAAACATAATGGAGCTAGGGACAGGGTGTGGACAGACAACAGACATAATGGAGCTAGGGACAGGGTGTGGACAGACACACAGACATAATGGAGCTAGGGACAGGGTGTGGACGGACAGACATAATGGAGCTAGGGACAGGGTGTGGACAGACAGACATGATGGAGCTAGGGACAGGGTGTGGACAGACAGACAGACATAATGGAGCTAGGGACAGGGTGTGGATGGACACAGACATAATGGAGCTAGGGACAGGGTGTGGACGGACAGACATAATGGAGCTAGGGACAGGTGTGGACGGACAGACAGACATGATGGAGCTAGGGACAGGGTGTGGACAGACAGACAACAGACTAATGGAGCTAGGGACAGGGTGTGGACAGACAGACAGACAGACATGATACATCATGATCAGGACCACCACTGAAAGAGAGGAGGAAGACGGAATGGGGACAGAGTGGGTGAATGAGTGGTTTTACAGAGACAGAGAGACAGACAGACAGACATACAGGAAAGCAGGCAAGCAGGCATACAGACAGGCAGACAAACATGAAAGCAGAAAAACAGGACGACAGACAAGCAAACAGACAAACTGGAAGATGGACAAACAAACAAGCAAACAGACAGACAAACAATAAGATGGACAAACAACCATGCAGACAAACAGGCAACCTGACAAGCAAACAGACAGACAAACAGGCCGAAAGACAAATGCACAGGCAGGCAGACAAACATACAAACAGGCAGGCAGGCAAACAGGCAGACGGACAAACAAGCAGAGAGACAAGTGGATGGACAGACAAACAGGCTGACAGACAAATCAAGTTCCTATTTACCATGTTGAAAACAACTCTGAGTTCAATCAAAAAGGCAACAGTTAAAAATAAGCTCACAATTATCCTTGACAAAACAGCATTCAAGAAGATGACAAGCATTCTTACCAACAAATGCCTATCAATTAACATCAGAGAGTCCTTGAATGTTATACAGAACCAATACTGTTGTACGGATGTGAGGCGTGGACAGCCAGCAAGCAAAGCCAGAGCAAGATTGAGGCAGCCGAGATGTGGTTTCTAAGAAGAATGTTGAGAGTTCCATGGACAGCAAAGAAAACAAACGAGACGGTCTTGATGGAGGCAGACACAAGTAGATCACTCATAAGGAAGATTAGGAAAAGACAGGCAACATTTATAGGCCATTTTATGAGGAAGGGGGATTTGGAGCACCTGGTCACAACGGGAAAGCTGGAGGGAAAGAGAGCATCATGTAGACTTGCAGAGTGGCTGGGGATGAGGAGGGTGGGGGAGATGCTAGGAGCAACAAGAGATAGAGATGGATGGAAGTCCATGGTCACCAACGCCATGCAGCAGGGCACCGGATGATAATGATGATGATGTCTAAAAGGTATTTTAAACATCTCTTCATATGCATATTCAATCATATAAGACGAAATTCATTGACCTCTTGTAAAAACTTGAAAATTGCATCCAGAAGAACATCTCTGAAAAGGTTCTTTAACTTGCTTAAGGAGCCAGGCAGACCGACAAACAGGTAGGTAGCCAAACAAGCAGACAGATAAACAAGTAGGTTGACAAATAGGCAGACAAACAAGCAGACAAACAGGCAGACAGACAGAGGTAGGTAGCCAAACAGGCAGACAAACAAGCAGACAAACAGGCAGACAGGTAGGTAGATAGCCAAACAGACAAATAAGCAAACAGGCAGACAAACAGGAGGGCACCAAACAGACAGGTAGATAGCAGCCAGCCAGACAGACAAGCATGTAGGTAGCCAAACAGACAGACAAAAACAGGCAGACAGACAGAAAAACAGGCAGACAGACAGGTAGGTAGCCAAACAGACAAACCAGGCAGGCAGACAAACAGGTAGGTAGGTAGGTAGACAAACAGGCAGACAAGCAGGACACAGACAAGCAGGCAGACACACAGATGCAAGCACTCAATAAAGTATCAGTACTGTATCAGTTGCCATTTGCCAAATCTTGACTTTTCCCAGCAATATCAACTGGAGCTGACTCTCTCTTTTCCAGTACAACTGGATGAAACAGCTTCAAAGAACAACTAGCAAAAAAGAAATAAGTTCTTATGAACCCAATTACGACACTTTGAAGCATTTAATGCATCCACTGGTCTCACATCACAAATCACCCTACTAGCCACTCTCTCGATCACTTAAACCTAAATACAAATGTAGCATAACGCCAACATTACAACCATTCAAAATAAACATCTGAGCAGAGCAAAAGTACCCCCTTATCAAACAAGACGTTTCTACTCACAAGTCTTCCCCAACCCCATACACAGACACGTATACCTACCACATTCTCCCCACTCCCACACACCTACACGTGCATGCATGCAAAACATGCACTGAACACCTGCTCAACGGAACTTGTATAACAGCAGACTTTTTCTCACTGCCAGAAATGTCAGCTACTTTTTTCCAGATTTGCTTCCCTCGTGCTGTTACACTTACCACTGGTTAAAGCAAAAAATGATTTCAAACTTTCACTTCAGACAACTGGGTTAAATCAACTTCTTTATTTTGGTGGTCTGTGTAAGGCAGTATTAACCCCACAGACCATAGTTCCCTCACACCTTCAGCAAATCTGTCAGAAATCTTGGTGTTTTTCTCGATGAATCACAATCTATAGAAGCTCATATTAACTACCTGACACAAACCCTGTATTTCCAACTATGAAGAATAAGCAAATCCGTCCATTTTTCTCTGCTGACACCACAAATAAGCTATGTTTATCTTTGATTCTATCCAGATTAGACTACTGTACCTCTCTCTTAGTTGGATTTTCTAATGAAAAGCTATCCAAACACCAACAAGTCCAAAATAGTACAGCTTGACTTGTCCTTTGGGAGAGCAAACGGAGCAATGCATAAGTACATTTGTGAAAATTACACTGGCTGCAGGTCAAAGAAAGAATCAAGTGTAGAACAGCCACATTTTCCTTTCAGTGTCCGAGTTCAAAGACAATGACAACATATATATATATCAGACCTCCTCCTGTCATACAAACCTTCCAGACTTCTCAGGTCTCTTAAGCTTCTCTCCAAACTGTACCTCGGTTATCACTAACAACTTGCTGAAAGAAATCTTTCTCTGTTTTCAGCCCAACAACATGGAACTTCCTCCAAGTATAGTTTTAAGACAATGCAGTTGTCTGCTTACTTTCAAGAAGCACCTAAAACACATCTCTTTCAGAAATATCTCCAAAAATCATAAATTTATAATTTTTGGAGATACTTCTGAAAGAAATTGTGTGTGTGTGTGTGTGTGTGTGTGTGTGTGTGTGTGTGTGTGTGTGTGTGTGTGTGTGTGTGTGTGTGTGTGTGTGTGTGGTGTGTGAGTGCATGTATATATGTATGCACAGAGTGGGTGTTTTATGTACGTGGGTCTGCATGCTTATACGTGTGGTGTTTTCATGTGTGTGACTGTCATTGAGAAATTGAAAAACGTATTTGTTGTTATTTCTGATGAATCATGTTTATGCTGCATTGATTTATTGGTGTGTACATGTATCCCATATGTCTGTACTGCTTTGTAACGTATTCACATTAAAATGTTTATGTTGCACTGATATATTAGTGTATGTATCTGACTGTTGTACCAAATTACTGTATTAACATTGCAACATTTATGCTGTTTGTAAAGTGCAATGAGCATTCTTTGACATCTATATCTGAGCAATATATTTGGAATTATACATTTAGCATGGAAAAGGCTGCCACATCTACCAATCACTATGACATGATTTTAACCAGTAAAACAGTAAAACTGTTTTCCTTACTCTGAAAGTGCAGATACATGTACCACTGTCATAGTAATTTTTTGTAACTGCTTATTTCCTTGAACTGAAATTATCCCATCTCTCTCTCTCTCCCCCCCCCCCCCCCCCCTCACACATATCAACCTCTATTTGAGTCACACCAAAGTCTCTCTCTCTCTCTCTCTCTCTCTCACACACACACACACACACACACACACACACACACCACACACACACACACAACCTCTGTTTGAGTCCACACCAAAGTAAAATTCCTTCATACATAGTAACATACCAAAACCCTGTTAAGAGCAATAAAAAAATTTTGTTTTTGTTGTATGGTTTAAAAAAAAAAAAAACAGTTCACCAACGTTCTTTATACAAAATTCATTAAAGATGAAAGGTCTCCCCTTTTGGACAGAGTAAGAATCAGACAATATTCGAAAACTATACATATGTGAATTCACAGCACGACCTTGCTGCTACTGTGATGAAACATTGTAAATAAATGCATTTTTGATGCAATTTTCTGATTTTGGATTGTGTATGTGTTTGTAAGCTGTAGTACTTGGAAAGCAATGAAAAAAGTGTAGTAATTATGGGTAAACCATACTACTTGACATGCAGTCTCTCTCTCTCTCTCTCTTTCTCTCTTCATTTGTGCTTTCTTAACTTGAGCTTGATAATGTTTGCTGCCCATCTGCTGGTAAATTTCTATGGTGGTGTTAGCCCATCATTAAACCAGCCATCACTACGAACTTCTCTGTTTGCTTTCCTGTTTTAGTTTTGTTTCTATGTTGTTGTTGTTGATCTCTCAATTTGAGTTGACACTACTTATGTTCCAATGGACAATAGTCTTCATTATCGATGGAAACAACAGTAGACAAATTCAGTCCGTATCTCTCTCATCATCCTCAACCTGCAATGGAGCGTATTTATTTTCTTGTTTTTTTCCCTGTTTTTTTTTCAGGTGGTCAGACCTGATGGCTGACCTGCCTGCAGGCAGAGAGGGCTTAGGTCCTTTAAATGCTGGTAGAGATTTCTTTATCTCCACCAGCACGACTTTCTGCCTTCCCCCACTCACTGTGGAACGGCTCCTAGACGGCTGGGCCAGAAGGCTGTTTCCCAAGGAAGGTGGGTTTCCCAGGCTGTCCAGCACTGGATGGTTTTGACTGCTAGGCAGTCTGAGAAACAGCCAATCTGACGCTCTCGCTGTGGGCTTTCATATCTTGCAATGTCTCAAAAGTAATTGTCGTTCATGTCTACAATGTGAACATAAGACTACAAGGCGGACCCCTTAAAGAACCTCTTGAGAGACGGTCCCTCCTGATGCAATTTTTCAGTTTTTACAAGAGATCAATAGATTTCACCTAATTTTGATTTTACATCTAAGTGGGTTTTTCTTTAATTGCATTTTAGACTTGCAAGGTTAACAGTGAGCATGGTTTTTAACTGTTGTCTTTTATCTTAACCAGGTTGTCGTTTTTGACATGGTGTCATCCCTGATATGGCTCTAGTAGTTGGCTGGGCTATAAGCAACATGAACTTGAACTTGTTGATCTCTCGTCCTCCTCCGTAAAAAAAGATACGAATCGAAGCTGACTGTGGCGGCCAAATGGAAGAAGAACTACATTAAATGCTTCCTCTGTTTTTTGAATGTGGTTTTCAATATTCAACATCTGTCTTCTTTTAACACAGAGCTAAGAATTTCTCTTCAAACAATATCATTTCTAGCATTAGCCTCACTTCATTCTCCTCTCTCCTTTTTGCCCTACCCTTCATAGTTTCAAAATATACTACTTCAATAAGGAAAAAAAAAGAAAGAAAAGAAAACTAAGTACTTTAAGTATATATCAAAGAAAAGAAAATTAAGTACATTTTGAGTATATATAGCAATGCATTCGCGCACATAATCTTAAGAAAATGTCCCTGGCATTGACCACTCCGTCCAATTTATCACACAGGGGATTTAAAAAACAAACCTGAATACAAATGTAAACACATCTAAGGACACTAAAACATAAAAACGGGCCTAAATTACCTCAGATTGCTTCCCCATATTTCATTTTCCTAACAGCCAAAAATGCACTTAATACATGAACCCAATTACCTCAACTAAGAGAAAGTACGTAAGACTTTATATCGAATACACAGAGGTGAAAGGAACAGAAAATGATAGGAAGAAATGACAGAGCAAGGAACAAAGCAGAAACAAAGACAGTGACAGAAATGAGGAAATCTGTAGCACAGAATTTCCAGAACGCGGGGATACTATTCAGACTGAAAGATAAACCCCCTCATCCGGCATCCCAACACAGCGGTGGGACGGTAGAACGGCCTGCCTATCCCTCATAGACATAACCCGCTATCAAAACATCTGCAGTTGTCATGGACCTCGCCCTTCGTGAATCTTCATTTGTGAAGCCAGGCCAGGAGTGAGCGCAGACCCTGGCTGGGTGAGGGCTACGATGCAGAAAAGCGTTTGTATAATTATTTATATTCATTACTAGGTGTACACGAAAACTACTTCTCGTTCTGTTTCTCTTCCTATTTTCCCGATGATTTGGCAGTCCTGAGCATCCCAGATGTTTTCCTGAAATACACAACCTGAGTCGCCCACATGTGCCAAGGCAGGCATCTTAGAATGGATAACAAATCACCAGTTTAAGATTACCAGCTTTGCTTCCTGTTGTGTCCAAAGCCTAGCTGAAACTGAAAGTAGATTGTGACATAAAGTGTGAGTTGTTTCCCTTGAATAAAGACACTCCGGTTTCCGGCAAGAGCAAAGATGGTTGTTCAGTTTTCAATGTGCGCAAGCCGTACGATTGTAATTTGAATGCGTCAGGCCACTAGCTGGTCATCCAACACCAAACATAACAACTGGCGACGAGGTGAAGTTCGTTTTTCAAGTCTACACCATCAAAATGGCGACAAGTCTGCCAAACTTCGAAAATTTCCACATCTACCAAGACAATGAAAACGCGGGAACGCGTTGGCGAAAGTGGCTGACGAAGTTTGAAAATCTCGTGTGTGCTTTGGATATTACAGCAGACGCTCGAAAAAAAGCCCTACTCCTCCATTATGGAGGTGAAGAAATCTATGAAATCTACGAATCTTTCTCTGAGGATAAAAAGGGGATCGGCGCAACTGCGAACGGCGAACCGAACGAATACAACGTGCTAAAGAAATCTTTCACGGACTATTTCACCCCAAAGAAGAATACCAGTTATGAACGTCTGAAGTTCAGGAATGTGACACAGAACACAGGTGAGAAAATTGACAGTTTCCATACTCGACTCCGTGCGTTAGCAATTAACTGCGATTTTCACGATGTGGACAGTGAAATTCTGACACAAATCTTGCATGGTTGCACATCGTCTCGCCTGAGGAGAAGAGCGCTTAGGGATTCATTTACACTGGACCAGATACTTTCTGAAGCACAATCACAAGAGCTATCCGAAGCTAGGGCTACAGACATTGAACAAACAGCTCACAGTCACAAAGTAAACGCAGTCAAGAATTCTGCCGGTCGTAAGCATGGAAGAGGAGGCCAGGGTCAGTCCTTTCACACAAACAATCGTGAGGGACAGAGTGGCTTCCAGCAGAGAGGCAGAGGTGGATTTTCTCAAAGAGGTAGAGGAAGTTCCAGACCGCCAAGACAAAACACGACATGCCGAAACTGTGGTGGACCATTCCCACACCCTGACGGATGTCCAGCAGCGGGAAAGCAGTGCAGAGCTTGTTCGAAGGTAGGACATTACTCCCGTGTATGTAGATCAAAACGAAAACCTGTGAAGATAAACAATGTATCGAATGCCTGTGACAAATCGGCCGATAGCTCTAGTGAGGAATCAGTCTTCCACGTCACCCACTGTTTCAAAATTCCAGCAGTCCACGCCACAATGTTCGGGAAAGAAACGTCATTCCTTGTTGACAGTGGTGCGACAGTAAATATTGTGCACACGTCGACATGCCCCACAAACTTGAAACTCAAACAGCCATGTCCGAGGATTATGGCCTACGGTTCTGACAAACCCTTGCCTGTGGATGGACACTTTTCGACAGACATAGAATACAAAGGCAAGAGAACACATGCAAAATTCTACGTCGTCAATAGTGACAAGAAAACAGAGAATCTTCTCTGCGCAGACACTGCACAAGCCTTGGGACTGATACAATTCGCACTCTCGGCTAGCCTGAATACAGACCCATCTGCCCAATCAACGAGTTCCATCGCTGACAACTTCACAGAACTTTTTGATGGTAAACTAGGACACATCAAAGGCACGAAAATCAAACTGCATGTGGATCCAGAGGTACAGCCTGTTGCTCAACAGCACCGACGTGTTCCATTCCATCTTCGAAAACAGGTGGAGGCCGAACTGAAGAAACTTCAAGATTTGGATATCGTCGAGCCGGTAACTGGGCCGACTCCCTGGGTCAGCCCTATTGTGTGTGTCCCCAAGAAACGGAAGGTGAAGTTAGAGTGTGTGTTGATATGCGCGAACCAAACAAAGCGATAGGTAGAGAAAAACATCCTATGCCAACACTCGATGACCTGATTGCTGATCTAAATGGTGCTACAGTGTTCAGCAAACTCGACATGACTCAAGCCTATCACCAGCTGGAGATTGACGAAAATTCTCGTCAGATCACCACGTTCTCGACTCACATTGGATTGTTCAGATACAAGAGATTATTATTCGGAGTCAACGCTGCTTCAGAAATTTTCCAGAACGCCATAGCCACCGTACTACATGACATTCCTGGTGCTAGAAATTTGTCTGACGACATCATCATTTTTGGTGCTACTCAGCAAGAACATGACAGAAATTTGAAGAAGACACTTCAGCGCCTACAAGAGGTAGGAGCGAGGCTCAATCGCCAGAAATGCATCTTTTCTGCGTCCGAGCTGACGTTCTTTGGCCATGTGTTTGGAAGAGGGGGGATGACCGCAGATCCTGAGAAAACCAAGACAATTCTCAATGCCCCTGCCCCTACAAACATCGCTGAGCTCAGATCGTTCCTCGGTATGACTCAATACATGGCGAGATACATCCCTGCGTATGCGACAATCACCAGTCCGCTGCGTGAACTACTCAAGAAAGACGTGAGTTGGACCTGGTCAGCAGCTCAACAAGCAGCGTTCGAAAAGCTGAAAGAGATGCTCACGTCAAGCCCAGTCATGGCGTACTTTGATCCTGCCAAGGAAACATCCATCCTGGTTGATGCTAGCCCGGTTGGTCTTGGGGCGATCCTCGTCCAAGACAACAAGGCGATCTGCTACTCGAGCCGAGCACTCACAGACGTCGAGAAACGGTACTCACAGACGGATAGAGAGATGCTCGCTGCTGTCTATGGAATCGAACATTTCCACTTGTACGTGCAAGGAGCTCCATTCAGACTCATCACTGACCACAGACCACTGCTCGGGATAGTCAAAAGCCGAAACCCCACAACAGCCCGAATCGAGAGATGGCGCCTTCGGCTCATGCCGTACGAGGTCGAATTCGTGTACAGGCCAGGCAGAAATGAACAAAACCCAGCTGATTACATCAGTCGGCATCCTCAAACAACTCCTGCCAGAGAAAACGCTGGTGAGGAGTACATTGCATTCTTGACTAAATTTGCAGTGCCGAAAGCAATGACGCAAGACGAGGTTCGAGCTGAAACTCAGAAAGACCCTCAACTACAGAAAGTTATGCAGGCAGTCCAAACTGGACAATGGAGAAGTGACATCTCAGACTTTGCACGATTCAAAGACGAGTTATCCGTGCACGATGGACTTGTTCTCAGAGGTCATCGTCTCATACTTCCTCAATCACTTCAGAACCGAGCCATAGACATTGCTCACCAGTCACACCAAGGTATAGTGAAAACCAAGCAACTGATCAGGGAAAAAATCTGGTTTCCTGGTATCGACAAACTGGTTGAGAATACTGTGAAGTCATGTATCCCGTGCCAGGCCACGTACAAAGGGCCAACACAGAGAGAACCACTTCAACCTACACCACTCCCATCAGGCCCATGGGTAGCGGTGGCGATTGACTTTCCTGGACCATTTCCATCGGGTGATTACGTGTTGGTAGTCACTGACGAGTATAGTCGATACCCAGAAGTGGAGATCGTCTCGTCCACTTCAGAAAGGGTCGTACTTCCGCGCTTGGATCAAATCTTTGCTCGCCAAGGTTTTCCTGAGGTCTGTAAGACGGACAATGGCCCACCGTTCAATGGTCAAGCGTTTGCAAATTTCGCTGAGAAGAGCGGTTTCAAGCACAGAAAGATTACGCCTGTGTGGCCTGAGGCGAACGGTGCAGCTGAACGCTTCGTGGAAACGATCAAGAACAACATTCGCGCATCAACAGCTGACGGCCGCAATTGGAAAGAACAAATTCCAACATTCCTTCGAACGTTTAGGGCAACGCCACACAGCGCAACTGGTGTCTCGCCGTTTGAGGCAATGACAGGACGGAAGATGCATGTCGGACTACCCACAGCTCCGAAACGTCTCTCTCCGGTCCCTGTACACACCCGTGTCGCACACAATGACAGTTACAGCAAGGGAAAGATGGCGGAATACGTCAACACCCGCCGTCACACCACACACACAAAGATGGCACCTGGTGACTACGTTCTGGTCAAACAGCCCAAACAAAATGCGTTGACCACGCCGTACAATGCGACGCCATGTTTGGTTAAAGAGAAGAAGGGGAGCATGATAACAGCTTGCCGCCCTGACGGATCTCTTATCACCAGAAACTCATCTCACTTTCGACAACTGCCACCACACATCACGGTTCCTGGCGACGTTACAGAACTTGATGCTCCAGAGGCTGAAACTCCACCACCAGACATCAGCATCCCTGGAGACATCATTCCTGCAGAGACCTCTTCAACTGGAGATACTGGTAACATCGATACAAGCTCCAACCAGTTTCCATCACCCAGAACCAGACGTTCAGGCAGAGAAACCAAGACTCCCACTTACCTGAAAGATTACGTCCTCGACTAACCCATTCTTTCTGCATTCATTTCAACTGCAAAATGATTCCAGGACGTCGATTTTGTGCATGGCCTGTCACTAGAGGACAACATGTAGTTAGGTTGTCTCTCTAGTTAGTTGAATTCAAGCATTGCTTGATATTGAATCTCATTTTGTGTTCTAGTCATTGGTAGAGAGCATCAGAATGCTCTGTAGTTTTGGTTTGTGTTTATGGTCTGTATGTCAAGGAGGACAGCAGTGTAGCTAGGCTGATCCAACTTGATTTTAAGTGATCGTGTGGAGTGGTCACAATATCATAGTTTCTTAAGTGATCGTGTAGATTGGTCACAATATTATAGTTTCTTTCATTTTCATTTTATTCATGGAAGCTCAAGAGTGAAGGACATGACGTAAATTCCAAGAAACCATCCGGAACTGAATGGACACCTCTTCATCAAGAGCTGAGCATCTTGACATTCAAGTTTATCATTGTTTGTGCAGAAATTGACTCGATTTCTACATGGTAACATCTTCACACAAGCACAGCAGACGTATCCAGTCACTCATATGTTTGCATTCCTTTATTTTATTCTGTTTGATGTTGAATTTTCATAATGATTCTGACATACACACCCACATGCAGTCAAGGCACATGCCTGCTTACTGATGTTTATTCAATATGCATTGATGAAGCCAAAGATTTAATTTTCAGAAATTGTGTTGTCATTCAGAGTAACGATTAATTCTAAACTGATAAACCCTAAGTTTAAATGACAACGATAATCTTTCAGAAACCATTTGAGTTTAAATTAACACACAATACATATCTTCCTTAAGTTTTCAAGTTTGACAGTTACTCTTTGACAATCCATTTCATTTAATTGTCCATTCAAGTTGAGGAGGGATGTT
>JAPXFY010000035.1:22645152-22670152 GCA_030674185.1 Monoplex corrugatus
GAATCTCCTTAGATTCATTATGTGCACGAATGCATTGATATGTGTACTTAATTTTCTTTTGTTTTTCCTGTTGAAGTATTGTGTGTGTATTGAAATGGTTATAGCCTTGGTATGGCTCTAGGCAGTCAGCTGGGTTTTAAACAAAAATAACAATTACATTAAAAATGTAAAAATATAGGTCTATGTGAATGTCGGTGGAAAGAGCATGGGTCAGAGACAGAAAAGCACAGTGGTTTGTATGGATGTAGAATGGTCCAGAAGGCAATAAGACAGTGTCTGATGAAAGTCACCTCAGAGCAAACCATTCCCAACTGCTACTTTTAGGTCAATGTTTTCGTTCTTTAAAATGTGAGATTGTGGGTACAAAAGCCAAAACCTTGAATACAAATGAAAAATTAACTTATGTGTTGGATGATAAAGTGTGCATGCCAGCATAACAGGCTGTTTATAGATAGTTTTGAAAATATTCATGTCATTTCATGTTTGTGGGAGGGGTGAGTGAGTGAGTAAGTGATTGCAAACGTGCATGTATATCACTATATATATATATGTGTGTATTTAGAATGATAATATGACTACGTAGTTTGGAATAATGATCATGTACAAATGTTTTCATGTTCAATGTTTTAATGTAACAAACGGTTGCCCATGAATTTTCTTTATCCTTCAGCGTGAGTGAATGATGAAAGCTGCATCATTTCTCACTGCGAGATGATAAAGTTAAGTTGATATGATTTTACTTCACATCCACATTTTATGTAAGTGCTAGAAATACAGAGAAAATATATTGTACAAACTGTTGAAAACAATACACAGATCAATCAATGTTCAACCTCACCCCTCAAATCATCAATGTTTTACAGCTGTTAACTGAGGTCATTTATAACCTTTATATAATTTTTTTTTTTATACCAACTCAATGGCCACAGAAGTTGGAACAATTATTACACTGCTAGGAAGATGATGACAATGGAGATGATAACAATGATGCTATGGAGTTCCATCTACTGATGATCTAGGATTGAGATTACATGAAAAGGCCTCATCATCATCATGTGCCCTGCCGCATGGCATTGGCGATCACAGCCCTCCACATGAATCTATCCTTTGTCGCTGCATCTACCACCCTCTCCATCTTCATCCACTCTACAAAGCCATCCAATATTTTCTCCCTGTGTCTAGCTAGTGCTCTTTTTCCCTCCAGCATTCCTGTTGTGACTAGGTGTTCTAATTTTCTTGCCACATAAAAGGTCCTTTAAATTTTGCTTGTCTTTTCCTTATCTTCTTCTTCTTTAATCCTTTGACTCCTGCATCCTATCCACCAACTGCAAAAACTTAACCCTTTGACTCCCTCACCCTATCCACCAAAGGGTAAATGATCTTGTGTCTGCCTTCTTCAAGACTTGTCTCATTTGCTTTCTTTGCTGTCCATGGAATTCTTAACATTCAATCATAATAAGTCATGTAGTCAATCAGGGTAAAGGGATACAGACACCTGTACTGTTAATTGGTCAAGAGATTTGAGCAACACCCTAAATGACACATCCATGAAGTGGATGACACTTAACTGTATGATTCCGGTCATCTCAATGAGCCCCCTTAGCACACCCAGCTCTGGGTAGGAGCAGGCTGGGACAGACAAATCCTACAATGATTCTGACACCACTGATGGGGATTCTTACCCACAACCTTCCTGCTGGATGGTAGCCCTCTGTGCTAACAATTGCACTAGGGCAACAGTTTACATCAATTATTTCTGGTATCACTTATCACTATTTTCACATGTCCCAACTGTGAAGGGAGCTATTTCTGTAGGCCTCCATGCATATTTGATGGTGTCTATGCCTATGACCTCCTATCTGCCAGGTCATCACAATGGTGGTGCCCACAATCTATGATATCCCTCAATGCTAATCTACCCAGTACTAATTGTGTGTGTGTGTGTGTGTGTGTGGTGTGGGTGTGTGTGTGTGTGTGTGTGTGTGTGTGTGTGTGTGTGTGTGTGTGTGTGTGTGTGGTGTGTGTGTGTGTGTGTGTATGTGTGTATGTGTGTGTGTGTTGTGTGTGTGCGTGTGTGTGTGCGTGCGTGCATGCGAGCGTGTGTGTGTGTGTGCGTGTGTGTGTAGCATGTGCTTGTGTGTGTGTGTGTGTGTGTGTGTGTGTGTGTGTGTGTGTGTGTGTGTGTGTGCGTGCGTGTGTGTGTGTGATGTGCATACTTGCTTTTACATCGGTTTATTTTACATACAAGATGAGTTTATGTTACATGTTATGATTTGTTACTGTAAAATGCTTTACATGTTTGTGTTTCACTAGACTACAATGCCATTTCTCTTTTTTATTAAAGAGAAAGAGACAAGAGAGACTCTGTGTGTGTGTGTGTGTATGTGGTGTGTGTGTGTGTGTGTGTGGTGTGTGTGTGTGTGTGTGTGTGTGTGTGTGTGTGTGTGTGTGTGTGTGTGTGTGTGTGTGTGTGTGTGTACGTGCATGGCATATGAGATGTGCATGCCTGCATATGTGTGTGCATGCATGTGTGTGTGCATGCAAGAGAGGATGCACATCTCCATGCAGGTGCATGAAGACAGAATATTATTTTTTAAGAGAAAAGAGAATGGCTGCATGTATTAAATCTACCATTTGACAATGTAGAGCATAATGTATAATACTATTATTCAACACATACATATAATATATATATAGATGTTACAAAAAATAAGACAAGCATGTACTACTGACCAACGTAATGCCACAATAACAGACTTCACTGTATACGTGACAGTAACAAAATGAATGGCACAGGCACTATTGGGTACAAACAATTGTGACTGCCTGCGTTTAAGCAAACAGGAACCAGAAAAACATGAAAATAGAATCAAAACACGTATTTAATAGAATATACCAGACAAGACAGGTGCAAATTTTTGGTCAACTGGTCTTTGTCAAGTGCAAACGTAAGATAACAAAGAACAAATTTCATACAACCAATAAAAAAAATTAGAGAGATAGCTACTCGACGAAACAACATGGGAGCTGAGGTTCGCTGTTTTCCTCCTAATTTTTGCATTTGTTGCCTGACATTTGTTCATTAGAACTGGCATGACAAAACAAAACAAAATGGTCCAGTTAAACGAAGGCACAGGGCTTCCCAAAGAATACGAAAATCAATGCAGCAGAAATGTGGCTCTATAGACGACTTCTCAGAGTCAAATGGACAGACAGAGTAACAAATGACAGCATATTAAAGGAATTGAATGTTAAGCGCCAACTGCAAACAGAAATCAACAAAAGACAGCTGAAATATGTAGGCTATGCAATCAGAAACACCCAAACAGATTTGATATCAACAGTCCTGAGGGGAAAACTGAGGCGAGGAGTAGAAAGTAACAACCACACTCCTCCTACTTCAACCGCTGATGTCTGTGATCTGGGGATTCAGGAGGTCGCCCACACACGTCTGAATGGTGTGACCTGGAGAGGACGTGTGACCTGGAGAAGACTTGTAACATGGAGCGCTGAGCCCAGCCCAGCGAGGGAGAGAAGTGAGGGGTGGGGATTTGTTCTCTGTCTTGTGTCTGCGCTTGACAAAGGCCAGAAGCCTGAATTTTGCACCTGTCTTGTCTCCTTATATTAAACACATGTTCTGGATCCGTTTTCGTTTTCTTCTGATTCCTATCATTCAGTAAAGTTTACAGGTAGAGAAATTCCGCACACCCCACTCCGTTGCTACTCCTTATAACCCTCTGGCTCCCTCACCCTATCCGCCAGCATCCCACACTATCAGCCATGACAGCACAGCAAAAACTTGACCCTTTCATTTCCTCACCCTATCCACCAGCTTCCAGGAAGCTGGTGGCTAGGGTGGGAGGAGTGAAAAGTTCAGTTTCTGCAGCTGGTGGATAGGATGCGAGAGTGAAAGAGTTAAAGGGTTATCTAATGAGGGAAATGAGACATCTACACTTTACAGGGTCAAAAACATTTCAAACAACAAAACATCACACAGGAATTTGGCCTGGAGGAAGGAAACGAACATTTGTTCAGCTTTCCGTTTGTTTACAGCACTGGTCATTTCTAATGATATCTTAGTCAACAGCTGTTTCCTGCCAGTCTTTCTCTCTTAAGCACACACACATAGAATGATAGATACACACAGACACACACACACACAAGCATACATGCGCACACACACACAAGCACACATACACACACATATGCATGCATGCACACACATACACATGCAAACACACACACACACACACACACACACACACACACACACACACACACACACACACACACATACGTATGCATGCACACACACACACATGCATGCATGCATACAAACACACATGCATGCATGCATGCACACACATGTGCACGAGCGTGCACACACACACACACACACACACACACACACACACACACACACACACACACACACACACCCCACAACACACACAGACAACCACTCAGTTACTCACACACTCTCATTTCTTTGAATTTTTTCTTTCAGACATGTTTTTCCATGTCCATATTATGTCTGAAATAAACTGTACTTCTTAAACTATGTGACAAGTGTTGGCAGGTTGATATGAGAAAATATTTAGTCTGTGTATAAACGTGCAATGTGCACTGAACATTCTACAGGATGCATTTCAATGGAAGTAACTCATACCCAACAATATATGCTATCCATCCCTCTTTCACTGTATAATCATGAAAAATGTAACAGGTGCATGCCCTTTATCAATCATCAGTGCATGCAATTATTCATTATAAAGCTCCTTCATATCTGAAGCAAAATATCTCTTGCCAAGAGAAACATGACTCAAACTACAAAACAGGCATTTTAGTGTTGCCCCCAAACAAGACTGGATCTGTATAAATCTTTTAGTCTAGTACATCTTAGTACAACCTGTCATCATCATCATCATCATGTGCCCTGTGGGAATGATTTAACACAAAGCCTGAAAGGCCCATTGTCATCAGCACATGTGGGCTAATATCAAATGTTTACCAATATCATTTATGTTCTATTCCACTCTTTCTTTCTTTTTTTCTTCTTTTTCTTTTTTTTTTTTGTTTTTTTTTGTTGCACATCCGTATATATGTGTTGCTGTAGACACTGATATTGTTGACTACCATAACTATACAAATCTACGTATGTTTGAGTATATGTATGCTTACTGAGTTCATTTTGATATGACCATAACATGGAAAAGTAATACTTGTAATACCATACTGAAATGACTTGACTGGAAATATCGTTGCCATGTAGTTAAGTATTCAATTATTTTCTCAAATGAATCAATTTTTTTTCCTGTTTTAAACACACATGCACAAATTCGAGTATGTGTCTACACTACATGCATTCATGGTGAAATCTCCTGTCTTTTTTTTCTTTCATCTTCTGTTAGTTTTTTTTAACAATAATTTTTTTGCCAGTAGTTTAAGTTCACCTGTGTGCCAGTATGTCTACCACTGGACTTTATAAAGAATAATTTCATTTAGATTCATTTCACACACACACACACACACTCTCTCTCTCTCTCTTCTCTCTTCTCTCTCTCTTTTTCTCTCTCTCTCTCTCTCTCTCTTCTCTCTCTCTCTCTCTTCTCTCTCTCTCTCTTCTCTCTCTCTCTCTCTCTCTCTTTTCTCTCCTTTTAGATTCATATCACTGCTCTTGCACTCTCACTTCCACTTCAGTTCCCTTTCAGGGAAAATACATTGTTATTGTCAATTTTCTTTAAATCCCAGTCGACTGCGTAGAGCCATATCAGGGCTATAACCGTTTCAAAACATACACAATACCTCAACAGGAAAAAAAAAACAGAAAAGAAAATAAAGTACACATAGCAATGCATTCATGCACATAATCTCAGGAGATGCCCCTGGTGTTGACCATTCCATCCAATATATCGCATAGGGGATTTAAAAAATAGACCTGAAAACAAACTTAAACATAACTAAGGACACTAAAACATATATCAGAAGGGCCTAAATTATCTAAAATTGCTTGCTCATATCTCATGTCCCTAGAGCCAAAAATGCACTTAGCCCTTTGAGTCCTGCAACCTATCTACCATCTGCAAAAAGCTAACCCTATGACTCCCTCACCCTATCCACCATTCCCTGTATGAAGCTGGTGGATAGGATGAGGGAGCCATAGATTAAGTTTTTGCTTTGGGATTTTGGTCAACAATGCAGGATGGTGGTGGATAGGGTGCAGGAGTTAAAGGTTAATACATATACCCAATTATCAATAACACATACAGTTAAAATGATGCTGAATGAAAGAACGAATGGACACAAGTACCAAAACAGGCGTACTCACATTCTGATGGGATGAAGAAGGTGGTGAAGCAGGTGAACAGACCGATCACCATCAGCTGCAGGGGATTCCATGGAGCGATGCTGTTCGACATCTTGGCAAGATATTTCTTCACTCTTCTACCGACCCAACAACTCACCGCACCACACACAAACACACACAAATCAAAGTCTCACTCAAAAGTCCACAATCGTCGCACTGTCACCCTTTCACATAGCGACAGACAGCAAGAGGCAGTGTCAGTACAAGTTCTGTCTTGTTCGTGTCTGACGTGGTCAAGACAGGCAGAAGATTCCTCCTTTCTGGGGACAATCAGGTTCAGCTTGCATCACTTCCTTTACATGTTTTCGGTGGTTTGCATGATCGATCAAGGGTGAAGATGCAGTGTCTGAAACAAGCACAATGTGAATACATTACACAATGTGAAGAACTGGGACTTAATCACAGTGACTATGTAGTCTTGTTTATCTATGACAAAATACAGGCCTAAGGGGAGGGGGGAAGGACTGAATCAAATCATCAAGTTTTCAGATCCCTGTCTCTAACAGCTAACATGGTTGATGAAGGGTGATGATGCACTTTGTGAAACAACTTTAGCAAAAGTGGAGAAATTACAGTGACCATTCAAGATAGTGTTTGTCTACTACACCCTAAGGTTGGCAGTCTGACGGTGTTTTTCTTGTTCTTCTTCTTTTGTTTACTATCTACATGGTCAGACCTGATGCTACCCTGCCCCTCCTGACTGAAACAAACAACGGCCAATTAGTGTGTGTGTTTGTATGAGTGTGCGTCCATGTATGTTTTGCACTGATGCTGACAAGTGACATATCTTTATTCCACCACTTAATGTCTTTTCTAACTTGAATTGACCACATCATTCTTCTTAAACTGCCCGTCCCTTGAGTATGTTTTGAAACGGTTACAGCCCTGACATAGCTCTATGCAGTGTTGTTGTTGTTTTTGTTATTGCTGATGTTGTTGTTGTTGTTTAAAGCCCAACCGACTGCGCATAGCCATATCAGGGTTATAACTGCTTCAAAACATACAAAACTTCAACAGGAAAAAAAAAAGGAAAAGAAAATTAAGTACATATATCAATGCATTCGCGCACATAATCTTTGGACATGCCCTGGCGTTGACTACTCCGTCCAATTTATCGCACAGGGGATTAAAAAAAACACCTGAATACAAATTTAAACATACCTAAGGACACCAAAACATACAAAAACGGGCATAAATTGCCTCAAATTGCTTCCACATATCTCAGCTCCCTAGAGCCAAAAATACACTTAATACATGTACCCAATTATCAATCCTAAGAGAATGTGTGTAAGACTTTATCGAATACATACAGGTGAATGGACCAGCAAGACAGAAAATGATAGGAAGAAACAAAGAAAGTGACAGAAAAGAGGACATTTCTAGCATATAATTTCCAGAAGGTGGGGATACTATTTATACTGAAAGAGCCCCAGGCATCCCCACGGGGGATCACCAGGGTTATAGGCTGATGGACCAAACAACACAACACTCAGTCAAACAGCTTTTGTAGGTGGTGCTTTTTTCCCCCTTCACTTTTTTTTTTTTAATAGGATCATTGCATCCAGGGAGGTTACCTTTGCGCTCACCTTTTTTTTTTTGTTCCAGTTTTTGCAACACCTTAATGGCCACAGAAGCTGGCACAATTGTTGTTGTTGTTGTTGTTGTTGTTGTTGTTGTTGTTGTTGTTGTTGTTGTTGTTGTTGTTGATACAATGCGATGATGATGATGTCGATGAGGATCATGATGCTATCGACTTCCATCTAGGATTGAGACTGTGTCACAGGGCTGTACTCTTATTATCATAATACATACTGGCGTCAACCAGGCCCAAGAGATACAGACGCCTGCGGTGCTGGTCAGTAGATTTGAGCAACACCCTCAATGACACATCTGTGAAGTGGATGAGACTCGACTGTGTGGTCCCAGTCTTCCCAGTGAGCCCATAGCACGCCCAACACTGGGTAGGAGCCGGTTAGAGCCGAAAAATCCCACAATGATTTTTGAAGGTACTGATGGGGATTTGAACCCACAACCTTCCATTAATAGTCCGTTGCGTTAACCACTACACCACGGCGGCTGGTTTTCCCCTTCACTCTTGTCCAAACAGACCTGCATTTCCACTTCAATGAAAGGGCCTTGCCACAACGCATGGCTGCCCACAAGCCCTCCACCTACCCCAGCCCTCACCATCACTTGAAAGCGTTTTTAAAACCCTGGCTTCTCAGGCAGATACTTTAACCCTTTGACTCCCACACCTTGTCCACCAGCATCCTGCATTGTTCACCATGCTAGCAAAGCAAAAACTTGACTATTTGATTCCCTCATCCTACTCACCAGCTTCCTACAGGAAGCTGGTGGATAGGGTGAGGGAGTCAAAGGGTTAAGTTTTTGCAGTTGGTGGGAAGGGTGTAGGAGTCAAGGGGTTAAAACCATGGCTTCTCAGGCAGATACTTTAACCCTTTGACTCCCACACCCTGTCCACCGGCATCCTGCATTGTTCACCATGCTAGCAAAGCAAAAACATAACCCTTTGACTCCCTCACCTTATCCGCCAGCTTCCTGCATGCAGCTGGTGGATAGGGTGAGGGAGTCAAAAGGTTATGTTTCTGCAGCTGGTGGACAGGGTGCTAGAGTCACAGAGTTAAACCATCAGGCCAGAAGTAAAACTGAAGTACCTGCAAGCAGCACACCAGGTGAGAGAGAATAGACAGACACTTGTTTACTCACATGACAGAATGAACTGTGTATGCTGGAAGGGGGGAGAAGGGAAAGGTGTTATTGTTATTGTTATTTTTGTTTAAAGCCCAGCCGGCTGCATCGAACCATATCACGGCTATAACCGTTTCAAAACATACATAACACTTTAATGAAAAAAAAGAAAACTGAGTACACATATCAATGAATTTGCACATATAATCTAAGGAGATGCCCCTGGCATTGACCACTCTGTCCAATTTATCATACAGGACATTTAACAAATATACCTGAATACAAAATTAAACATAATTACGGACACTAAAACATATACAAAAATGGGCCTAACTTATCTAAAATTGCTTCAGCATATCTCATATCCCTAGAGCCAATGATGCTATTAACACATGTACCCAATTATCAATCCAACAAGAAAGTATGCAAGACTTTATCAAACATATACAGGTGAATGGACCAGCAAGGCAGAAAATGATGGAAAGAAGTGACAGAAAGCAAAGGAACAAGGCAAAGAGTGACAGTACAGAATTTTCCAGAAGGTGGGGAAACTATATACTGAAAAGCCCCCGGCATGCCCACGGGGGGGGGGGGGGGGGGATTACCATCACTTGAAAAGTTTTCAAAACCATGGCTTCTCAGGCAAACACTTATAAACCAACAGGCCAGAAGTAAAACTGGAGTGACTGCAAGCACCACACCACGTTGAGAGATAACAGACAGACGCTTATTTACTCACACGACAGAATGAAGTGCATGCGTTGGGGGGAAAGGGTGAGGGGGTGGGGGAGGGAGGAGGGTGGGGGGAAGGTGTAAGGCCGGGTGAAATCATCATAGACCTTAACTGCACCACTTGCATGATCAGTGAAGGGTGATGCTGCAAAGGCTGAAATAACAAGCGCAGGAAGGGGAAGGGGACCGTTTCCAGTGACCATGCCTGCTCAAGGTACATTCCTTCTCTCCATTCCAGCATGCTCATGCCTCCACCGGTCAGTACTGCCATTTGTGACAAGGAAACCTTGCCTTGGATGCATGTACCCACATTATTCTGGTGGGTAGGTCCACACTAGGTACGCAGCATTATTATCTTGCTGCACAGTCCGTCTGCTCACACTTCAGCGAATTGGAGAAAGATGAAAAAAAAAATATGCACACGTTTTTAAAAGTAACAAGCTGAATGGACCAGTAAGACAGAAAAATGAGATGATGGGGGGGCGCAAACACCAATCCAAAAACAACCCCAAGAAGAACTGAGCGGTAGAAACGATGGAAATTTAAAGCACACAGCTTCAACTGTAGTTCAAGATGGGACTTTTTTTTTAACCTTCATCTTTTTTTTTTAACCTTCACCTACTCCACTGTTGTCTATGAATGATTGCCACCTACTGTATTGGACTGTTGCCAAACAATGACTGTGAAGGAGAATGGTGACTGACACTACACTATCAATGGGCCTATGGTAAAGAACAGTGGAGGATACAGAAGGGGGAAAATATGTCCTTACATATTACACAAAAATCACATTACACAACAAACTAAAAGATCCTATAAACACTAAGACAGAAGGGAGAAATGGTGTTTAGCAGAGGTTGAGCAGATAAAACAGACAATCAAAACATGATGACAATATATGTAAATGTGTGTATGTATGTATGCATATAATGTATGTATGTATGTATGTAGGTATGTATGTATGTATGTATGTATGTATGTATATGTATGTACATATGTATGTATGTATGTATATATATATATGTATATATATATATACATATGCATATTTGCAGATAAGCCAAAAAACAAAGACAACAAACTAGAGTTTTGAGCCCAGTACTTCAGCCTGTGTGTGGCTTTCCTCAGGGGACTATTTCATCATTATATATATGGGTCGTTCTCTGGAGATGTGTAGTGGCTAGGGTGACCTACTTTTGTAGCCTATAATTCAAAATACATAAATCCTACACTCTTTTGCCTGTTTCCCATTTAATGTATATATATTAAATAAATATATTCTAAAAAAAAACGTGGTGTTTGTTGATTGTGTTGTTAGCTTATTTGATGTTATGTTCGAAAAAGTCCCGCTCTGGCCATACCTGATTTGTGACATGCTGATAGTGGGCCAAGTCAAACCATTGTTGCTGTTTATTAAAGACACATTCCTAACAATAATTGTTTTGGGTGTGTGTGGTATAACGGCTTTGTATGCAATGAGTGAAAAATAATGATCATGCAGTATTGTGTGAGTGATTTTGCTACCAAAAAACTCTAACGGTCGCATCGCTTCGTTACTCTGGATCATGCAGAAATAGATTTGGTATCCCCGAACATGTGTCAACAATGTGTTCGGAACTACTCACACTGGAGTATTCTCAGGCATTTCGAGTTCCTATGCAGCATATCTTTTTTACAATTGCAGACTTGCAAACATGACTTATTCGTTATTTCAAAATCTTACCCATCATCGTTTCAAATTTTGAACGTAGCGACCGAACACATTTTTAAAACCCCTGAAGTTGACACAGAAGCCCTTGGAACTTAATTTTGACCTACTTCTATTTTTCGATGTCAGAAAGATAATAGTGTAATCAGGTTCCTATTTCCTGTCTGATGCTGTGTGAGGATTCACAGGAAGTCATCGTCTCACCACGTGTGTGAAATGTAGTGACCGTGCTTTGATTCCTTCACTGAGCGCATTTCGACCGGTCAAGGTCAGATATATTGACCTCTGCACTCCTTCCAAAGTAGACAAAATTATAAACAATGCTCATAATTATTAAATCTGTGTAGAAATGGTTAGCTTTGAAGTCGTTGGAGGATAGCATTGACAATTTTCTGACACCCCGATTTTCCGCGCCTGTCGCCTGCATTCAGTGGTTATGTCACACTTTCACTGCATGTTTTCTGAGAACGACCCATATACGGTAAGTAACAATCTCCCTACATACCAATAATCGTGAAGCCATAAAAGCATCCTGATACAAGGAAAGTGTTGCTCTGAGATGACAACAAAATATTCTCTTCTTTCCAATGACGGTAACAGCTGTGTCCATTTAAGAATCATTTTAAAGTATACATGTGTACATAAGCACACCTGAACACACACACACACACACACACACACACACACACACACACACACACCACACACACACACACACCACACACACACACACACACTTTACAACCATGTCCTAGTGTTGTTTGTTGTTGTCACTGGCAAACTTTACAACCCTAACCTAATGTTGTCTGTTGTTGTTGTCAATGGCAAACTTTACAACCTCATCCTAGTGATGTCTGTTACTGTTGTCTGTTGTTGTCACTGGCAAACTTTACAACCTCATCCTAGTGATGTCTGTTACTGTTGTCACAGGCAAACTTTACAACCCCATACTAGTGTTGTCTGTTGCTGTCACTGGCAAACTTTACAACCCCATTATACTGTTGTCTGTTGTTGTCACTGGCAAACTTTACAACCCCATCCTAGTGTTGTCTGTTGTTGTCACTGGCAAACTTGACAACCCCATCCTAGTGTTGTCTGTTGTTGTCACTGGCAAACTTTACAACCCCATTATACTGTTGTCTGTGGCCTGTTGTTGTCACTGGCACACTTTACAACCCCATCCTAGTGTTGTCTGTTGTTGTCACTGGCAAACTTTACAACCCCATACTAGTGTTGTCTGTTGTTGTCAATGGCAAACTTTACAACCCCATCCTAGTGTTGTCTGTTGTTGTCACTGGCAAACTTTACAACCCCATCCTAGTGTTGTCTGTTGCTGTCACTGGCACACTTTACAACCCCATTCTAGTGTTGTCTGTAGCCTGTTGTTGTCACTGGCACACTTTACAACCCCATTATGCTGTTGTCTGTTGTTGTCACTGGCACACTTTACAACCCCATTATACTGTTGTCTGTTGTTGTCACTGGCAAACTTTACAACCCCATCCTAGTGTTGTCTGTTGTTGTTACTGGCAAACTTTACAACCCCATACTAGTGTTGTCTGTTGTTGTCACTGGCAAACTTTACAACCCCATCCTAGTGTTGTCTGTTGTTGTCACTGGCAAACTTTACAACCCCATTATACTGTTGTCTGTAGTTGTCATTGGCAAACTTTACAACCCCATTATACTGTTGTCTGTTGTTGTCACTGGTAAACTTTACAACCCCATCCTAGTGTTGTCTGTTGTTGTTGTCACTGGCAAACCTTACAACCCAATCCTAGTGTTGACTGTTGTTGTTGTCAATGGCAAACTTTACAACCCCATCCTAGTGTTGTCTGTTGTTGTCACTGGCAAACTTTACAACCCCATCCTAGTATTGTCTGTAGCCTGTTGTTGTCACTGGCAAACTTTACAACCCCATCCTAGTATTGCCTGTAGCCTGCTGTTGTCACTGGCAAACTTTACAACCTCATTCTACTGCTGTCTATTGTTGTTGTCAATGGCAAACTTTACAACCCCATCCTAGTGTAATATGTTGTTGTTGTCACTGGCAAACTTTACAACCCCATCCTAGTGTTGGCTGTTGTTGTCACTGGCAAACTTTACAACCCCATACTAGTGTTGTCTGTTGTTGTCACTGGCAAACTTTACAACCCCATACTAGTGTTGTCTGTTGTTGTCACTGGCAAACTTTACAACCCCATCCTAGTGCAGTCTATTGTTGTTGTCACTGGCAAACTTTACAACCCCATCCTAGTATTGTCTGTTGTTGTCACTGGCAAACTTTACAACCTCATCCTACTGCTGTCTATTGCTGTTGTCAATGGCAAACTTTACAACCCCTCCTACTGTTGTCTGTTGTTGTCACTGGCAAACTTTACAACCCCATTATACTGTTGTCTGTTGTTGTCACTGGCAAACTTTACAACCCCATCCTAGTGTTGTCTGTTGCTGTCACTGGCACACTTTACAACCCCATCCTAGTGTTGTCTGTACCTGTTGTTGTCACTGGCAAACTTTACAACCCCATCCTAGTGTTGTCTGTTGTTGTCACTGGCAAACTTTACAACCCCATACTAGTGTTGTTTGTTGTCAATGGCAAACTTTACAACCCCATTATACAGTCTATTGCTGTTGTCACTGGGAAACTTCACAACCCCATACTAGTGTTGTCTGTTGTTGTCACTGGCAAACTTTACAACCCCATCCACGTGTTGTCTGTTGTCACTGGCAAACTTTGCAACCCCATCCTAATGTTGTCTATTGTTGTTGTCACTGGCAAACTTTACAACCCCATCCTAGTATTGTTTGTTGTTGTCACTGACACCAAACTTTACAACCCCATCCTAGTGATGTCTATTGTTGTTGTCACTGGCAAACTTTACAACCCCATCCTAGTGTTGTCTGTTGTTGTCACTGGCAAACTTTACAACCCCATTATGCTGTTGTCTGTTGTTATCATTGGCAAACTTTACAACCCACCCTAGTGCTGTCTGTTGCTGTTGTCACTGGCAAACTTTACAACCCCATCCTAGTCTTTGTTGTTGTTGTCACTGGCAAACTTTACAACCCCATCCTAGTCTTGTCTGTTGTCACTGGCAAACTTTACAACCCCATCCTAGTGTTGTTTGTTGTTGTCATTGGCAAACTTTACAACCCCATCCTAGTCTTGTCTGTGGTTGTTGTCACTGGCAAACTTTACAACCCCATCCTGGTCTTGTCTGTGGTTGTTGTTAATGGCAAACTTTTTACATCACTCAAGAGAAGCTGAAAGTTTGCAAATGAAAACCAAACTGCTATCACGGATCAGAAGGAAGAAGGTCAATGGCAAACCTTCATATTTTGAACATGTGTATTGTTGTCACTCTTCTAGTGGTAGTTCATCAATGTCACTGTAAGCAGCAGTCTTCTCAAATGTATTTATCAACTATTTATTATTATTTTTATTTCTGTTAAAAGCCTGGCCGACTGCATAGAGCCATATCAGGGCTATAACTATTGCAAAACATACAATACTTCAACAGAAAAAAAGAAAAGAAAATTAACTGTAGACATATTAATGCATTTGCACACATTTCAAGGACCAGCCCTTGCACTGACCACTCCGCCCAATTTATTATACAGGGATTTAAAAACAAACCTGAATTCAAATTGAAACATAACTAAGGACACTAAAACATACAAAAATGGGCCTAAATTAGCCAAAACTGCATCCACATATCTCATTTCCCTAGAGCCAAACATGCACTTAATACATGTACCCAACTGTCAATCTTAACTCACTCCCTACTAGGCGATTTGGAATTTAACATTCCTCTGTATACTGGGCGTTTGTATAGGTTTTTAAAAAAATCATTAAAAAATAACGGCTATACACATATTCTTTTTATTTTGACACATGATTATCATCATATTGAAGAAGCATTTTCCAAAGTTTCAAAGCTGTAATCTTTATGGTACTCTTTTTGTTGCCAGTTGTAAAACAAGGTATGTTTTCATGGTAATGAAAATGAGGGTGATCACAAGAGCATATAAGGGAAGTTCTCACTGTTCTTGAAAAGAGGACTGTTTTTCACATAAATCACATTGGAAATACCAGTAGAGAGTAAACAATAACTAATTGAGAGTTTCTACTCCCTACAAATAAACTGAAATCAATAACTTACTACTGATAACTTGTCGATTTGTCATTTCACATTCTCCTGTATACAGGCGGTTTGTACAGGTGTTTAAAAAAATCATAAAAAAATAATGAGGAAACACACAGTCTTGAAATTTCCACACATGATTATTGTTTGATTGAATAACCATATTACAGAGTTTCAAAGTTGTAACTTTTACAGTTCTCTTTTTGTAGGTGGTGATGAGAGAAAATATGTTTTTGTGACGACAAAATTGAGGGTGGCATCAATTGGATAGTGGTAAAGTTCACACTGCTCCTGAAAAGTGGACAGTTTTCCACATAAATCACATTGAAAATCCCAGTAGAGAGTGAATAATGGCTACCTGAGATTTCTACTTTATACAATTCAGCTAAAGTTAGCAAAATGCTGCTGACTACTTAGCGATTTGTAGTCAGCTTCAGCATACCAAGTGCTTGAATGGAATTGGAAAATTCATGAAAATAATTAACAAAGCACACATTCTTGAAACAGTAACATATGATTATTGTTTGACTAAATAAGCACAGCACAAGGTTTCAAAACAAACTATAACCTCAACACACAGACACACACACCCAGACACCCAGACACACCCAGACACCCACATCCATACACACACCAAACACATTCATACATACAACATACACACACACACACACACACACACACACACACACACACACACACACACACACACACACACACACAACACACAAACACATACACAGAGTGCACACACACAGTACAAACATCCACACACAGTACAAACATCCACATGCACATAAAAGTGCAGATGTATACACACATACACACACACACACACACACACACACACACATCACACACTTTCCACATCACACACACACACACACACACACACACAAACACATACACACACACTCACATACACCACACACACACACACACACACACACACACACACACACACACACACACACACACATATGCATTTCATTCACTGCTGTTCCATTTTCAAACTATTTTGCTAGTTCCCCTTATGCCTGAAGGCTTTGATCACTGAATCTCTTTGTTTCATCAACCATGTGCTTCATAATCAGGTCACTGAATATTTGATCAAAAAATGAATGGGGGCGTGGTCTGTAATGCCATACAAGTTTAGCCTATGTGTTTTGCTGTCTGTGTATGGAGGAATAACTGAAAGGAAAACACACACACATAAAATCTTCAAGCAGACATTCATCACGAAACAACAAAACCAACCTCTGTCAGATCAGCTACTGGGCTATTTGCATAAGTACCGCGCTACGAAGGCCACGGGAACACATTGTGTCACTCACCACACCCACCCCTCTCTTCCTTTCACCTTCTCTGTCGGACACATTTTCATCAATTCCATCCCTTCTGACGGGCTAAAACCACTTTCTTCATACTGTTCTGCATCTTCAGAGTCAGACCCCTCGGTAAGAATGACTTTTTTGCCCGACATAAAGTGCAAACACGTCTTGTTCGACCGCTGTGAGCGCAACTCGTTTGCAGCTGAGACGCCATTGCTCTCTCGTGGTAAACAGGAAAGGGGTCAGCACAAAGATAGCTCTGTGGCTGACCGGTCATAGGTCACTCGCCACGTGCAGTGGTCAAATATTACTCTGTGGTAATGAGGCTTTAGCATGACCCACTTCAATTTCCACTACACAGCACTCTGTCACCAGTGGAATTTTTTGAATATCAGATCCGCATATCCGGATCTTAGTAAGGAAGCACTTCGCCAAGCCTGTCCTTATATCAGGATGTTAGAGCTGAGTGAGTTAAGAGAAAGTACGTAAAAACGTAAGACTTTATCGAACACATACAGGTGAATGGACCAGCAAGGCAGAAAATGATAGGAAGAAATGACAGAAAGCAAAGGAACAAGGCAGAAACAAAGACAGTGACAGAAAAGAGGACATTTCTAGCACAGAATTTTCAGAAGGTGGTGATATACTATTTATACTGAAAGAGCTTCTGGCATCATTGGGGGGGGGGGGGGGGGTATCAACTACATGTAGTGTTACACAAGTGTTGAACTAGCAACAGTGATAGTGTGACGTCTGCTTCTGCCTGTTTGCTGAAATAGAATGACGGGCAGGTGACAAACTAGTACATTGCACATATAACGTCCCTTCACACACTGAACAGGCAGACACAGTCAAGCTTACTATAGGGTTGGACGTTCTCCCGTGGACCGGACGGATGAGTGAAGGCAGTGGTCTTCAGCGTCTGGTGTGGATCGTAGTGTGGGACAGAAGACCAGTCCTGCAGACACATGTTCCTCCATAGACACAGCATGGGAAGGAATCTGGCAGCCCTGGGTTCTGCATCCGCCAGTCCCTATGAACAGCAGCTGTGTGTTCAAATATCACTGCGCCCTACACGCACTGCACTGCTTACTATATACTACACACAAGGTAAAATGTCTTTCCTATAACATAAAGGGCAGCTTGGGGTTGAGGCGCTGGAGACCTCCATTTCTCTTGGAGTCAGCATCGTGACAGCAGTGCCCATCTTCTCCATCTGGCTTGCTTTACCTTCCCTATCCCTAAAGAGGGACAGGTTCCTACTTATAGCTGGCTGGACAGGGTTGGAGCATTCAGATCACAGCATGAAAGTGATCATCATCCGTTTCAATGGCAAGCATGCTCAATCATACTGCAATGGATTTAAGGAGGGAGTGTTCTAATCAATAAATTTTTAACTACCCTGTCCTTAGACTAGCTGATGATTTACATGCCAGTATCTAAATGTTGACAGCAGGAACGATGTTGAACTCTCTCATAAGTGACAAATCAGCAGGCATACTGACTGCTCTTCAGTTCAGTGACCACAAGACCAATTCTGGAGGCGCATGTTCTTCCACACGCACTGCATGGGAAAGAGTCCTGTGGTCCATGGTCCTGCTGCCGATGTTCCCTTTCCTGTTCTGTGTTGTTTAAATATGACTGTGTCCTGTATGTACCTCTGTCATCAACATACTGTGTGGCAGGCAACATCTTCCCATCTGATGGTGTTGATGCCACAGTCAATAAAGATTGGCTGAAGGGAACGAACCTTGAACCTTCCTCCAACAAATACTATCAGATAGTTCAAATTTGTCAGCAACACTTGTGAGAACTTCTCCAGCCTACACACAAAACCCTATGAGCATGCAAAGTCTCGCGACAAAAGAGACAGAAGACTCCCTCACCCTATCCACCAACTTCCTGCAAAAACTAAACCCTTCGACTCCCTCACCCTATCCACCAACTTCCTGCAAGAAGCTGGTGGATAGGGTGAGGGAGTCAAAGGGTTAAGTTTTTGCTTTGCTGGCATGGTTGACAATGCAGGATGCTGGTGGGCAGGGTGTGGGAGTCAAAAAGGGGTAAAAATGAGTCAAAAAGGGGTAAAAATGACAGACACGTTAGCTTCAGACAGGCAGCAATAGGCCAGGGTTCAAGCTGCTGTATGTCACGAACTTATGAAATCCAGACAAGAGACTGCCACGTCTAGAGCTCTATCAACTGGGTCAGCCAAGCCAAGCCCTCACATAATTTGATTTTTTCATGGCCTGACATCATCTTTGATGCTGGGATACTGTAAGCTTGTCTGTTAGATCCAGCACAACCAGGCATTCCAGAGACTGATGTTCTACTTGGTTTAGTGGCTGTCGTCTAGTCAGTAAGCGGGGTGTGGAGGGTGGGGATAGCTGTGATATTGGATAGACCACAACACAAATACAACCACTGAAGCATACACTGTCTGTGTTGTCTTCATTAATTCGCGCAGTTGTCTAACAGTGAACACACACAAAGGGATGAAACATAAACCAATACATCAGGCACATGTTTCAATAACAACCCCCGGCACTAATGCTGTCCATCCAGTTCAACAACAGCCACCGACAATAATGCTGTTCCAACAATGTAAGAATGTGGTACACTCAATTCAAGCAATCATGTTTTCCCATTGGTAAAATGCAACTAAAAACACAAACACCAATTAAAAACAATGTGAGCATGGTAGTAAGTTGCCAACTGTTGCTTTCATAACTTCACACTCATCACAAATAATCATCCTCTTGTGTAATACAGACTATGTAGAATAATCATCCTATCCTATAACACACACTACATACAGCACTCACCACAATAATCATCCTATCGTATAACACTGAATACATAATAGCACTCACAACAATTATCATCTTATCACATAACACAGACTACATTATCTTCACCCAAAAGTAAAATCATTCCATCACACAACACAATACAAAGAGTAAAAGACATAAAAGTCGGGGATCCAAAGATCATGATTTTCAGACAGTGTTGCAAAAACTGACAATGACAGTCAATAAACGACAATCAACTGACAACGACATAGTCAATAAATGTAAACGACAATCAACTGACAATAACAGCCAATAAACGACAGTCAACTGACAATGACATAGCCAATAAACGACAATCAACTGATAATGATATAGCCAATAAATGACAATCAACGACAATGACATAGCCAAAAAAGAAGCACTGAAATCTATGTACATTGTAAAGTTAAACATGCAAAACTGTTCCATAACCAGCAAGACAGAAAATGACAGGAAGAAATGACAGAAAGCAAAGGAACAAGTCGGAAACAAAGAGAGTAACAGAAAAGAGAATTTTTCTAGCACACAGTTTCCAGAAGGTGGGGGTACTGTCTATACTGAAAGAGTCCCTGGCATCCCTGTGTGAGGAAAGGGACAGAAACTGCCGACCATCCACCATCAAGAATTTACAGCATTTCACCACAAGCTGTCAGGTAGGCAACAAAGGCAGAGACTGTCCCACCTGACACAGATTCCACCACCAGACAGAAAGCCCGTGGAAACTAGCAAAGACCCGAAGTTTTACATTTCAAACATTCATTACCACAGCGAAGTAAAGACAGCTGCATTCATGGAAAACAAATCCAATGGTTTAACATGGCTCATGAAGGACGTTCCAAAGATGCATCACTCCTACATTAACCTGCTCATCAAATACGACATTCCCCCAGGGTAAGTCCACCCCCAGCCAAGGATCACTACTACGGTTCAAGCTTGACTTGCCTCTCTGACCCCCTAGCTGTCAACTGCTCTCCATGTCAACCCCTCACTGCCAAACAAAACCTGCAGGTCATCAAAAACACAGCCGTGAAACCAGACCTCCCCCTATCTCTACAACACTGTCTACACTAGCAGTTTGACGCACACTGAGCAGCGCACTGGGCCCTGACTGTGGCGTCCACATTGACAAAAAACTAAGACTCAGAACCGTTCTGTGGGACCCTGGCTCAGCCCTACTTAGGAGGTTTTGACTGATTTGGTTCAGTTTTTATGTCGACATGCACCTCACGTGATATGACCGACAGCGATAACCATCCCAGGGAAGTGGTGGAAGGGGAACTTATCTAATCCTATACTGACACCAACAGAATAACAATGATGTTAAGATGGGACAGTGAGGCCAGTTTTAATGCAGCGCACCCTAGGATTCGAGCCCACAACCATTAGTATGTAAATCCGACGCTCAAACCAACTGAGCAACTGGGAAGTGGGCTTGACCTCGCTTTTATAGAGTGCTGACCTTGTGTTCACTCACAGCCCAAAAGATTTGTTGACATTTTGTTTAAAGCCTAGTCGACTGCCTAGAGCAGTATATGGCTATAACTATTTCCAAACATACACAATACTTCAACAAATTCACACAAAAAAAAGAAAAAAAAAAGAAAATTAAGCACACATATCAATGCATTTGTGCACACAGTCTAAAGAGATGCCCCTGGCGCTGACCACTCCATTCAATTTATCACACAAGGGATTTAAAACTCATACCTGAATACAAATTTAAACATAACTAAGGACAATAAAACACAAAAACACGCCAAAACTACCTAAAATTACTTCCGCACATCTGGCCTCCCTGCAGCCAAAACTGCACCAAATACATGTACCCAGTTATCAACCCTAAGAGAAAGTATGAACGAGTTTATCGAACACATACAGGTGAATGGACCAGCATGGCAGAAAATGATAGGTATAAATGACAGAAAAAAAGGAACAAGGCAGAAACAATGAGGGTGACAGAAAAGAGGAAATTTCTAGCACATAACTTCCAGAAGGTGGGGATACTATTTATACTGAAAGAGCCCCCAAGTGGAGGGGGAGTGTGTGGGACAACAGTAAAGTCATTTTTGTTTTCACCTCTTCAAGATGAAGGAGCTGTCTACTTGGTTTCTACTGATATTATAATAACATTTGACTGTAACCTGAAACAGGTTACTACAAAGACATTGGTTCAGGAATCAGTTTATGGATCTGGAAATGAATTAGTTTCAACAATCAATCAAGTAGTTTATCAGTCAATCCAGTCAGTCAGTCAGTCAGTCAGTCAGTCAGTCAATCAACTACATTCATCTTACAACTTAATACAAGGGACAATTACAATTTTTCATTCTCATGTCACAATAGATATATGTGACCTGTTCTCACAAATGGGGTCACAACTTAATTTTGGGGGGTATAGAGATATTTATATCACCGGAAAGCAGAAAAAATGCTCTTTCCAATGATGTATAATTCAACTGTCTAACTGGAAAATCGAGCGAGTTACAGTAATTTAAAGGGAGTGGGTGATGGGACGGCCATTTTGAGAAAAGCAGAGTTAAAGAAGGACAACAAAATTCTCTGCTTTTTCCTTAGCAACCAGTATTCTATCTTCATCAAACTTAGTGAAGTGTTAGATAAAGTGGTTCTGCACTACATACTAGCTACTTCGCGAGCTGATTCCAATGGTATGCGATATGCTGAGGCCCTGTACGGTTTCATGGCCTAAATTAAAGCTCAAACACACGCATTTTCACGGAAAAAATCTGCACATTCTCGATGGGTTATCACTTTAAAATGTTATTTTAACACTCTTTCAGCCCAAATTTCACTTTAATCTTTGCCATAATTAATAGATTAATGGTCAGACAATGTGTAGGAACAAAAATCTCAAATCACCCAGATCGACCCTCACAACCTTTTCAGGCCCGTATCTCAGTTCACACGTTGCGACTTGTGACCCCGTTCGCAAGAACCAGTCACATATTTTAAACACTCTCTCTCTCTCTCTCTCTCTCTCTCTTTCTTTCTCTCTCTTTCCGTCACTCTGTCTTTTCTTTTCGCTTTTTATGTGGTGGTAGAGGTGCAATGGAGATCGGGCTCCACCTCAATGCGAACAAAACAGTTCATCTGTCTGAATCAAAACGCATCAGAAGGCATGAGAAGTCTCAATGGAGATGCGATCAAACAAGTTCAAGACTTCAAATACCTTGGCAGCTACACTGACTCCACAGAACAAGACGTCAACACCAGACTCGGAAATGCCTGGGGTGCACTAAATCAACTGGACAAAATCTGGAAATCCAATCTACCAGACAACCTGAAAAGGAACTTCTTCCGAGCAGCAATAGAGTTTGTTCTTACATATGGCTCAATCTCTTGGACCCTAACAACGACATTGGAGAAGAACACTGATAAAGCATACACACGAATGCTGCATGCAGCCCTGAACAAATCCTGAAGAGAACATCCAACTAACAAAGAGTTATACGGTAAGATCCCACCAATCAGTCAATCAATATATCAACAAAGACTGTGCTTCATGGGACACTGCTGGCGTAGCAAAGAAGAACTGGTGGGGGATGTTCTACTATGGAGACCCAGTCACGGCAAACAAAGACCAGGACGTCCAAAGAAGACTTTCATTGACCAACTGATCGATGATACGGGCTGTCAGTATGATGAACTACCTACTGCAATGTCTGACAGAGAGGGATGGAAGAAAGGTGTCATGGATAACCGAGCAAGCTCGACATGATGATGATGATGAGAGGTGCGTGTTGGGGGAGAGGAGGTGCCTGGTGGTGGTAGTAGGTGATGAGGTCACATGATACTCTCTTTCTTGTTCGGGCTGTACTTTTTCCTTCAGTTTCATCTCTCTGTTGGTCTATGTCTGTATTCCCCTCTATCTGTCTGTTCACTTCCTCGATTGGCTTCCTGTGTAGTTTACCGTCTAATTGTCTGTGAATTCTTCTGTTTGTTTCTTCGTTTGTTTCCTTCCCTTCCTATCAACGTCTCCTCACTGTTTTGACCTGATGGCCATCTCTTGAGAGGCAATTTCTCATGTCAGTTTCCTGTTAGTTTCAAGTTTAGTATTAAAACAATAACATTAACAATCAAAATATACAAAATGTTATACTTCATTTAATCTAAACACAAATTCATCCTTTTTTCCCCTCTATAGTCTTAAATCTCCATCAATATTTTCATCTTTAAACATCCTTCCCTCTAAACATTTCATCTGCATGTGTGTGTGTACACACACACACACACACACAAACACACACACACACACACACACACACACACACACACACACACACACACACACACAATCATCACATCATCATCATCGGTTCCACATATTATCATTATTATTATAAATATCTTTGTACAAAGCTGTTCTCCAACTAAACTGGACAGACTGCACATTACACATGATCAGTAAAGCACAGAAAACGCAGTGTGTAACACAAGCTGACCACATTCCACCACGTTCTTGCACAGTCTGCATCTTTGGTGGGTGTGCATGCTGGGCGTTTTCATGTTGGTACAAGACATGACTGACAGGATCTTTAGTTTGCTTATTTGATACTTTGCATGCATGTATACAAACGAAAGAGGTTTAGGCACTTTACTGTTATTGTTGTTTAAAGCCCTGCTGACTGCATCGAGCCATATCAGGGCTATAACCGCTTCAAAACACATACAAAACTTCCAACAAGAAAACAAAAAAAAGAAAATACATGTAAAGCACATATATCAATGCAATTGCACACATAATCTAAGGAGATGCCGCTGGCACTGACCACTCCATCCAATTTATCGCACAGGGGATTTAAAAAACACAGCTGAATACAAATTTAAACATACATAAGGCCAGTCAACTGTGTACAGCCATATCAGGGCTATAGCCATTGCAAAACATACACAATACTTAAACAGGGGGGAAAAAAAAGGAAAAGAAAATTAAGCACACATTCAATGCATTCACGCACATAAGCTAAGGAGGTGCCCCTGGCCTGGACCACTCTGTCCCATTTATCACACAGGGGATTTAAAAAAACATACTTGAATACAAATTTAAACATAACTAAGAACTCTAAAACATATAAAAACGGGCCTAAATTCCTTAAAATTGCTTCTACATATCTCATTTCCCTTGAGCCAAAAATGCACTTAACACATGTACCCAATTA
>JAPXFY010000035.1:22675152-22682652 GCA_030674185.1 Monoplex corrugatus
GCTAAAGATAGGCATCAGCCCCACGAAAAATGGGTGCAAATCAAACAAATCCATATGACACAGCAGAATTGAGCAGTAGCAAGACTGCAATGCACGTGCAAGCCATGTCGATCGTGAACACAAATCATCAGTTTGGATGCACTGTTGCGTATTTGAGGTCGCGTTCGAGACACATTTCCAACCATGCCCCAAAGACGACGATTAAGCGATGTTGACCGAGGGCGGGCCATGGCGTGGCTACAGGATGGCATAGGGATCCGAGAAGTTGGTCGCCGATTAGCTGTCAGCCATTCAGTCATTCAGACTTTACGAGACCGCCACACTGAAACAGGTAGTGTTGCTGAACGAAGACGACCAGGACGTCCGCGGTCAACTTCAAGACAGCAAGACAGGTTTCTAGTCGTGTCGGCTTTAAGGCAGAGAACAGCCACCGCCAACACACTCAGGGCGCAACTGCGAACAGCTGTCAATGTTAATGTCAGTGACCAGACAATTCGGAACCGGCTGAGAGAAGGAAACCTGCGTTCAAGGCGACCCGCAGTCCGACCTGTCCTGACAGCTGCTCACCGCGCTGCACGCCTGGCATGGGCCCGACGTCATCTGGCATGGACAAGGCAGCAGTGGAGAATGGTGCTGTTCACTGACGAATCCCACTTTACCAGATCCTTCCATGACGGCCGAATCCGCGTCTGGAGGCGACAGGGAGAGCGGTACCACAATGCCACTGTGATGGAGCGTGATCGCTATGGTGGCGGATCCATCATGGTGTGGGGTGGAATGGGGATGGCCTACAGAACCCCCCTTTACCGTGTGCAAGGCAACCTGAATGGCGTGGGCTACAGGGATAACATTCTGCAGCCTCTCGTACTACCGGCACTGCAGGCCATGGGACCGGGCGCCATTTTCCAGGACGACAATGCAAGACCTCACAGAGCCCGAGTCGTCAACGACTTCCTGCAGCAGCAGCAAGTCATCCACATGGACTGGCCAGCATGTTCACCGGATCTCAATCCCATCGAACACCTGTGGGACGTGCTGGGCCGACGACTTCGAGATAACCACCCCCCACCAGCTGACCTCGACCAGCTGTTCCAATTTCTTCAGCAAGAATGGCAGGACATTCCCCAATTGACTCTGAGGACACTGGCTCAGTCCATGAGACAACGATGCCGCGAATGCATTCAGGCCAATGGCGGACACACACGATTTTGACTTTTTTGGGTGAGCTGCAACTTTTCACATTTTTGAAAAATGGGGTCATGTCCATCAACCTCAAACTCTTGTTATTGACATTAATTTGGTCAATGAATTTTGTTGATTATCGGTTGATTAATGAATAAAGTACAATTTACATTCATTGTTATTAACTGTTTGTGTTTCGACATGGAATTGCGAGATAGTTTCTCAGTGGCCTTTCAATTGTTTTGAGCAGTATATATAAGCACGTTTCCGGCCCAGGCCCTTTGTCAAGTGAATGAAAAGTGGTAAATGAAAGTGACGTGGAAAATAAAAATGACGTGGAAAATAAAATGACGTGGAAAATAAAAATGACAGAGCAGTGCTGGCGGGGTTGGGGTGAGGGAGAAGAGGGGGATTAGTAGGACAAGGAGAGGGCCGGGCACCGCTACGCGACGGCAGTTCTGGTGTTCAGGCGCCGGGGGATCTTTCACCAACAAGCTACTTTTCAATGTTTTGAGTTTTCTAGTACAGAATTTCCAAATGACTGGGATACTATTTATACTGAAAGAGCCCTAGCATCCCCATAGGCGAGGTTAGGTAAATACATCTTCTGTTCAGCATGAACTGTCACTAGGGGATCCCGTTTGAAAAGCAGACGGCAATACGCTGACCGCTTTCCTGTGCTAGTTATACCTACAATTTATATATAGGTATATTAGGTACCGTTAAGTACCAGCCATGACTCTCTTATACCCAAGCCACTCCTTTTGTAGCAAATAGTTCTCTCAAGTGGTGTTGAACATGCCCCTTTGCCTCGCCTTCATTGATCTCACGAAAGCGTTCGACCTGGTCAGTCGGTGTGCTCTTTTCAAGCTTCTGAAGAAAATCGGCTGCCCCCCAAGACTATCAGCTGTCATCGAGTCTTTCCACGAGGATATGCATAGCACTGTGTGCTATAATGGTGCCACATCAGAGCCTTTTAGAATCAGCAGCGGAGTGAAACAGGGATGTGTTTTGGCCCCAACTCTGTTCGGGATCTTCTTCTCGATGTTGCTGACCTATGCCTTCTGCAGATCTGAAGAAGGGGTATATCTTCATACAAGGACCGATGGAAAGCTCTTCAACATTGCCAGGCTTCGTTCCAAGACTAAGGTGGAAAAGAAGATCATCAGAGAAGCTCTCTTTGCAGATGATGCTGTGCTGGCTTCCCACAGTGAACAAGATCTCCAGAGGCTCGTTGATCGATTCGCCCACGCTTGCAGAGAGTTTGGTCTCACAATCAGCTTGAAGAAAACTGAAATCTTAGGCCAAGGCTGTGAAGAATCACCATCTTTACACATTGGAGATTACGACCTCAATACTGTCCACAAATTTCAGTACTTGGGGTCCACCATAAGTGACCTCTCTCTGGACGCTGATATCAGCGCCAGAATTGCAAAGGCCTCATCTGTCATGGCTAAACTGAACAAGCGGGTCTGGTCCAACAGCAGTCTCACTGCGAACACCAAAATGCAGGTGTACAGAGCATGTGTGTTGAGCACACTTCTCTACTCAAGTGAAGCCTGGACCACATACGCCAGCCAAGAAAAGAGGCTCAATATTTTCCATCTCCGTTGCTTGCGACGCATCCTCGGCATCCAATGGCAAGACGAGGTGACCAACACAGAGGTCCTCCGTCGTGCGGGCCTACAGACCATCTTTGCCCTCCTAAGCCAACGCCGATTACGCTGGCTTGGCCATGTGCGTCGAATGGAGGATGGACGCATACCAAAAGACGTTCTCTACGGTGAACTGGCAAACCGGAAGCGAACTCCAGGACGCCCACAGCTACGCTCTGCAGACGCATGCAAAAGGAACCTTAGAAGCTCAGGGATCGACCCAGGCTCTTGGGGAAACTCTGGCGGAAGACAGGGCAGCGTGGAGGACAGCCGTTCAGCAAGGCGTTGCGGAGAGGAGGAGAGCAGAAAGCGCGGATGAGAAAAGGGCTCTTAGCAAGCAACATTCCAGAAACCAGACAACAGCGACGCAATTTGTATGTGGCAAATGTGACAGAGATTGCCACTCAAGAATCGGCCTGCACAGCCACAGCAGAAAGTGCACGTCATGATTTCCTGGTGCAGACTATCATCTCCTGAGATGTAAAGAGGCCGACGAAGACGAAGATATTAGGTACCGTTAAGTACCTGCCATGACTCTCTTATACCCAAGCCACCCCTTTTGTAGAAAACAGTTCTCTCAAGTGGTGTTGAGGGGGTGGGTGGGTGGGCTTTATTGGGTATGTCAGCCTAGACAGCGTTTGTGCTCCAAGATGGGTGGTGTAACTTGACACAAGTATTTTGTTTCTTCTAATTTCCCTAATACATGGCTTGGTGCATTGAAAGGCACACACACACACACACACACACATACACACACACACACACACACGCGAGCACACACACACACACACTCTGTGTGTGTGTGTGTGTGTGTGTGTGTGTGTGTGTGTGTGTGTGTGTGTGTGCGTGCGTGCGTGCGTGCGTGCGTGCGTGCGTGCGTGCGTGCGTGCGTGCGTGTGTGTGTGTGTGTAGATTTTCGCAAAGCATTTGACTCAGTTAATAGAAATTTACTTTGAGGTATTCTGCGCAAGAATGGTGTAAATGGTAAATTATATGTCTCTTAAAAGTATATATAATTCTGTGTTAGCATGTGTTCGTGACAAAGATATGTACTCCAACTTTTTTGAATGTCCACGAGGAGTGAAACAAGGATGTCTCCTCAGCCCCTTACTACTTTCATTTTTCATTAATGAGTTAGCGTTAGAAATTGCCAAAAAAAAAACAAACAAAAAGGGAGACATGGTGTACAGTTATTGCCTGGTGCTGTTGAAGTCTTTTTACTGCTATTTACTGATGATGTGGTGCTTTTGTCAGACACTGTCATAGGGTTATAAAATCAACTAAATGCTTTAAAACATGAATCTGATAGGTTGTTACTGTCTGTGAACCTAGAAAAGACGAATGTGATGATTTTCCGTAAGGGAGGACATCTTTTGGCTCGAGAAAAATGGTTTTATGGTGACTCTGAAGTTAAAGTAACAAACTCATATAAATATCTAGGTATTATTTTTACAACAAAACTGAGTCTCCAAAGCGCATGGGTGGAAAGCAGTAGAAAAGGGAAAAGAGGAACGATGGAAATTTTAAGATCTTTAAGAAAATTGAACTGCACTGACTTCTCGATTTTTTGGAAACTTTTTGACTCGCAGATTGAACCAATCTTAACGTATGGCTCAGAAATATGGGGATTTTCGAGCAATCATAAAATGGAAAAGGTACATACATTTGCCATCAAACACTTCCTTTCGGTACCATTGCATTCATCTAATAAATGTTATATGGAGAAACTGGCCTTTATCCTTTGTTTTTGAAAACTCAAATGAAGTGTATTAAATACTGGGTGAAATTAACCCAGCTCCCAATGTCAAGATTGTGCAAGCAGGCATATGAGATGTTACTGAATCAATTAGATTCGGGTAAACAAAACTCATATTTCGTTAAGAAAATGTTAACCACACATGGATTTGGTATTGTGTGGATGTGCCAGGGAGTTGGTTATGAACAAGGATTTATTTCAGAATTTAGGGATAGACTAGTTGATTCGTACAAACAAAACTGGCACGCTCAAATGGAAGAATCTGAGAAATATGATTGGTTCCTTTCCTTTAAAAGTATATTTCAAACCGAAAAATATATAAAGGCCGTAACAAATAAATGTCACAGAAGCAATCTTGCTCGTTTTAGACGAAGAGCCCTAGGGCTAAATGCAACAACAAGATGGTTTTACTCAAATTCATCGGCACACTCTATTTGTCCCATGTGTGACGCAGAGGCAGAAGATGAAATGCACTTTTTGTTTGTTTGCAAGTCGTATGAAAGTATACGACAAAAACGCATAATCTTTGATGAGCACATTTCAAGTCAAAGGGTCATTACCAGAATACTCATGACTGAAGATGAAAAATATCAAAACTCCCTCGCTAAATTTATCGCCCTTGCTTGGGAAAGTTGGAGAAAGAAAACAACACAACAACAAATTTATGTATGTTTATTTCCAGTAAAGATATCACTTTATACTGGTCTTATGTTTATTTGCCGGATTTGGGTCTTCCTCTTACTTACAAGAGCTTGGTCTGCCCTCTCTGCAACAGCGAAGGACACACCAAAGGCTGGTAACACTATATAAAATAACAGAAGGTCAGGTTCCAGCCCTACCACCAGAAAAATACCTGACCCCAGTGGATAAGACCAAAAGGAAAATCAAAATGAAGACCTATGCAGACCACGTGGCAACAAACATCATCGCCAAACACGCATGTAACAACAGCCGTGGCTACAAAGTCCCCCAGACAAGAACAGAGCAGTATGGATGCTCTTTCTTCACAAGGACTGTTGAAGACTGGAACAAGCTGGAGGAGGAGGTAGTGCAGGCACGCTCCGTCGCCGCATTTTCTGCAGCACTGGGCAGAGCGGCCTCAGCTGCCTCCCATAAATAAATCAGCCCCCCCCCCTCTCCAGCCCCACCCCCTCCCCCATCCCCCCACCCGACTAGGGAGATGCAGCGCAGCAACAGGACATCTTTGAGTTGAACTCGGGGTGTCCGTTGGGGCAGTAGTTCCTCCCCTACACCCACCCCACCCCACCCCACCCCACCCAGTCGGACACAGCAAAGAAACTAAACGTCATGTTCTAAAAACTCAAGAGAAACTGTAGTTGAAACACCACTTAAATTAGTTATTTTCACTCATAAATAAATAAATAAGAAAAATTAAGTTATTATAGTCAAAAAATAACAAAATAAATGAGGACTACTTATTCAAATCAAGCCATGCGCTCCTACCAACCGCTGCGACGATAGCCTGAAAAGGCTCCTGCAGCGTAATTATCCAGATCCAGATCCAGATATATAACTAATTATGTCAGGTGGTCAACTGTTTCTTCAACTTTTTGTTCAACTTTTTGTTCTACCTTTTTCCTTCAATTTTTTCTTCATTATTAGGAAAAAAATTTAAATGGATGTAATGTCAGCCATGACTGTATTTATAAATCTTTATTTCGCGAAAACATCGCCGTAAAAATTGAATGACTTTGTTTTATGCTCCTTGCCACATGGACAAAAATGTCAATGGCAATAAACCATTTTCAGTTTCAGTTTCAGTTTCTCTCTCTGCACCTGCTTGTCTGTGTTAGCGTGGATATGTGCACTGCAGTTTTTTCTACTTGTAAGTTTTTCTAAGAAATTGGTAGTGTGCCTTGAACACTGACACACGTAACTTGAACAGGATCTGCATCTCTCTCTCTCTCTCTCTCTCTCTCTCTCACACACACACACACACACAACACACACACACACACACACACACACACACACACACGATCCGGATCTAGGATACGCTTAGTCGTGTTGGATAAGTGACCCTTGACCCAAGTTGTCATCCTTACAGAGAGAGAGAGAGAGAGAGAGAGAGAAGAGAGAGAGAAGAGAGAGAGAAAAAAGAGAGAGGACAGACAGAAGACAGACAGATAGACAGAGACAGAAAGAGACACACACACACACACACTTCTCTCTCTCTATGTGCACCTGCTTGTCTGTGTTAGCGTTAATGTGTGCACTGCAGTCTTTTCTACATGTTTTTCTCAGAAATTGTAAGCAAAATTGGTGGTATACCTTGACCACTGACACATAAGTTGAACAGGATCTGAACTCTCTCTCTCTCTCTCTCTCTCTCTCTCTCTCTCTCTCTCTCTCTCTCTCTCTCTCTCTCTCTCTTTCACACACACACACACACAAACTGACAGCTATGCCAGCTCATTTAAACACCGCAGATAGGCCTTTTTTAACAGTTATGTAGGTTTGGTTTTCACTGGATCCACCAAAGCTACCGTCTTTATCCATTCACAGTTTGCAATGAAAGCTGGACAGCTTAAAAGACGAACTGAAACAACTTAACACACAATCATTATCCATATACAGTTTGCAATGAAAGCTGGACAGTTTTAAAAGATCAAACTGAAACAACTTAACACACAATCAGACACATACTGTAAACAACAGTAACTGACTCTTGGGCACAGACAAGGAGGTTTCTCTGCAGTCTGTTCATAGCCTGATTGTCACCAAATTCATCAAAGTCAACATCTTCATCCTTGTCTTCTTCCAACACATCTTGCATGTCGACATTATCACTGTTGCCAGTATCCTTTAGACTGATGCTGGGCAGGTGAACAGAGATGTCATCAGAACCACTCATAAACTTTCATCTTGATCCTCACACTGTGCTGT
>JAPXFY010000035.1:22692652-22700152 GCA_030674185.1 Monoplex corrugatus
CAAGACAAAGAGCAAGTGACAATGAGTGAGTGAGTGAATATGAGCAAACGAGAGAATGTGAGGGGGGAGAAGGAGAGAGAGAAAGGGGAGGGAGGGGGAGAGAGACAGACAGACAGACAGAGTGTGAAAAACATAGAGAGAAAGAAAGAAAGCATAAAAAGCATAAACGCATTACCATCACCACTATCATACACTATGTACACAAAAAATGAAGTAAACACAAGTAATGAAACTACCAAATACAATCAGACCAGGTCTATAGGACAAGAAGCCAAATCAGACAAATTATGAACTCCACGGAAAGAACATTCATTACAGAAATCAAATCAAATATGCGCATATAAATCAATAACAACAAAAGAGAGAGATGGCGAGAGCAAGAGAAAGAGAGACTTCGGAATTTTTGTTCAAGAAAGGTCATACCCCTACTGAAGGGGTGCTTTTAAGTGTAATGAAATAATCAGATAGCATATCATAATTATAGGATTAACAATCAACAACAAAATGAACTGTACATTACGATAAAGCAATTTCCCTGATTTTAGCTGCTTTAAGAAGGAACAGAGGGAGCGGGAGGGAGAGAGAGAGAGAGAGAGAAAGAGAGAGTGAGAGGAGAGAGAAACAAGAGAAAAGAGATGGCGCGGGCAAAATCCAGAGAAAGAGACACAGAGAGAGAGAGAGAGAGGGGGGGGGGGAGGGAGGAAGCGGGAGGGATGGGGAGAGAGGGGGCTGGGCTGGATATGGTCGATCCCGTTAAGTGCTGATTTGATGTGTTTGTCTACGCGCGTCGTCTGTCTTGTCCTGGTCGTTTTCTTTCTATGGGGTGAGGGTCACGCTCACAAAGAATCTGACTGCTGATAAGAAGACAAAATGGCTTGGCCATGGAAGGAAGAGGGTGAGAGACAGGCACACAGAGGGAAAAGACTCTCTCTCTCTTCGCCCCTCCTTCTCCACCTCTCTCTCTTTGCCCCTCCCTCTCCACCTCTCTCTTTGCCCCCTCTCTCTTTGCCTCTCTCTCTTTGCCCCTCTGTCTCTCTCTCCTTCCCTCTCCACCTCTGTCTCTCTTTGCCCCTCCCTCTCCACCTGTCTCTCTCTTTGCCCCTCCCTCTCTCTTCCCCCTCCCTCTCCACTCTTTGCCCCTCCCTCTCCCCCCTCTCTGCCCCTCCCTCTCCACCTCTCTCTCTCTTTTCCCCTCCCTCTCCACCCCCTCTCTTTCTCTTGCTCTTTTTCTCGCTCTCACCATCTCTCTCCTTTGTTTTTTACTGATTTATATGTGCATATTTGATTTGATTTCTTTACTTAATTGTTCATTAAGTCTCTCCTCTCTCTCTCTCTCTCTCTCTCTCTCTCTCTTTTGACTTCTTTACTTAACGTTCATTAACTCTCTCTCTCTCTCTTTCTCTCTCTCCCCCCCCCCCTCTCTCTCTCTCTCTCTGTGCGTCTTCGGGGGACAAATTCCGAGACAGGCAGGCAGACAGGCAGACAGGCAAACAAATAGACAATCAATCTCTGAACCCGGTTCAGACGGACTGTACAGAGATAAAAGACTGCACTCACAGACACGGCCACCAGCGTCTCGGAGTGACCAGACACAGAAATCGCATCCTCTCAGCGCTGCACTCCATTTCCTCTTCGTGTTATGGACACAACTGGTATCGACTGTCCTACATTATCTCTACGTCGCAATTGCATTGACCCTCTTGCCTGAGAACGGCACTAATCAACGAGGTTAATTGCGTGCTGTAATTAAAGATGTGGGTGTGTGAGAGGCCAAGATAACGGCCAGGCCCCCAAACATGCTTCGTTGGGGTTTTTCTGGTGTGGTGTGAAAGCAAGGAGAAGTTAAAGCTAGCGAAGAGAGAGTCCGTCAAAGGGCACACACATGGGGGGTGTACTTCAATGCCAACAAAGGTTACATCCACATTACAACAAATTTACACACACACACACACACACACACACACACACCACACACACACACACACACACCACACAGATAGATAGATATGATAGATAGATAGATAGATAGATAGATAGATAGATAGATAGATAGATAGATAGATAGATAGATGATAGATAGATAGATAGATAGATAGATAGATGGAATAGATAGATAGATAGATAGATGACAGACAGATATATACATACAGACAGATAGACGGACAGACAGACAGACACTGAGACAGACGAACAGACACTGAGACAGACAGATATAGATATATAATCAGTAAAAACCTAGAAATCCCCTCATGCAAAATAACAGCAAATGGCACAACACTGAGACAGGTTGGTAAGTTAAAATATCTGGGAACGATCATCTCCACAGACGGCAGATGCACATCAGAAATAGCCAGCAGAATCGGCCAAGCTAAAACAGCATACAATAAGATGAAAAGCGTTCTCACCAACAAATGCCTATCAATTAACATCAGGAAGTGAGTTCTTCCCTGTTATATAGAACCGATATTGCTGTGCGGTTGTGAGGCATGGACAGTCAACAGGCTAAGTCAGAACATAACTGAGGCAACTGAAACGTGGTTTCTAAGAAGAATGTTGAGAGTTCCATGGACAGCAAAGAAAACAAACGAGACCGTCTTGAAGAAGGCAGACACAAGAAGAACATTAATAAAGAAGATTAGGAAAAGACAAGCAACATTTACTTATGTCAACATTTATTTATTTTAAGACCAAATGAAATCAGAGCACCTGGTCACAACAGGAAAGCTGGAGGGAAAGAGAGCACCTGGTAGACTCGCGGAGAAAACACTGGATGGACTGGCAGAGTGGCTGAGGACAGAGAAGGTGGGAGATGAACTTGCAGCGACAAAGGACAGATTCGTATGGAAGGCCATGATTACAAATGCCATGCGGCAGAGCACATGATAATGATATATACATATATATCAACTGCTAAACAATTGCATTCTTCACCAAGTGGCCAACCACCCATCTTTGTAATACAAATCACGTGGAACTTTACAACGGCACACATCTGCAAAGAGGCCAGCAAATCACTCAGTTTTTTTGGTTTTTTAGTCCGTAACCTATGTTGTCCACAGGGACCTAAAAGATCAGCATACTTTGCACTTGCTAGATCAATCCTCGAATATGAAGCCACAGTATGGGAACCATACCCTACACAAGACATTAATCACCATGGCCTCTTGATTCATCAATGGTGACTTCACCTCCAGGCACAACGGCTGTACAACCAAAATTCTCACCTCCAGGCACAACAGTTTACAACCAACATTCTCACCTCCAGGCACAATGGCTGCATAACCAACATTCTCACCTCCAGGCACAACAATTGCAGAATCAACATTCTCACCTCCAGGCACAACAGCTGTATTACCAACATTCTCACTTCCAGACACAACGGCTGTATAACCAACATTCTCACCTCCAGACACAACGGCTGTATAACCAACATTCTCACCTCCAGGCACAACGGGCTGTACAACCAACATTCTCACCTCCAGACACAACGGCTGTATAACCAACATTCTCACCTCCAGACACAACGGCTGTACAACCAACATTCTCACCTCCAGACACAACAGCTGCAAAACATACATTCTCACCTCCAGGCACAATAGCTGTATAACCAACATTCTCACCTCCAGACACAACGGCTGTACAACCAACATTCTCACCTCCAGACACAACGGCTGTACAACCAACATTCTCACCTCCAGACACAACAGCTGCAAAACATACATTCTCACCTCCAGGCACAATAGCTGTATAACCAACATTCTCACCTCCAGACACAACGGCTGTACAACCAACATTCTCACCTCCAGGCACAACAGCTGCATAACCAACATTCTCACCTCCAGGCACAACGGCTGTATAACATTCTCACCTCCCGGCACAACAGCTGCACAACCAACATTCTCACCTCCAGGCACAACAGCTACATAACCAACATTCTCACCTCCAGGCACAACGGCTGTATACCATTCTCACCTCCAGGCACAATGGCTGTATAACCAACATTCTCACCTCCAGGCACAACAGCTGCATCACCAACATTCTCACCTCCTGGCACAATGGATGTATAACCAACATTCTCACCTCCAGGCACAATGGCTGTATAACCAACATTCTCACCTCCAGGCACAACAGCTGTATAACCAACATTCTCACCTCCAGGCACAACAGCTGCATCACCAACATTCTCACCTCCAGACACAACGGCTGTATAACCAACATTCTCACCTCCTGGCACAATGGATGTATAACCAACATTCTCACTCCTGGCACAATGGCTGTATAACCAACATTCTCACCTCCTGGCACAACAGCTGTATACCATTCTCACCTCCAGGCACAACAGCTGTATACCACTCTCACCTCCAGGCACAACAGCTGTATACCATTCTCACCTCCAGGCACAACAGCTGTATACCATTCTCACCTCCAGGCACAACAGCTGTATACCATTCTCACCTCCAGGCACAACAGCTGCATCACCAACATTCTCACCTCCTGGCACAATGGATGTATAACCAACATTCTCACCTCCAGGCACAACAGCTGTATAACCAACATTCTCACCTCCTGGCACAATGGATGTATAACCAACATTCTCACCTCCAGGCACAATGGCTGTATACCACTCTCACCTCCAGGCACAACAGCTGTATACCATTCTCACCTCCAGGCACAATGGCTGAATAACCAACACTCTCACCTCCAGACACAATGGCTGCATAACCAACATTTTCACCTCCAGGCACAATGGTTGCATAACCAACATTCTCAAATATCTCCAACTGCCTAAATGACAAGACTTCGTAAGTCCAAAGTGACTGAGCGGTTTACGTTGGTTATTCCTGTCACACTTTCTTCACATCAGAGGACAGCAGCAAGAGTTAAGACCAAAGAACAGTTGACAACAGACGATGGAAAACATTACCAAATTAACAGTTAACAACAACATAGCATTTAAAGTCCCTAACAGCTGTACTCAACAATCGACAAAGTAGTTTGCATAAAAACCGCAATAGACTGTAATTGTAACCCTCTGGAAGAGGAAGCAGTCACAGCATCTTCAATTGACTGCTTCCGCATATAAGTCAGTATCCTGAACCTCCTAGTCCATAGTGCATTGCCCTTTTCCCTCCCATTTATGACAATAGTGGATCCTGCAATCTAGATATCTCATGACCATGAAGAAAAGTGTGCGTGCGCAAGTGAATGAGAAAATATGTGCATATGGGTGCCCATATGCACAATTGCAGGGGTCTATATGTGTATGCATGTAAACTTACGCAAAAAACACAGCTGAGTGTTTTTGTCAAGTAAAAGGCCACCAAGGGAGTCAGCCCAGCACTATCATTTTCATAAAGGCCCAGCCAACTACACAGAGCTGTATCAGGGCAACAACCATTGCAAAATGCGCACAATACCTCAATGACCCTGAAAAACAAACAAAACAAAAAAGAAAAGGAAAAGAAAAATTCAGTATACACAGCAATGCATTCACACACATTATCTAAGGACATGCCCCTGGCATTGACCATTCTGTCCAATTTATCACCAGGCACTTAAAAAATGCATACAAATATAACAGACTGGCTTTAATTACCTGAAATAGCTTCTACACATCCCATTTCCTTAGAGCCAAAACTGCAGTAAATACATGTACCCAATTATCAATCCTAACAGACAGTAAGTAACACCTGATTGAACACATACAGGTGAATGGACCATCACGGCAGAAAAAGACAAGAGAGGACAGATAGGCAAGGGAAAAGGCAGAAACAAAGACAGTGACAGAAGAGAGGAAATTTCTACTGCAGAGTTTGCAGAAGGCAGGGATACTATTCATACTGAAAAAGCTCCCAGCATCCCCACAGCACAGACAGAAAGACACATAATCAAATCTGCAGCTCCATGAAATGTACACATGAGTAGACAAATGCTCAAGACTCCATGCCAAGCAAGGAAAAAATCTTCTGGCAAGTTGAAAACGTATTTCCTCAAATCAATATTTTCAAGTCTGGCTAATTTTAAACTACATTTTCTACATCATAATGTACTTCCACCTGCATAAATCATAGAGTTTTCAACATTGTAAAGGCCAAAATGACACCTCACCCTTGCAATCACTGGTCTCTAGAGAGAAGCATCTACAAACAAACGACTGTATGATAATAATATCACTGAGATTACTTCTCTAGAATTGTTATTGTTATTGTTATTCTTGTTAAAAGTCCAACCGACTGCAGACAGCCATATCAGGGCTATAACCATTTCAAACATACACAGTATTACAACAGGGAAAAAAAAGAAAATTAAGTACACATATCAATGCATTCGTACACATAATTCTATGGAAAGCCCCTGGCATTGACCACTCTGTCCAATTTATTGCACTGGGGATTTAAAAAACATACCTAAATACAAATTTACAGGACACTAAAACATATATAAAATGGGCCTAAATTACCTAAAACTGCTTCAGCATATCTCATTTCCCTAGAGCCAAAAATGCACTTGATACATGTACCCAATCATCAATTCTAAGTACACAAGACTTTATTGAACACATACAGGAGAATGGGCCAGCAAGGCAGAAAATAACAGGAAGAAATGATTGAGCAAAGGAGGAAGAAAGAAACAAAGAGAGTGACAGAAAACAGGACATTTCCAGCACAGAACTTCCAGAAGATGGGGATACTACTATACTGAAAGAGCTCCCAGCATCCCAAAGGGGCTCTCCAGAATTGTATATATAATGTATAATGTAGCCAACTTAAAAGTGAATAATCTTGAAACTCCTGTTTGCACCTTCAACAAACCTAACTAATTTAGTGGAGTGTGGTCAGCCCACCTAACAGCTCAAGTTCTTCATGCTCTACTAAAATGTCTGATTACGAATAATGCGCAGTGAGTACAAATGGTCTGAGAATATTAGCTCTACACTATAACTATTCATAATAAAATCAATCTGATACATTCTATTCAAATTCTAACTCACTCCTATTTCCCCACTACATCTAGAAACCACAGATGAGACGAATCTCTCTCTCTCTCTCTCTCTCTCTCTCTCTCTCTCACTCTCTCCCCCCGTCTCTGCCCCTCCCTCCCCCCTCCCACATCTCACCCTCTTTTTATTTAAAGGAACTTGAAAAGAGAAAAATACGAGAAATTGACATGAGATTTTTGTTTCTGTTTTCCTGTATTTTTGTTTTTGAAAGAAAACACTGCGGAGCGCGGGACGCAAAGGGAATAAAACAAGGACCACCAGACAGACGACACAGGGAATAAAAACACCTTCAAGCAACATAACAACCAAGAAACAAAAACGTAAGCCACATGAACAATCTCCTGTCTCTTTCAGTGAAAGCCTGTTTTCAATTAAAAATAAACTGAAGTTCTGTTAGTAATAATCTACTATCTACTCCATTGTGTCTACAGTCTATCTTGATATTAATCAGCGCTGTATTACCTGTATTAGACCCAGGGAGAAAATGCTGGACGGACTTG
>JAPXFY010000035.1:22702652-22800152 GCA_030674185.1 Monoplex corrugatus
CCAAGATAATCAGGCAGCTGAACATATATCACCACTATCAACTGGAACAATTGAAGACATGGCCAAGGACATTTCCTCTGTCCACCTAGGTTTATGACAGCAGGAACTAGAAAACAGCGGACACATTCATAACCAAATGCAGCATTATCATGTCGACTGCGAACGACAGAAAACATAATTTTACATATCTGTGATCTGTTGAGGGAACAGGTTTTGGAATTTGATCAGTCTCATTCTTCTGAACTGGGCATCACAGAGGGTGGTCATGTTCAGGTGAAAAACAATACATGATTCTCACAATGTATGCATTCAAGATTATTCACAAAGTTAATAAAAAATATTAAAAAACCTGAAGCCAATCCATTATAACTTAGATGTGCTTCTGTCCTTGTTTGAGAAAATGTGACTATTGTGGTAAGAAATTTTCCACTTTGTGGCATCATTCAAATCAACTTCATTCAAATCAACTTCTTTCTCTCAAGTTTCTAACATATTATGAGAAAATCACACACTTTATTCCTGAAAGAAAGCAACTGGTTTCAGCACTCCTCTTTTGACAGGTACATTGTAAAGTTCAGGGCTTAAAACAGGAGGAGGAAAAAACCCACTGAAACTAGGGGGTCCAGGGGCAAATCAGGGGCCATAACTTGCGCCCGTTGCTACGAACGCTTGCAAGCCGATCAGGGATGCCTTGCTCCTTTCTTTCTTTTTTTTGTTTGTTTTGTTTGTGTGTTTTTTTTACAAACCAAAATCACGGAATTCTGCCCAGACGCGTAACGTTTTAAGCCCTGAAAGTTTCAGTGATCAAAGATACTTAGAAACTTGTCAAACATCGGCCATTTATTTGCAATCATTTATTGTTTTTTGTTTCAAGCCCAGCTAGCTGTGTAGCACCATATCAGGGCTATAACCATTTCAAAATGTTCACAATATTTAAACAGGAAAAAGAAAATAAACTACACATATCAATGCATTATCTAAGGAGATGCCCCTGGCATTGACCACCCCATCCAATTTATCACACAGGGGATTTAAAAAAAAACATACCTGAATACAAATTTAAACATAACTACGGACACTAAATTACATATAATATGTTTCCCTAGAGCCAAAAATGCACTTCATATACATACCCAATTATCAATCCTAAAGGAAAAGTAGATAAGACTTTATCAAACACATACAGATGAATGGATCAGCAAGGCAGAAAATGATAGGAAGAAATGACAGAAAGCATAGGAACAAGGTAGAAACAAAGAGAGCGACAGAAAAGAGGACATTTCTAGCACAGAATTTCCAGAAGGTGGAGACACTATTTATACTGAAAGAGCCCCGGGCATCCCCAGGGGAGGGGGAGAGGGGGGGACCCATCTAAATAGAACAACTGTGAAATAGTGGAACAGAGTACAGATTACAGATAATACATTATCCGTCATCACTGATTTCTACTGCAAACAGATCGTAGACAGACATGATGTGCCTTAGCCATCCAACATCCAGCACAAGAGATTTATACAGTAAATGTGTATTACGGCATAACACGATATTTAAAAATAGTCAAACTGAACAATGGGTAGCATATAATTGCTCCTAATTTTATTCATTTAAACAAAACAGGCCGAAACTGGATACGTAATGTTCCAAAATATAGAACACGATGCTGACAATAATGTGCTACCATGAAATAGCAGGAAAGTCGGCCAAATAAAACAACAACAAACAAACAAAAAGGGATGATGTACTTGTATCAGATGAAATAAAACTTGACATTAAGTGAGGACAACGGTACTTGGCACAATGGCAGCCTGTCACAACGGCAGCCTGTCACAACAGTGAAAACAGAATGAGAACTAAAATACTGTCAGAAATTCCTGAGAAAGTGCTGTGCACACACCCTTCTCAAAAATTGCAGATGCTTTTTTGGTCCATGTGACCCTGACCTCAGCACCATGCAGATGCTTTTTTTGGTCCATGTGACCCTGACCGTAGCACCATGAATTTCAAAGTTATGCATTTATGACTCTAAATGACCTACATCTTTTAGCTCAATTTGGTAAAGATTCATTCAAAAACAGCTGAGAAAATCTTGCTAACACATTTTCATCACAGAAAGGCAGAAACACACAGAAATGGACACACAAACACCCCTCTCGTCAGTGAACATGGAAAAAAATAAACAAACCAAAGGCCAAAGGAAATCAAAAAGAAAAAAACAAAGAAACCAAAGGCCAAAGAAAAAGAATCCTTACCACCACCTTCCCCAAATCAGAGAGCTTTCACAAGTTTCAGATAACAGTCGTGCCACTCAGTTACTGACTGCATGACCGAGTGTGCATAACATAACAATTAACATTCACACCATGAACGAAAACAATGCAGTGTGAACATTCCACAAACTCCCAAGCCACAGCCACCACACTTTGCCTTTTCTCAAAACTCAACACACTGGCTGAAAAACTATAGGTCAAACATAACTCATACTGCCTGACCTCACTGTAAAATGGAACCCATACCCTAACGTGTGTCACTGTAAAATGGAAACCCAACCATAACTTGCCTCACTGTAAAAATACTAAAATGGAAGCCCAACCTTAATTTGTGTAACAAAATTTCATGATCCTGGATCCAATCTAGAGGAAAACACAGTCACATGTATAATGTACAAAACTGGGAGTGTAGGCATCAGGATGCACTGCAGTAACGTGATAAGACAGGCCCTTCCTTCCTCTTCCTCAGAAATCACTAGTGCTCCTTGTTCTCACACAACTTTCACAGAACTTTATGTACACATCATTTAACCCTTTCACTCCCACACCCTGTCCACCAGCTTCCTGCGCTGTCAATCATGCAATCAAAGCAAAAACTTAACTCTTTGACACTCTCACAAATCCACCACCTATATGCAGGAAGCTGGTGGATAGGGTGAGGGAGTCAAAAGGTTAAGTTTTTGCATTTGGTGGATAGGGTGCGGTTGTCAAAAGGTTAATTAAATGATTCTCAATCAACAGTATCACTCTGTCTTTAGCTGTCAATCTTTAATATGGCTGAATTTGGCAGTCCTGTCAGTCCTGGTTTTTTGTATTGTTGTTGTTGTTTTTTTGTTGTTGTTGTTGTTGTTGTTTTGGGGGGGAGGTTAGTGTAAAGTTATCATTTTTCAAATGCAGACTGATACCAAATTCCACCATGTTCTTCTATGTAATATAAAAGACATTTTGCCGGCTTGCTGTCATGGAAACTTTCATTTTCTTGTGTTTCTGGAAAAGATTATTATGTCTACATACAACCGTACTGGTGATAATGCATTGAAACACCTAACACAACTACTGCGATGCCTCTAACATGGCGTCAACTGACTGATTTCTTCTTGTTGTTTGTTACTCACTAGCATGTGATTCAACAGGAAGTCATACCAGAAGTAGTTTCGTACTCATATGAACTCACTGAATAATTATAGTCCTTGTGGTTGTCGTCTTACAGTTATACTCATATTCATACTCTGAATAATCACAGTCATTGTAGCATGTAATGAACCATTGACAGTCATGGTAGTTGTTGTCTGGTACTTGTCTCAATGCACTGAACAATTACAGTTAATCAACAGTTTCATGTGTTTAGCAATACATTACATTCAAGAGGTTTACTCACTAGTACAAACACTGCATTTTGCAACAAAAGTGTCTCTCTTTGCGGCGTTTCTCTTCCTCTTTTGACCCTTTTGATTGCGTCTCATCTTTCCATATTTTTCAATCTCCTTACCAGTAATAAAGAAAAAGAAAAATAAATAAAGCAAGAGATGCAGACATTGTGACAGTCAGACAGACTTTATATGTCAAGGAAGGAGTGAACAGTACTAAATAATAAGAATTAAAAGGGAGGTTGTGTACACTACTGAATTATATGAATTAAAACTAATATAAACTAGGATGTGTCTACTACTTGTTGTTATTTTTGTTTAAAGCCCAGCCGACAGCATAGAGCCATACCAAGGCTATAACCGCTTCAAAACATTAAAACTTCAACAGGGAAAAAAAAAAAAAGAAAACTAAAATACACATATCAATGCATTCGTGCATGTAGTCTAAGGGCATGCCGCCAGCAATGACCACTACGTCCAATTCATTGCACAGGGGATTTAAAAACCATACCTGAATACAAACTTAAGCATATCGAAGGACACCAAAAACATATATAAAAACAGGCATAAATCACCTAAAATTGCTTCCACATATATCTCACCTCCTTAGAGCCAAAAATGCACTTAATACATGGACCCAATCATAACTCCTGAGAATGAAAATTTACTAAGACTTTATCGAACACATATAAATGATACAGATGAAAGGACCATTGAGGCAGAAAATGATAGGAAGAAATGGCAGAAAGCAAAGAAACAAGACAGAAACAAAACGAGTGACAGAAAAGAGGAAATTTCTAGCACAGAATTTCCAGAAGGTGGTGATACTACTTATACTGAAAGAGCCCCTGGCATCCCCATGGAGGGGGGGGGGGGGGGGAGAGGGATGTATACTCCTAGATCATATGAATTAAAAAGAGGTTGTGTATACTACTAGATCATATGAATTAATCCGCTTAGCATGATGAGCCATGATCGTGGCTTTACCGTCCAAACACAATGATCCACGATCATGGCTTCATTCGTATCTCCTGCCGAGTACTGTCTGATCTATAGAGTGAATACAAACTGACCAATCAGAACGCTTCTTTTGCATTGCCCCTGCCTTCTTCTTTTCACATGGTCACCATTTTGCTGTTTTTCACATGGTCACCATTTTGCTGTTCTTTGATTAATTTCTACAAGTTTTTGCACAAAAATGAGTGAGATTGGGACTGACCGTGAGGTTGACAAGTTGGGACTCTTGTTGACAGTACCCCTGTTGATGATTATGAGGTAAAGATGGCTTTGTTTCTGGTTCTAAATGAACAAGAGAGGTTCGAGCACATGATGAAGGGTACTTTTAACACATCAGTCATTGATAGAATGTGGGTTTGTTCAGTTTGGTTTGTTTACATTGTACTTCTCATCGCACATGCTCAGATGTGGCAGTTTTTTTCTTTTATTCTAACACTCTGTAATTTCACTTTCTCCTGTAAACAGACATTTATTTCACTTTTATTGTGCAGTTCAGGATTTTTCCTTTCTAAATATAGGTTACATACTTTTCTAACAAATGTTTACTCGAGAGCAGCAAAAATTGAAAATAATTAGTACCTGTTGACAAGTTGGCTCTAGTAATTTTACGCCATTGTCTTACACTTTACAGAGCATTTTTAATTATGTATCATGCCAAGGCGGTTAACAGGGAGGTTGTGTATATTAGTAGATCATATACATTTAAAGGCAGATTGTGTATACTAATAGATCATGTGAATTAAAAGGAGGTTGTGTATACTACTAGATCATATGAATTACACTGCAACCACTCATCCAGTCACCTGTATTTAAGACTTTTCTAAATCTCAATGTAAAAATCTTAACAAAAAAAAAGTACAAAGGACAATATGAAATATTCATTTTTACTGCTCCTTTATTAACATTGTATATCTTACTGTTCATCTGTTCCATCACAGCAGTATGGGCTGATAATGATATATATTTGTTTTACATGTGTGACTGTGCCTGTCTCAGGCACTCTTCTGCTTTTGTGAAGCGCTTGGACCTCTTGAGATGGAGTGCTGTATATGCAGTCATTTTTACTCTTGAGATGGAGTGCTGTATATGCAGTCATTTTTACTCTTGAGATGGAGTGCTGTATATGCAGTCATTTTTACTCTTGAGATGGAGAGCTGTATATGCAGTCATTTTTACTCTTGAGATGGAGTGCTGTATATGCAGTCATTTTTACTCTTGAGATGGAGTGCTGTATATGCAGTCATTTTTACTCTTGAGATGGAGTGCTGTATATGCAGTCATTTTTACGATCAATAGCAACTTACTACTTAGCATAGATTTTATAATTTATATAATACTAAACAGTGTGGGGGAAAAAAACTGGGAGGAAGGGGGTTAAAAAACTAAAGGTACAATTTGGGGGTCCTTAATTTAACCAAACTGAAATTGTTAATTCCTTTTTAATTTCCCCGAGAAAATACACCCAACTGACACACACAGCTTCATAATCAATGATAATGATATAGTGCTGAGTTCAGGTATGTCCTCTCAAGCTAAAATATTATCATATTGGTAATCATGCCAGAAGAATTTACTGTATAATAAATTATATAGGCCTAATGTATGTATATTCTTTACTGAGACTGTTGTATCCTGTTTACAGCAACACAATGATAAATCAACAAAAAGGCATAGGATATTATAAAATAAAGTTTATGGTATTATACCATTGATCAGAGTCACTGTGACTGAATCAATTTATAGGCCTAATTATCAACTTGTGTAGTATGCTAAGTTATTGGAACTGTTGTTTAAAATCCATCCAATTGCAAAATGAACAAATACTTTTAAGCTGACCTGCTGTGCACAACACTGAATAAAGTACTAATGGTGCCTTTCACTTCTTCTGAATATCGAATCTGTGAATGTTTCCTGTGTGTACATGTACTATTGTTTAATTCAAACCATCTATTTAAGTGGTCATAATTTGATAGGCCTATGTCAGTAATGTGCACAATTTACAGAGCAGACCTGGTGGAACCAATTAGTAAACCAGAACCTACCTCACAGTCACAGTCCACAGGCACACCAATATGATCATGATCATTTGCAACACTATTTCAACAATCTATTTTATTAACTAATGAATAGACAAGGTGGATCTAACTGTAAAAGAACAACTTGCACGATTGACGATAATTAGGCTACATATTTATTAATATCATGCCGCAACAACAGTATCATGAGTATGGATTTGACTTAGATTAATGTGAAGCCCAATCTGGATATATTCAAAACATAAAAGCATCATCGCCGTGCTGAATTTGGTATCTACTGTGCTGTTGTCAACATCTGATAGACCTTTACACAGATGCACAACGTTAGGGTATAGGCCTATATATCTCCTAACCCAACGTGATCCAAAGCAAATGAAGATCGTCGGGTCATTTGACAGAAAACAATAAACATTAGCTACAGGAACGGCAATAAACGATATAAAACCAGTCAAGAGGAAATGGAAAACACGCATACAGACCTTACGGATGAATCATGGAACAAAGCGACACTGTCGACGGCCTGTTAACGATGCAGCGAAGGAGCTAGCTTGAGTCTAAAATAACTAATGAGGACTGTCGTCTGCAGACTGAAAACACAAACTGTGTCGTCTACAGCCGGTTGTTTCCGTCATGCGCGCGCATCCACGCAATTCCGTGATGGTGTGTGCTATACAGTCTACACCTTGCGATGAATTCTCTACTTTTTCTGGACGGTAGAATTCTTAACTGGTTCAGTGCCCTATAATTCTCCTGACTGATGCATGCAACAGCCGTTACGAGGTCTTTTTTCCGTTTTTTTTTTTTTGTTTTTTAAGCGTAATAAAAATGTTTTACAAATGAGCGGACGTACAGAATAAGGGAGCTAAGTGTGTGTTTCTTTGAAATATCGTGAACAAGTATGGTTGTCTCCAATTACAAAAGATATAATTATACTCGGTTTCAATTTCAGTTTCGCAATATGACGTCTCCGCGCTCAGAACGAATTCTACATGCACTAACGTCACAGGTGCCATGTGTATGGTGATTATGGCACAGACCTTAAGCCTGCACATAAACCCTGGAGCTGGCCAGGTCCTGAGGCCCTAACTTGACTATGTTTTACTTAGTCTATATTTTATACTGGTATTTTATCAGCCTGTCACTGAAATAATCTTGGTTACATATAACTGACATGTGTATCTATGTATCTTACTTTCAAAGAAAGGAACATAGAGATTAAGATTCCTGATAATGTTTACTCCTCTCATCACAATCACCAGTCCTTTGACAAAAGCAAAAACAAACACAATGTGGTATGTATAAACTTTTGTTTTGCCAGTCTTTTGGAAATTAATAATGCTGTTTTTGAAAGCACAGATTGATGATTCATTATTCAAAGTTCCAGGCTCCCCCCACCCCTCCACTCCCCACCAACAGCACCTGGCCAAACTCTATACTGCTCCAACTGTTTGTTTAATGTGACTCAAAAAATTGGATTGTAGTTTGTACTCATTTTAACCGATATACATGTAGTCAGGTATCCTGACTCGTGGAATCTCATATTTACTGGGTTATTCTATCAAATGTTCAGTGACCATTTTAATTTGCTGTTTGTTGTTGTTGTTGTTTGGGGGTTGCTTGTTTGTTGCTTGTGTTGTTTTATTGTTGCTGTTGATTATTTTTTCTTCGGACTGTAATCAGAAAAACACGAAAATAGAATCCGAACGCATATCTAATATAACAAGACAAGACGGCTCAAATTTTTGGCCGTGCCTGTCTTATCTGGTTGTATTAAACACATGTTCTGATTCTATTTTCGTGTTTTTCTGGTTCCTGTTTGTTTGAACGCAGGCAGTTTTGTCTTTTTCAGATTGTAATCCAAATGAATGGGCCATATCCATTTTCACAAAAGTAATCTCTGTGTATGTTTCTCTAAAGAAATATGTTGACCTTGTAACATCGACTTGTATACCAATTTTGGTGACAAAATCGTGTACAAACCAAGAAATCTTTCATGACCCATTTTTGACTACTGCGACCAAAACGTCGATGATATGAAATAAAACTCGTTCGTTGTGAGCACCAATGGATAGTCTCAGCATTGAACAAAATCTGGGGAAGTGTCATCCACAAAGAGCTAGGAAGTCTTCCAAGACTTTTAGCACCTTTGGGTCATTCTGACCTAAATTTTGGGTCATGCCAAATTATACTTGGTTTTTGAAGAGTTCTATGTGGCAAATATATGAACCAAATTTAATCAAACTTTTGTTACAGGCATCTCTGAAATCATAAAGGTGCTGACATGGCTTATCATCTGGGTCATTGTGACCTCAAAATGAGGTCAGGCTTAATAATCAAATGTATGCATTCATGCCTACTCATTGCGTCAGATATCTGACTCAGATCTGGTCTCAAAAACGATGGTTTCACACAGTTGGAAAGTCACACACACACACACACACACACACATACACACACACAACTTCTGGTCTGCATGAAATAATCTTGCCCTTTCTGCTTTTGTGCATAATGATCTTTTTCATATCCTTTTCGGTTGTTGTTGCTTTTACTGTGTTGTTGTTGGCTTCTATTTGTTTGTGTGTGTGTCTTTTTTTGTCTTTTTTTTTATAGGGGAGTCAAAACAACGGTAAAAAAAAAAGTTCTTTATGCTGCTTTCTGAACTTTAAGGTAGTCCCCTTCATGGGCAGCTTGAGGTCACCCTTGCCTGAATTGTTTGACTTCCAACTCCTGAACACAATCCACCAACTGCAAAAACTTAACCCTTTGATTCCCTCACTCTGTCCACCAGGTTCCTGAGGAAGCTGGTAGATAGGGTTAAGGTTTTGCTTTGATAGCATAGTTGACAATGCAGGATGCTGGTAGACAGGGTGTGGGAGTCAAAGGGTTAACATACCTTTGGCCTTGAAACTGGTCAGTCTTCTTTGAACTTAACAGTCAGATAATGGCGATAAACCTGCAGCAGGTTTTTTTTTTTTTTTTCCTTTCTTTTTTAGCTTCAATAGCAAGAACTTATCATTCAACTTTGGTGACATAATCATCAAACAAGTCCAATGTTCAAATTTCATACAAAAAGAAATCACTACAGTGAATGATCATCTTGTTTAGGAGGTGGAGGCAGGGGCTATGACTGGGGTCACTGAGGATATCTGGGCAGTATCACCAACCTGAAATGTCACAATCTGTTACTGCCTTTTTCACCTATTTGTCATGGATCAGTGGATTTGGTCAAAAGGAAATTTTCCTTCTAAAATTACGTTTAATCTAACATACTTACCGTGGCTCACTGATGCAATAAGCGGCAGCGATTTGCCATTCCTGCCTCATAAACAATAAAGTCCGAAAGGACCATAACTCTGAGAGTATCCATGTCTTGCGCCTGCGCATGTGCTCTTCCTCTTTTCGAGGAAACCAAGACCCTGACTGTGAATGGAAGAAACCAGGAAGGCGGGGAGGACAGGAGGGACTCTGCATGAGCCACGGTAAGTATGTTAGATTAAACGTAATTTTAGAAGGAAAATTTCCTTTTAATTACACATACTGTACGTGGCTCACTGATGCAGAATAGCGCTACCCGGAAGGAGGGCTTACCTGGTTAACACCTGGAGGAATGAGACGAGTCAGGGCGTGCGGCAGAGATGATCCATCGTCGCGCAGACGGTAGACATCGCGCCGGTAGGATGGAATGAACGTGCCCGGGGAACGCCAATGCGCGGCGTCCAGGACACTGGAGGCTGGCATTGAGTGAACGCCAGTGACAAGGGAGAAGACAGTCAAATCTGATCCCGGCCTTGCATACGCATCCTTGATGACTGTCCACAGCCATCGATAGATGGATGTACGGCTAATGGCCTTCTTATAACTTTCGTTGTAAGAGAGAAACAGGTGGTGCTGCTTCTGGCAAGAAGATATCATCCGGAGCAAGGATAGACGTCAGGGGATGAATGGAGATAGACGGAGTAGGAGAACCTGGCGACTGGTTCTTGGCCAAGAAGTCCGGGAGTAGGCGGAGAGACATTGAGCCCTCCGGTTCGAAAGCAACATCCCCGGGGAGTCCGCTAAGAGCGTGCACTTCGCTACAGTGCCTCCCCGATGCTGAGGGGAGTAGAAAGGCCGTCCGAAATGAGAGGAACTTGGGAGAACACTCCCTGATGGGCTCATAAGGCGGAAGTCCCAGGGAGGAGAGGACGAGAAGGAGATCCCCGGCCGGGTGTGGCTGGGGAAGGTGGGGGAGCCGCCAGAGCAGGGCGCTTTGCTGCGGGGCAAGCGGGACCGGAGTGAATGGCGAGGTCCCTCCTGATCTCGTCCTGGTGACCGAAGATGGTAAGAGTACCGCATTATGCCTCGACAGGACTGAATTGAGGTACAGTCTGGCGAAGGGCATCGGCCGAGTACTTGTTTTAATAAAGTAAACTCGAAATCACTCTGCAACTGTTCAGTTCACCATTAACACAAACTTTCATGAACTATTTCCTATCACCATTATGCAGTCTGTATAATTGTTACTCACCATCATGCATCTGTATACTTGTTACTGTTCAGTATATTATCATGGGACAACCACCATCTAAGTTTGGCTGTCTCACAATATTACACCTCGCATTATGCACATCCTTGATGTTCATCAAAATTATATCAAATACTGCAGGTTTACCATAATGATTTAGTCATAAGACTGATTAATTTCAAGGACAAATATATAATTCTCACAGTATTTAACCAGGCAACTAACCATTACGCCTGTCCTATAGCCACGTTCTGTTCTGGTTTTCTGTTGGAAGCAAATAGAATGGCTTGACAATTTTTAAAGACCGATATATCATTGGAGGTAAATAGTGTGGATGCGGGCTTGACTTTTTCGTGGAGATTCATACACATAGATTGGAAGGAAGTCAAGATTCATATGGGATGGGAGGAGGCTATGCATATGCAAGTGTGTGCGTGCATGCATGCAAGAACATAAAAATTCCTCATCCATTTACGCATGGGTCTTTTCAGAACTTTTTACTGCATCCCAGAACTGACCCAAAAGGAAGTCATATTTAGATGGCAATGGCATTTTCTTGTCATTGTGACCATATTTAAACTATTTTCAATGTATTTTGGCCAGACAGAGTTGTTACCTTTAGCTTTTGATTACAAAGTCTGAACAAGATTGAGGCAACTGAAATGTGTTTTATAAGAAGAATGTTGAGAGGTCCATGGACAGCAAAGAAAACAAATGAGAAAGCCTTGAAGGAGGCAGACACAATAAGAACATTAGTGAAGAAGATTGGGAAAAGACTAGCAACATTTATAGGACATTTTATGAATCAAGAGAAATTAGAGTATATAGTCATAACAGGAAAGCTGGAGGAAAAGAGAGCACCAGGAAGACTGGATGGACTTGCAGAGTGGCTGAAGACAGAGAGGGTGGGAGATGTACTTGCAGCGATAAGGGTATAGATTCATACGGATGGCCATGATCGCCAATGCCATGTGGAAGGGCACATGATGATGAGCTTTTGATTCAAGTCATTTTGTCACCATTACACAAACTGTGTAAGACTACAAAAGATTACTGTTATTTGTTTCTCATGCTCAGGATGCTGTCTCAACACTTGGAATTCATATGCATCAGCATCATAGATGCCATGTGACGGGCAAAAAACCTTGGACCATCTGAGGGTCCAACCCATGATCCCTGCGTTACAAGCATGCCACTCCAACCAAGCTAACGAGGCCAGACCAAATGTAAACAACTTCATTAAGCCCAATTTTATCTTAATGTCTATGGAAATGCTTCCCATATATGTACCCGTGACAGACTTTGTGTTCAACTCAGGCACTTGTACATTCCAATACACTGACTGCTATTCTCCTTGAGCATGGGTTTTCATGGCCAGCACCTATATTATGTGAGTTTTTCAGTGTCCACATGCCTTTGCCTCAAGTTATTTATTGATGTTCTTCATTCCACACTGCATTTGCTTCATGTTATCTACCGAGTTCAATAAGAGTGGATGTCTTGCGATAGTAAACGAAGGTCTGTTACTTGTCCTAATGTTCTGATGTACAAAGATTGACAACGAAGGTCTGTTACTTGTCCTAATGTTCTGATGTACAAAGATTGACAACGGTCAGCTTCTAAAAAGTTATTCATTCTGGTGTTACCGTTTAAAATAGTGATAAAACCAAACTCACTCTCTCTCTCACACACACACACACACACACATACTTGCTCAGCCTCTGACACTGATCAAACACCACAAAGACATCCAAAGATTGTGTTCAAGCGAACTTTTATTTTTTCCTACTAGATGAGAAGATAAAAAGTGAAACGCCACAAACATGAAGTGATATAGCTGGGGAGCCAGCCTTACAAAGAACCAACATTATCCTAGCCATGATGCACACCACACACATCTTACCACCTGCCTTTTGTTTCCCCCTGATGTTGACTTGACAAATGAATGGGCCAAAGCGGTACATCCATCTTTCAAATCCTTTTGACAGCAAAACTGTATCATGAATGAAGTTTATGTTTGATCTGTATATCCACAGTCTAAATACTTTACATTTGCAAACAGATTAAAATTTCACCAAGGATGGTAATCACACTGCTGTCACATTTTCCACAGCATTTGTTTGACATGGATCTAACACAAGTCAGATGATTATTTTCCACAGCATTTTCTTTCGAACTATATTCTTTACATGTTTGACAAAGTTTTCCATTTATTTTATCTGGGCGATTTTGTTGTAATATAACCAACTTCCCTCAGCCTGCCAATGAGACAGGTAGAGATGGCCGTGGTCAGGTGGTAACATGTGTGAGAAGGTCCATGATGTGATTTCCTACAGCATGAATCCCAGGTATGTACAGGCGACATCACTCAACATGATGTCTGACAGTGGACAAGGCAGAGCGGGGTGCACGGAGTAACAATTTTCTGCTGTTAGCACGAAATCAAAACTTTCCTGTACTCTTCCAAATGTAATTCTTTCATAATAATGTTATTCCTTTCAAAACAGCAAATTAAATGACTGGTGGGGAAAAAATGGGTATATTTATAAAACAATAAAATTTCTTAATGCAAGCAAGGTGATGCAAAATTGACATCCATCACTTACAAACCTCAATAATCTTAAGATGAAACAAGGGATAAAAGTTTGTTTCTTGTTACCTGAAAACTATGATACAGGTCTTTAACCAACTCCTTTTCAATTCCTACACAGTAGTTTGCATGCATTTAAAGGTGCTTTAGACTGCTGAAGCAGCTAACACTGGAATAAAACAAATTTTCCACTCCAGACACAGCAACCAAATGAAAGTCCAAATGTGGTCGTGGTGAATCCAGGATAATTATGCTGCTGCAGTGATTACAGACAGTTGACATCAATAATTAAAACTCAACATAATGAAATCAATGAGTTCAACGACATAAAACAGAAAAGGTGATTCACAAGGAAAAATCATGAAAAAAAAAGTTGTGAGAACATGACATTAATAATATTGACTGAATCATGGAGCATTTTTGTTCAGAGTATGAAGTTTCAATATAATTGTTCTGCATAAAGGTGAAAGACCGAAAATAATTGAGATTGAAAATTTGAAAGTTTAAAACCTCACTTTTTTTAAACCGCTCCATGAAATCCCAGACAATGAAAATATAAACACACACGATCAAATAAAACAACCTTACTTTCTTCCCTCCCTTTTTTTCGAAATTTTATTTTGTTCCCAACACCTCTGTCAGTCCGCAGGGTACAGCAGAGAAAAGACTCAACCTAAAAAAACCACAAACATCCCTTTACCAAACCAGCCAAAGCTATCATATAGCATTATGGTATAATTTCACTGAAAAAATACAGTGATTTTATACAATCAACCCATCAGACGTGAGGGGGGGGGGCAGCTTTGGAATACAGGTGAATTCAAAAAGAAAACATGAGCTAACAAAATGAAGAAACTAAAAATCAACCACGTACACACGACACTGAAATATGTTGTCTACTAAATCAAGAAAGTTGATACAAAGAAAGGAGGAAAGAAGAAAAAGGCGCAAGGTGCCCAGTACCGAGACTTGGCTAACCAACTACTCGCTTCCGCAATCATCATCATCATCATCATCATCGCTGCTGCTGCTGTTGCTGTGGTCGATGACATAGGCCATGAACAGCAGGTCCTCTGTTTTGGGCAGCAAGGGATGACTGGGTGGCAGAATGGAGAACCCAAAGAAGTTGAACACACGCAGCAAGGAGGCTGGAACAACACAAAACCCAAGCTGATCAAGCCATGCTAACAATCTTTTTCTTGTTTCACAAGAATCAATTAAAAATCCAGATATTGTATTTCTCAATGTCACCATGACTTGAAATGAGGACATTGGCACTTGGCAGCCGGTCACAATAGTAAAAACAGAATATAAATATTGTCAGATGTTCCTGATAAAGCGCTGTGCACACACCATCCTAAAAAGTGCTCAATTTTAAACACTTTTTTGATCTCTGTGACCTTGAGCTTGGCACCATACCTCCAAACCTGATGAAGAACCATCCAAAACCAGCTGGAAAAATCCTGCTCACATGTTTGTCACACAGATGCATACACCTCTGGTCAATATGAAAACACCTCCCTACATAACCACAGATATATGTGACCGAGGAAGGGAGAACAGGCTAAAGCGCAAAATAGTAATTCTCAAGTTTTTAATTCATCTTAAATTTCAAAGCTTTTAATTCAACACACACAAAAAAAGGTTAAATCAATCTATCATAGTTCTCTTTTAAGAGGTATTTCAACTCTGAAAGTGTATTTTGAATAAGGAAAATAATATGCTAATAAACTATATAAAAAAAAATTTTCACAGATGTCTGAATTATTGGTCCCACCAGCTAATATGACGGACTCTGATGATGATGGACTCTTGTCGATCTGACAGACGAGTAGGCATACTGGTCCATTATCGCCTGGCATGGGTCTTCATGTGGGACACAAGACCAATCCTCGAGGCACAATTTCTGGTCATGAAAATGAATTCAGTATAATGAACTGAATCTGTTTCCAGGAGACTGAAAAGGACACGCTTTCAACAAAGTGAAGACAGCGAGAACAAATCCTTTTAAGAACTTACTGCGGTCTGGTCTATTCTTCTTGAAGCACAGAATGACGTGTGTGCACTTGAGTTGTTCCTCCGCGTACTCCAGCAGGGTGATCAAGCTGGAAGACACAAATAACAATTCAATCAACACTACCACATAACACAAAGGACAGTTCAATCAACATTACCACACAACACAAAGGACAGTTCAATCAACACTACCACATAACACAAATGACAATTCAATCAACACTACCACATAACACAAAGGACAGTTCAATCAACATTACCACACAACACAAAAGACAGTTCAATCAACACTACCACATAACACAAAGGACAGTTCAATCAACACTACCACATAAACCAGAAGAATAAGAAAACCAATGTAAGCGCATATCCAACAAGACAAAACAAAACAAGCGCAAATTTTCGGCCAACTAGCCTTTGTCAAGCGCGAACGCACGGTCACAGACAGATCACAGACATCAAACAATGGATAATAAAAACGGGACTAAAAACTTCCCTGCCGCCTCGTCCACTACACATAACACAAAGAACAATCCAACACTACCACATAACACAAAGGACAATTCAATCAGCAATACAACAATAACAAAAAAGATAAATTCAACACTACCATTACCTTTAATATATTTCAAAGATCCCTTGAACACTATCCTAGACACAAATAATTTGTTACATCAAAACAACAGTAACTGTAACTGATCAAATAGTGTGCAAAACACATATTTTCCACAGATGCTGAAACAGTGGTGTTACCTTTCACGTGACCCTTCCGGCAGGATGCCAGAAGGGACTTCCACATAGAGACGCTGCTTGTCCACAAGGATGGTTTCCCACACCACCTCCAAACCTGCCACTGGACACACCTTGAAGCACAGGTTGACTGCTGCTGGTCCATGGCTGGGATCACCAACCAAGTCCACACCTGAACATAACCAGAGAAGTTCATGATGCTTCAGGCCCAGCCTACCATTACAGCCATATCAAGGTTATCACCACATTACAAACATCCCCAAGTCTAACTTAAAGACAACATTATCAATTTCATCTTATCAGCAAACAATCCATGTCTTTAGCAAAATTAAAACTTCACGAGTTACACTGCAATCACAGACCATCTGCTACAAATGAGCCAACTGCTGCTCATTATAAAACAATAATAATTATAATAATAATAACTACACCACCAAAAAATCTGTCAAATGCCACTCCACAATGAGTGTTTGGAGTAACTCTCACAGTACCTATGAGGTGGCAAATAGCATTCACATATTCAAAACAGTTAATGGACAAAGAAATATACACATACTGACATAGCGATAGAATAACAACAAGCAATTACGAAAACAGACTGTATACAAATGCATATGGGATAATCATAAAATAGCAACTGTGATGCACGTGCACTTCCTATCACCATCCTCGCACATCCCATCCCATCCCCACACACAATACTGCAAATGTTATACTGAACAGGCCATGATCACAAAGATTATGAGAATGGCGGGATTTTAATTACCTTTTTTTAATGTAATAGGCAACTGTACAAATTGAATTTAACCCTTTGACTCCTGCACCCCGTCCATCAGCTGCAAAAACAACCCATATGGCTCCCTCACCCTATCCACCAGCTTCCTGCAGGAAGCTGGTGGATAGAGTGAGGGAGCCAAGGGGGTTAAGTTTTTGCTTTGGTAGCAATGGTCGACAATGCAGAATGCTGATGGACAGGGTGCGGGAGTCAAAGGGTTAAAATGGGAGGCTATTCTAAACAGCCAGGTCACAGAACATGAAAACCTTTTTGCTGTATCTTTTGTTCCGATTCTGGGATTATGCTGTATGAGGCTGTGTGTAATGGCTGTTACTGACATACGTTACAACATGAGTCTGGGGTCAAAGTTCAACAAGGCACAGTGATACAGAGTGGCAACTTTTTTTTTTCTTTCATTGTTGTATAAAGCCCAGCCGACTGCGCAGAGCCATATCAGGGCTATAACGGCTTCAAAACACAAAACTTCAACAGAAAAAAAAAGGAAAGAAAATTAAATGCACATATCAATGCATTCGCGCATATGATCTAAGGACATGCCCCCGACGTCGGACCATTCCGTCCAATTTATTGCACAGGGGAGATTTAAAAAACACACCTGAATACAAATATAAGCATACATAGGGACACCAAAACATATAAAAACAGGCATAAATTACCTAAAATTGCTTCCGCATATCTCACCTCCTTAGAGCCAAAAATGCACTTAATACACGTACCCAATTATCAATCCGAAGAAAAAGTACGTAAGACTTTATCGAAAAAATACAGGTAAATGGACCATTAAGGCAGAAAATAAGTAGAAATGACAGAAAGCAAGGCAACAAGGCAGAAACAAAGATAGTGACAGAAAAGAGGAAATTTCTAGCACAGAATTTCCAGAAGGTGGGGATACTATTTATACTGAAAGAACCCCCGGCAACCCAATGGGAGGGAGTGGCAAGATTGCGTTTAATTCTGAGAGAGATTGGAATCCAGTGAAGAGAGGACACAATAAGGGACACATAAACATTATCAACACTGTGATAATCACGCCTCCCAATGGCACATGAAGAAAATCTCTGAAAATAAACGGGGGGCTGGGGGCATGCTCCCCCAGAAAAATGTATTTGAATAAAGATGCAAAACAGTGCAATCTGACACTATCTGGCACAACTTCAGGCTTGTTTATGATCCTTTGTATTGATATTAGGTACTCCAAACTGATTTTTGAAGTTGTAGAAAGTAAAAATATAATTGTGTATTCTTACAGAACTTTTTTTTCTGATTCCAGTGATATAATTATTTTTCTTGTACGACAATTTATAAGCAAGTTACGATTTTTTGAATAATTTATTTTTGGTACATATTTTCGTACACCTCTCAAATTAGCATAAATGTCTATGTTTACACATCTGAATAATTGAATTTAAGGCACAAAGTTTAACTTTCTTGCTACAAATCTGTTCACTATAACATATATTATTAGCTGAATTTTTTCCAGACATGTCATACCACTTACAGCCAATTGATGAGCATATCAAAAGTATAAAAAATGCTAAATTGCACCCACAATTTCATGACGCGTGTAAACGTTAATTGGGTAAATCATGAAACGTTCATATCTCAGCTCAGAATTGACCCACAGAAAAGTATTTTATATCAATGGAATCTGCAGAACAAGAAAAATTGAAATATATGCCTTCACAGATGATCAAACTATATATATGGATGCTGTGGTGGAAGTTAGTGCTGGGAAACAACAGATTTTTGGTGGCGAATTTCATCCCTGACAATTTTTTTTCACTTTGGCATTAGATTCTCCAATTCTTTTATGTCTTCTGATAAGGTGGATGACATCATTTCTTCTGTGATATGGCCCACCATGTGCTAAGACAAGCCTGATTAGATGCCTTCTTTTGTGCCAATTTGGCCTCCTTCATTTGCTTCAATCTCTTATTTTCAAATAATTTTTCTCTTATATTTAAATGGACAATGTGTTCTTGTCTTCTCAATTTTTCTCTGCTATGGAAGTGTTCCAAATCCACAATAATTTTCTGTGTAAGACTCAGAGGTTCGGATGACTGTGTCAAATTTGTTATATCATGGGAAATAAGTTGTCCTTATTTGAGTCCACGCTTGCTCAAAGACAATGACACAAAGTCAAAGTTGACAGAAGTTTGCAGAAAAGAATGAAGTTCTTTCTCCTGCAAACCACCTTCAGCATATCCTTGATTCTTTTAAAGAGGCGGTCCATTATGCCACTCAGACGGCTTGCTGGATAACTGACAGAAGGAAACAATTTTTGAAACCAACCGGCAACCTGCAACACACACACACCACACACACACACACACACACACACACACACACACACACACACACACACACACACACACACACACATGCACGCACATATTAGTTATACTGAACAGGCCATGATCACAAAGATTATGAGAGAGAGAAGGGGAAAACAAGAGGGAGAGAGAATTCAAACTTTTTTTTCCTTCTTTTTTTTTTTTTTTGCAATTTAATTTTAAGTGTAGAATAACTTGATGCAAAAAATACTCTTCATTTTGAATAAAGTCACAATTTCTACAGAAAGTTAACATCTAATCTGGAATAACATTTAAATTGTTTTAAACACATTGTGCCGAAAAATGGCATTCAAAAAATAAACCAATTAAAACAGTAAAAGTGGAAGGGGTGGAGGAGAAGTGGAAGAGGTGTGAGTAGAGCAACAATCTATTGGTGAGATCCACTTTAGGTGGATCAGGTAGTCTGCCTCTTCCCTGTGGTAGGAAGCTTCTCCCGAGTTCTTCATAGACATTATCATGTTCAGCTACAAACAGACATATAACTGTTCTAAAAAGTCCCGACTAGAAGAGAGAGGTGTGCTAAAAAGTCCCGACTAGAAGAGAGAGTGTGTGTGTGTGTGTGTGTGTGTGTGTGTGTGTGTGTGTGTGTGTGTGTGTGTGTGTGTGTGTGTGTGTGGTGTGTGTGTGTGTGTGTGTGTGTGTGTGTGTGTGTGTGTGTGTGTGTGCGTGTGCGCGCAAGTGTGTGTGTGTGTGAGAGCTTATCTATTTTTGTATAGGCCTACTATGTGTATTAACTGTTATATGTGACAGCCTGCATAATTTAAAGTGATGGCATATGGAGGGATAAAAAAAATGTGAAAGTGAAAGTACACCTAAAACAGAAACTAAAAGACTAGTAAGCTTAAGATTTTTTAAAGTGATAGATATTTCGCTGCATTGGCTGACAGTAATTTTTCACATGTTGATGTTTTACTTTTAAAGTCTTAATTTTTCACATGTTGATGTTTTACTTTTAAACAGTCTTGTCGTGTTACTAACATAATATTTGTCGATTGCGGTACACTGTGCTATACAATTCGACAGTCACACAGTGACAGTGTCACGATTTTAGCATTCATCAAAAATTAGGTCAGGTTGACTGGTCACGTGACTTCGTATTTCTCCATTTTTCGTAAAATATACGCATAACTCATCATAAAAAATATCCTGAGAACCATAAAGACTTGCCATCAAACCAAAAATTATAGTTCTCTCACAAATATAACTGATTGTGAGTCACAAGACCTTTATACAACCTCACCCACCTAACCGGAAACGCCAGCTTTCGAAGCTTTGTTTTCATTGCCGACGCCAGTATGTTACATTAGTGCTTTGCTTGTAAACACTAAATTCCCGTTACAAAACTTAATAAAATAGAATAACTAGACGTTAAACTTACCAACAAGTCGATTCAACCATAAATCGCAAGCACACAAATACCGATGGACCGGACTGGTTGTCCGATGGTGTAGACGACGACTCCACGCTTGCCTCAGTCATGGCGGATCGAGCGCGTGGCACAAAATCGAATCCAGCTGTCGCGATTCAAATATCGCTCGGTTCGCATGAAAGTCTCTATGCAGAAAAGTATTCACACCATTAAACAGACCGATCTTTGATCTTCAAAACGCTTATTTATTGAGCTGATTGCTTCAGGCATACTGTGTGAAAATCCGCTCCAAACATTTTCGAAGACAATTTTTCAGACAAAGTTTCCATGTTGACGAATGAATTTGGCATGAGAACGAGGCTCAGAATCCCCTCTTTTGATTGGTCAAGGTTATTTTCAGCCAACCAAGTCTCACGCGTACCGAGAGAGCTTTCAGCACACATGGTGTTACAGTCAGTTGCAGACGAAATTTTCAGCAGCGGCTTGGCGCGACGGTACCGTTGCCGCTCCGAGATCGTTTTATTACCGCACGTAATCATTTCAGATTTAAATTACAACACACACATATTTGATAATGAACAAACTATTTGTTGTAATAACTTTATTTCATTTAATGCAATGGTTGTGAAGATTGATGAGGAAAGACAGGCGAAAAAGTAGGTCAATCTGGTAAGCGGACAGCGTAATGGCGTCAGTTTGGAGTACCTATTGATATCAGTAATTTATACATACTGGTGTCAGATTTGAAGAAAAATAACTTGGTGAGTGTTTTCCTAACGTATGCTCCAACAAACATTAAACAACAACCTAGACTGAACAGCTTCAAAGCTTTTTTTGCAGTTTTCTGCCTGATCTGGTGCTTCTTTGACTTGTAATGGTCTGAAAGTTTGTGGATCCCTGCTCAACTATTGTTATTTTAATTCACTTAACAGTAGCACAAGACATAGTAGGCTATGTTAGCCTCTGCTATTTTTGACAGCCATGTGCTCATTTCCATATTAATTTTTCGTGAAATCCACTCTCAACACTACTTACTTTTGCAGTCTTCGCCAAACATTTTTGCTGTGGCAGACCCTTTCTTGGGTATATCGGCTCGAGACATGTTCACACTCTTCAAGTTTTGCATTCAGTTCTGAAAACAAACCGCGCCTGACAAACAAAAACCACCAGAAGAGTCTTTAACGGAAAATGATACTGGATTTATCCCCCTTCCCGAAGTTTTGTTGTCTGCTACAAGAGATCAACAGATTGACAAACAGCCTATGTTTCGCAGAAGGAAAAAAAATCATAAGTCAAATTCTTTTATATTCTCGGAAAGCACATTTTTTCCTCGAAAGCAGCCTGTGGATTTTCTCGGATTTCTTAGAAAAATCAGAAAATTGGGAGCCCTGGATAACACTTCAACTGTACCCCTCCCCCTTTTTCGTAGTCTACAGACAAGAGTTATCTTTACCTGGGATGGTCAGGCGGTGCAGAGCAGCAGTCACACTGCCCACAGTGGGCTCAGGGGAGCCTTTGCTGCTGTTGGGTGCGGCCACACATGGTGACGTCACCGATGATGAAGCGAGAAGAGAGCCGTTGGCAACAAAGCCTTCAGCACTGACAGGGGGCGCTTTTAAAACCCCCACGCCGTTGCCCTCTGTCACGAATGACACCTATTGAAAATACATACAGCCAACGTCAAACATACATCACTTAAAACCTGGCTGTTTTCATGACACACAAATACAAGTGCCATATGCATCTTCCAATGCTGTACAACTGTATAACGTGTCCTTAAAATTGTTCTAAAAGGAACAAGTACAAGAAGTTCTCAATTCATAAAGTACCCTTTCCTCTTCTTGAAAACAGAAATATTCTACACATTATAACTATAGTATAAGTACATGAGAAAAACGAAAAGCAAACAAAAGAAACACTGACTTCAAGTGAAACACTTGATCTCCATCATTACTGCCCAAAATGTATGCAAACCAGGACACTACGATGTGGAGTATACCGACTGATATGTGTGTTTAACAAAATAAAAAACACACACAGATTAAAGACCTTCTTAGCATCAAGATACTTAGGGCGTGGTGTATACTGACTGACATGCATGTTTAGCCAAACAAAATTAATATTAAATACACATAGATTGTACATAGTATACGCGTTTGATTCTTTTTTCCTTTGACTGACATGCATTAAATTTTTCATTTTTGGTGAATTTTGCAGACAAGCAAGTGTACATACTATGCTGTAAGTGATTTGTAACCCTGTGTGTGTATGTGTGTGTGCAAGTGTATGCTGCTAAGCAAAGAAATTGTATTTTTATGAGCATACTTTATATTTTTTCAATAAAATCTTGATTAAAACAAAACGAAATCTTTTGAAATCAATTAAGTAACACTCCAAAAGGACCCCCCCCCCCCCCCCCCCCCCACCGCCTTTAATATGTTTTGGAGGATGACCAGTTATTATTACATGCCTCTGCGACCCCCCCCCCCCAACACACACACACACACACAGTGACGCACACGCAATGATCTCACCTGGGATTCATGAGCGGCGTGGGGCACATCAGGAGCACCACAGAGGCCCTGGACCCAGCCGTATAATGTAACGACTACTGGATATACTGAAATATATAAAACAATACACATAATGCTAAGCTACTATACTTGAAACACGCTGAAAATGCACAAAACTTTAACAATCAATCTGAACACAGGGTACCATCCTGCAAAATACATCTGTCAATATAGTGACACATTGTCCCCCCCCACCCCCCACCAAAAAAAAAAAAAAAGGAAAATCCTGCACCATCAATGCATGAAGAAGACTGAAAAAGCCTGACCACAAAAGCTGGAGAATGGGTAGAGGGGTAAGCAAGCAATGCATGGGTACATGATCATGGATAAAAGCTGATCAGTTACAAGTGACTACTAATGACGTCAAGTATGATCCTATTTGCCTTGTGTGTATGTGTGTGTGTGCATGAATTGGATGATATTGATTTAGATCACCGAAGTTAAAGTTAAGCGAACACAAAGATCAAGTCAGGACTCAAGGCATAACAAAAAACAAACAAAAAACCCTTTCTCAAATGAACTGTCACTAAACACTAAACAGTATCACAAGCTGCAGTGTCCAATTCTTAACTCCAGACCAATTAAAATCCAAGTTTCATTACACAAATGTTGAGTTCTGAAAACTGTAACTTTACACACCACTCAAAACAAAGTCATACACTATAATTAAAAATAAGTTCATACACTTCATTTAAAATAAGTTATACAGTAACATACTTTCGTGTTTCTCTAATCTTTCCAATTGCACTTCCCACGCATACAATATATGATGCTCTACATGAACTTTATCACAGCATTAAGAACAGTAACAAATGTGTTTAACATCACGTTTTCCTTCGTTATCTAAAGTTTGTTTTTGTTTGCTTATCAAAAGATACAACCACACAAGTAGTGAGTACTTAAGAAAAAAACAACAACAACAACAGCCCATGCACTTACAACCTGTACAACGCTATCTAAAAATTTTTACTAGGGATGGTTATCCATATCACGGTATCTTTCAAGTGAAACATACTACACAGACATCAAAGCATCTATGCCATGATAATTTTGATAATAGCGTACATCAAGGCACATTAGTCATTTCATGACATGGCAGGTTAACTGTACCTGGACGACACCAAGCTTTACTATATAACTCCAACTCTCACAAAAATACATGAAGGACAACTCTGCACTGAAGTGACATGACCTCATGTCTATGACCAGGACAAGTCACCTGGTTGGAGAGAGGATGACAAGTCAAGGGTCATACGCCAAAGAGGCTGAGTGTAATAGCTCAACATCCAGTGTTCGTTCGTTCGTTATTTCTTTTGACGTCAATTCACATATATATGTGCTTTCAGACATCCAGTGTGTGTGTGTGTGTGTGTGTGTGTGTGTGTGTGTGTGTGTGTGTGTGTGTGTGTGTGTGTGTGTGTGTGTGTGTGTGTGTGTGTGTGTGTGTGTGTGTGTCTGTGTGTGTGTGTGTGTGTTGTGTGTGTGTGCACACGCACATGTAAGTGCGCGTGCGTGCGTATGTGTGGTGGATAGGGTGAGGGAGTCAAAGGGTTAAGTTTTTGCAACTGGTGGATAGGGTGTGGAGTCAAACAATTTAACAATCCTTGCCAGAGCTAGTGCAAGGACTACACTTATCCTGACAAAGATCCATGGGCAAAGTCAAAAGTGACTCCGGAGAGGCACATTTCTTAATACAGGAAAGGACTTCATTTTATTAAGTCCAACTAGACTCAGCAAAACACACAACCAAGGCTTAGCAAAACGTATACACAGACTTAGTGAAGGCAGCCAAAGTTCATACCTGTCTCTACGTCGTCTGATCTGTCCCATAAAACTTGGTTCTGACTTTCACAAAGTTTGAATTGAATAGTAGTGAATACAGCCCACAGAATAGGGGTACACGTCAACACCAGCCCTTTTATACTGGCAAGCGCGATGAATCATTAAATGCGCAGATAGAAAACTTGACACTCGACAAAAGCCACCCCTCTGTAAAGCATAGCAACCTACTTTTCTAAACTGTATCTTTGCTTTGTCATCGCGTGATCAAGCTGTGTTTACCACCTATCCACTGTCTGCACCACAGTATCTGGCCTCATCAACACTTATTAAACTACTTCATGTTAATAGGTCAGATAAGAAATTGGTTACCAACCTATCAAAGGTTCAGCTACAACATGTGACAATATATTGTATGCAAATGACCAGCTCTTACAGAAATGCCAACTTCCAGAAAAAAAAAGGAGAGGGGAAAAACATCCACATGCCACATGGTGCGACAAAGTGGCAAAGCCATGAAATCATGTTTGCAGCCCCTCCAAGGTCTGGGAGTCAATTCCCCCCACCTCCACTGAATTTTGTTTTGTTTTAAACACGACAAAAACCTGCACAATCTGATGCATTCTGGGCATTACTGTAACAGCTTCAAACACAGAAAGAGCACACTTCAACCCTTTTACTCCCACACCCTATCCATCATCTGCAAAAACTTAACCCCGACTCCCTCACCCTAGAATGAGGGAGTCAAAGGGTTAAGTTTTTGCTTTGTTAGCATGGTTGGCAATGCAGGATGCTGGTGGACAGGATGCGGGAGTCAAAGGGTTAACAAAGACAATGACACACAAGATCTGTGTTGGGGTGGTGAGTGGGGTAAAAATCCATTTTTTTCTGGCAAGAAAAATTATGTTCAAACAAAAGTGGAAATCCACCATGATCGAGCCACATTATTCAATCAGTGCAGGTGTGTAGGTGATTTTCTCCCAGATAACTGAAAATTAAGAGCAAAGGTCCTAAAATCAGCACTGGTCCAATCAAATTAAAGCAGTTGGCATCTCTGCTCGTAATATTTTTGAATGGGGTGCAGAAGGGGTTTAAATGTGGATAGGTAAGTCTGAATCGGATTTTTGTTTGTTTGTTTTTGTTTTTTTGCTTAAAAACAAGCCGACTGTGTACAGCCATATCACTTATCAGGGCTGAATCAGAAGATACACTGGGAGTGTGACCCACATTACATTCTTTAAACTTAACACTACAGCAATAATAACTGGAGCAGGCTGTAAGCTCTTCGACTGATGTTAACAACAATAATAACTGGAATAGTCTCTTCTTCTTCTGCCTCAACTCTGTGAAGAGTGATTTGGGCGCCACACTTTTTTTCTTTCTAATTTCCCCTCTATTTACTTCAAAAGTTCCCCCCAAAAAAACTGATTTACCAAAACTACTGGGTCTTGCTGTGAGACCATACCAACACAGGTTTCCTCACTGAAGACAGTGGATTTTCATGTGATCCAGTGTACTGCTTGATGGTTTGACACACTTTCTCACTTGTGATATGAAGAGCCTATCTCTGGTGTTCAGTAGCTTGCAATAACCTAAATTCCACTGCTTGGATCTATCCATAATCCAAACCATAAAGATTCATGTCTCGCATGCATGCAGGAAGATGGAATATACCGGTGCATACTAAAACTAAAGCCTGATCTTGTGTTTCATGGAGATAATCTTGTCCTTCCACACAGGTTTCAGCCTTGACAGTGCTGATGCTCTTTGCTGTCATCAAGGATTTTTAGTTTGGATCCTTCACTGCTAATGATGGATCCATAAAAGTGAATTGTTGAACAGTTCATAGCTTCAGTCAGTAGTGATGGTGGAGGTGTGGCGGGCCACCAGCTTGGTGTTCTCAGCGTTTAGTTCTATGCTACATCTCGTTGTTTCATCTTATCTTTTAACCTTTTCAAGATCATAAAGATGCACTGGCCATCAGAAGCCCGTGCCCAAAGAGTTCCCCTCCTGACGCACTGCACCCTTGGTGCCGGTAGGGCATCTGTCCTCTCAGATGCACCCGCCCCATAGAGCCAGTCAAGTTTTTAAAAAATTCTGCAGGCTTTCTCAATAATTAACATTGGGAACCACCACCACTAGATGTACTGTTTAGCAGCAGGTTTTAGCTAGTGTAGTGTTACACTTAATGCTCTGACTAATAAGGGAACATGACACCCTGACCAGGATATCTCAATGCCACCAGTTAGGTCTGACATTTTCTTCCTTGATAAAATATCCGCTACGTGCTAGGTGAAAGAATGTGACTGTTCAGTTATTAGAAACCATCTGCATTGACTGCTCTGTGTGTGTGTGTGTGTGTCAAACTGTGTGTGTGTCATTGTGTGTGTGTGTTGTGTGTGTGTGTGTGTTGTGTGTGTGTGTGTGTGTGTGTGTGTGTGTGTGTGTGTGTGTGTGTGTGTGTGTGTGTGTGTGTGTGTGTGTGTGTGTGTGGTGCGGCGCGCGCGCGCACCTGTGTGTATGTGAGGAGAAAGAGAGAGAGAGAGAACACACACACCACACACACACACACACACACACACACACACACACACACACACACACACACACACACACACCACACACAAAGACAGAAACAGAGAGAGAGTTTTCAAAGTTCTTGACTTCCATACACTTATCATTAAGCTGGTTTATGCTCTGTCACCTACGTTGTTCTTGTTATAACAATATGTGCAAGTTTTGAACATTCTTAAATGAAAATAGTGTGCTCACAAAGATCACATTTTGAACGTTCTGGTAATATCAAATACTTCACTACTAATCATTCTTTAGTAGCTGTAAAATAAAAAAACGGTAAAAATGTTGCATCAACAGGGAAGAAACATGCTGTCGGCTCAGCAGCCAGGAGCTTCCCGCCTTGCGCACTGGCTGCCTTGAAAGATTTAGCAAGTTCTTGCCCACTGCCTGCCAAGCCATCAATGTCACTTGTGAATTCACCATTCGTGATTGTTCCTCCTCCAATGCTGACTGTCCTCAAGTGCATCAATATGACATATTCCAGAAATAAACCGAAAAGTGTGGGAGAGAGGTGTTCCTAGCGAGTTCCATGGAGTTTTTCAATGAGCTTGGTGATCTCTCCAGCCGAATAGAACTTAGAAGCTACAAAAAGAGGACACCTACACGAGTACACTCTGAACTGCTTACACATCTCTTCAGAACATTAGAAATAATATCTGATAATAATATCTTATCCTCTGATTCAGACTGAACCAACTAAGCCATTTACTGACAATTTTGTTGTTGTCGCAGTTGTTGCATGAACATCCCATATAATATTACTCATTAAACCATATGATGCTCTTAATTTTCTACGGATGTCCATGGAAACCGGCACAAACCTTCTGACTTTATAGCGACTCTGGCCTGTCTCCATGCGTAGTAACTAGATAAACACAGCTGCTTCAATCTGCTTAGCAATCTGCCTAGGACATCTCACACTGGCCTGAAATAACACCAGATGTTCCCCCATCTATTCTCAGGGTGTACCATCATTTGTTTTGTTGTGTAAAATCTCTCATCTTAGAGGTACTTTGACAGAATGCAGCAAGGCATAAACCTGTTCGCAAGTATTGACCCAACTATTGACAAAATAATCCTACTGACAAGCTATCCCAATCTAAACTTGATTTACTACAAGGCCATGAGTGACTCAGACAGTGAGACACTATCGCAATTCATATATGTAACAGCTGGTGTTCATAAATAGGTCTTTGTGCTATACAATATATCCATTAATTAAAATCATGCTCCGCCCACTTCAGTCAGTCAACAGGGGCTCTTGTCTGTCATTGCTTATGTGGCTAGGTTTCAAGACTGATGGAAAATGTGCGTTCATAAATTACCTCAGTAAAATCTGTTTCCAGGTTGTACTTTCACAGCAAACTGAAAAAACTGTTACAGTTTCATTTAAACTTATTTCAGAGAGTAACCTTAAAAACTGGTTTTTATGTATGGCTCATTCTCAGAAACCGTGTACTACCAAGGGTGATGTCATTCAGAATATATTTTCATAAAAACTATTGGGTTAAAGTTGACTATGTCAGTTAATTTTTTGTTGCTATTCTTTTTAAGAAATATTACATATAATTTCAAACAGCAGCTGTGAATGTGTGTGCTGTAATTTTGTGAAAATGCAACAATGCGTGAATAAAATATGGGTCTAATTTGGGACATGGCACAGCATCAGTAATAATCATATGTAAAACTTTTTGCTATAACATTACAAAATGAATCTGTTCATCCATATCTGGTCAGTAAGGATTTTATTTAAATTCCCTGGAGCGCGTGCTTTAATTGGAATTATAATTTAGAAGTAATTAAAAATACAAAAGTCCATTAAAAATGTCACTAATCGTTTCCGATTTTCGCGCTCCAAGATCGCCGGTCGTGCATACCAATTTGCGCAGAGATACACGCCTGCTTGTTGTATAAACTCATAAAAGTCGTTCCAGAAACAGTACAAGCAAAAATTTAAAATCAAAATCGCTGACTTGTAAAAAATACGATTTTATCATCATCTTCGTACGTCGTTTCCGGAATTTAAAGTAACGTTTTTAATCAGAGAAATCCTCATTCACTCAATAACTTGAAAAGAAATGGAACTATTTTTACTTACTAATATCTGGGGAATAATGTTCAACATCCGGTTGTTTCTATATTTAGAGCACAATGGCTGCAACACCGATGAACTTGTTTCGTTTCTGACATCAAGGCGCTTGTGACAAGATTAATGACGACGAGCATCTGCGAACTTTGAGCGGTAAGTTTAGGCTTGTTTTATTATGATTTTGCCTTTTTAACATCAGTAATGTGTTTCACAAGGATTATTTTTTTGTATTTTAACGAAGTGATTTCCTATTTCTGTTGACAATGTGGATTACAGGAACTTTATTGAAATATTCAACCAGCAACAATGAGACAATGAGATGTCATGCAACTGGCAAATCACATCATTTTCAACTTCATTTAGGATTCTATTACATGCAAACTAGTTTAGTTATGTCTATTACATGTATATTTGTTGAAAAGGGAAGCCTGTTAACACTTTTTAAACAAACTATTTTGATGCCAAGACAGATTTGTCATGGATCCATTATACTTGTAACACGGAGACCAACAAAACTGCCATCACTGTTGTGTTTATAAGATATATTTGACTTTTTTTTTAAATAGTCTGTTGTTCATTGACTAACAAATTTCAGGTTATTTGGCTGGTTTCCAGTAATTCAAAAAGACAAATAATAATGCATTTTGCAGTTCAGTTGATTTCATTTACCATTAAACATTATAAATGCAACAGGAAGCAACAAAACTTGGCTTCTTGTTACAAAAATAAAGTCAGAGATCAATCTCTCAGTCTGTTAACCATAAATGCATTGAATTTCCCTGAGATAACTATTTTTAAAATTATGAAAGTTAAATACATTATTACTGTTTGAAATGAAAGCTGATAACATTATGAGAAAAACAATAACAGGCATTAAAAATGAGAAAAATATTATTATTGTAACCAGGAAACTACATTGTTTGCTTCCATGTTAAACACTTAGTAGGTAATATAAAAAGTTAAGTTTGTGTTGCTGATAGTGCACTATGATGTATAATTCATCTACAGTAGTGTGATTTTAGGGGTGACATGTCATAAGTTCGAAAGATAATAACTATGTCCTGTTTTTATTAATGAAATGGACCCTTCTTTCATGTAAAAAAAAATATTGTTATTGCAACAAGGAAACTATTAGGCCAGAGTCGGAAAACTTTTATGATGCTGAGAGCGCACTATCATAATGCTATCAGATGTATTTTAACTTTGTGAATTATGTTTTGGACAGAAATTTGAAGCTTGAAACATGATCACCATATCTTGTTTAATTCATTTTCTACTCTTTCATGTCAAAGTAAGGTTAATCGAGAGCCTCAATCTTATTGTATTGTAGGAATTATCCATTATCCATGAATCAGAATGTTTTTACTGATTGTACTTTGTGTCTGTCCTTGTGAGAACTGATTGTATTTTGTGTCTGTCCTTGTGAGAATGTACATGTGTACATTTGTGAGAGGGGAGGCATCCTGGTTCTGAATGAAGTGCTATTTTACAGGCAAGTCACAAGAGACTGGTGAGGAAGGAAGGCCCCATGAAGGATCCAGTCCCAGCTGAAGATGGACATGACTTAACTGGCACAGCACTTATTTCATGCTCATTGGCAGACCAGCCAGTTTGACAAGCTGAAGAAAACAACCGTTTCCTCGCATGACTGTCTGCACTGTCTTAGATTTTGCAGAAAATTTCGCCTGCCTTTTTCAGGATGAAATTCAGGCAGCTCATTGGCACCATGAGCACCTCACGGTCCACCCAATTGTATGCTATTATGCCTGCAAGAGATGTGAAAGTGACCAGGATAGTAAGTGTGGTACAAAATAATGAGACTGTCACTGATATAAAAGTTTGATACCTTGAAGTTGAACTGAAATCGAGGTCAACCGATATGCATGTTTGGTCAGACTCTGGAGAGTTTGAGTCTCTTCACATCAAGTGCTGGAGAAAGTGGATTCTCCAACCCTGTTGCCTTCTGGGGGCATTGTGTTTTCTTTTAGACAGTGACTTGATGGTGGACAGTTTTGCACAGCCTCCCTGCATGTGTGTTTGTGTGTGTATAACAAAGATCTACTAATACAGAACATACTCTCTAGTCTTTTTTTTTTTTTATCTTGAAGATAAGAATTTTGAGTTCATCTTTATATCATCTTCACTCAAAGGACAAAAGTACTGTATCTAATGCGCAAATTAAACAAGTAACTGGCATGCCTGTGTATTCATGTGGTACTTGAAACAGAGAACTGTGTTCTTCAGCCTGTTTATTTTTCGTATTACAAAAGTAATGTTTTTAATTTTATGGACTAATCCAGCTCCAGTCACATTAATTTGGGACTGGCGATCAGATTTTCTACTGAAAACAACATTGTCTGAAAGTCAGGTAAAGTGAGCAATAAGTTTGGTATTCTTCTTTTTTTTTCTGCAACGTAAATATTCAAAAGCATCTGATAGCTGTTGTTTGTCGCTACAGTGTTTGTTTCATTTATTCATTTATTTACAAATGAAAGGGAACCATTTCTGTTTGTTTGTTATATGACATCATACTGAGCTCAACAAATCTATGGAAATCTTATTTAGAGTGGATTTACTTATGATATTGGATGCTGTTTGGTTTCCGGTTATGCGAGTAATGTACGTACATCTTGCTGCATTTGACCCCCTACATACAAAATATCTGACAAAGGACCCCCTACATACAAAATATCTGACAAAGAACCCCCTACATACAAAATATCTGACAAAGGACCCCCTACATACAAAATATCTGACAAAGAACCCCCTACATACAAAATATCTGACAAAGAACCCCCTACATACAAAATATCTGACAAGGACCCCCTACATACAAAATATCTGACAAAGGACCCCCTACATACAAAATATCTGACAAAGGACCCCCTACATACAAAATATCTGACAAAGGACCCCCTACATACAAAATATCTGACAAAGAACCCCCTACATACAAAATATCTGACAAAGAACCCCCTACATACAAAATATCTGACAAAGGACCCCCTACATACAAAATATCTGACAAAGGACCCCCTACATACAAAATATCTGACAAAGGACCCCCTACATACAAAATATCTGACAAAGGACCCCCTACATACAAAATATCTGACAAAGGACCCCCTACATACAAAATATCTGAGAATGACCCGTATCGTAAAATGCAATGTTTTGCATAAACGATTGTTCTGTGACTGGGTCCACAAGCAGTACAATAAAATATCTGTTTTACATCAACCATAAAATAATGCCAGTGACATTTGTTTTTTTCCCTCTTTCTTCTCACTTTCCCGATGCTGAAGCAAGACACTAATTTGACTAATCCAATGGTGTCACTGACCAAAAACAGCTGATTTTCTGAACACAGAAAACCTACAAACAATTCTAATAGTGTAACACAGAAAACCTGCAAACAATTTTAACACTAAACAGAAATTGTTAATTTCAGCCCACTTGACATGTCATTCTACCATGTGCACACAAACAGGGTGGGTGGTAGGGTGGGGGTGAAAAAGTGACTGTGAACTAGACTTAGTACAAAACGATTGAAATTTTCAAGTGTTCTTTAACACACAATGCATGGAAAACACCAATAATCACAAATAATAAGGGCAAAAAAAAGCAACTCTGTGATAAAAGATGAACTAGTAAAAGTATGAAAGTTATCATCTAATGACACTCTCTAAACCAAGAATATTGATTCATGCAGGATTTATCCTTCCGCAAGTTGCTGAATTCACGGAAAAATATGACCATACAAAACTGAACACCATCAGCTAACCAACTGTACTGCAGCATTTGAAATCAACACAATGAACAACAGGTAAGTGAGTAACATTTTTATCCATAATTAAAATATTCAACTTCTTCACATTTACTGAAGCATAACAATGCTAGTTACACTACCGACATTTCATGTGAACACCCACCCACACCCACCTAAAAAATTTAGACAAGTTGTAGATTTGAGTTTCAGACAATAGCTATTAATAACATGAATTTTTTTTTTATATAAACTATGGCATCCCATACAGTATCACATTTGAGCCCAGTGTAGTAATCATCTTGTCCACTGTGTAACAGCCTGAATTTTCTGTGCTCCACTAAATGGTTGGTTGTATATGAAAAAAGTGAGAATGAATATGATGGTGGTTCTTGGCCAATGTATTACACTCTGAGTCTTGTAAACATGTATTATAACCAAGTCCAAACGAATTTGATGAACAACATTATATGAAAATGGTTCATCATTATTTCACCAAGTCTGCCCGCTTAATTTAAGACATTTATAATTCTATCAGTGCATATACCTGAAACCACCACCATATTGACAACGCAAGATGTCCGCACAAAACCCCTGCTTTCTCACAAATTCTATTAAATTCTTGGACGCAAAAGAAAAATCAATCAGACCATAGGATAAGAATGTGTGCATGCTTTTATGTGCGAGAAAGAATGTGTGTGTGTGTGTGTGTGTGTGTGTGTGTGTGTGTGTGTGTGTGTGTGTGTGTGTGTGTTGTGTGTGTGTGTGTGTGTGTGTGGTGTGTGTGATGCATATGTGTGTGCTCAAGTGTGTATTTTAGAATGATCACAATACATTTCTATTCATGCAAAAGTTGTTATAAGTTGAAAAATTTTACACCACCACCATTGTGTTTTATGTATGATAAAGCCGGATTAGCTGTACTATCACATGAGGGACAAACATGACCATTAAGCTTCACTTGACATGTAATACATTGTATTTGATGTTATCAGTCAAGTATTAATCTTTGTTTTAATTCATTAAATTCCGGAAATTTGTCAAAGCTGTTACTAGTGTTAGTGTTACTGTTTCAGAAGTTGAAAGGTTTTCCAGAAAGCCAGTCTCATGTGATTATAAACATATTGGTCCTCATGTTTTATATCTGAGTATTGACAATGTCTATGAAGTATGATTCAACTTCCAAGTCTTTCCACAAAGTATCAATGGCTTCGATTCAGCTCAATTATTCTTGGGAAAAAAATCTCATAATAAGGCATGAGCGGTGACAGCATTGCTAGGCAAACTGATGGATGCTCTCCTTTCACATTTTTTTCTTACAGTCCCATCATTTTTACTGTGCATGGCTGAATCACCTGTTTCGAACAACAAATACAATCTGCAGATACAATCTACATGACAAAAAAAAATGTCTGACAACACTTCTGACCCAACTGACATATTGTGAAACAAAGTACTGTACAGCAACTGCTGGTCACGACTACCAGTATCACTTTCCGTCTGTTGTTGTGGACAACAGAAAAATAGATTTCCCCACTTAAATTTCAGGAGGAACTAATAATAATGATATTTATATGGCGCCATATCTTGATTCAAGAATCAAACAAAGGTACACATTCTCCTCATTTACCATAGCAACCACCAACAAAGACCTTATCTCTAGGGTACAAAGAACACGCAAACTGGGAGGGGTAACTATCCTCTGTGCTTCATGAGAATGTAGCTGTTTCATTCATTTGAAATCATGGCAAAATTTCTATACTGCTAAGTCCTTGACTAAACCACCATGGATGAACTTGACGCTGCGGATGATGAAGTTTTCTGTGACGATTCTGACACTGACTTTGGTGAAAATTTCCATGAAAATATTGTTCAAAGTAGCAATCTATCAAATAGCGGTGATGCTTTTCACCATTTGTGAACACAAGAAAGAAATTGTGGAGCCAATACATATGGTCAACTCAAACATTCAAAATTTTTTTGTTTTGTTGTTGTTGTTTTTGGCAACCACTCTTTATCAAGTAGTAATTTTTACACAATTTCATTAAAGTCTAAAATCTATTCAAAAACTTGTAAGAGGATTTCATGTGAAGTAACCAATCAGAGCTGACTGCAAATCCAGCAGCAAATATTATGGGGTCAGAAATGTGTTTAACCATCTGACTCCTGCATCCTGTCCACCAGCATTTTGCATTGCCAAACCATGCTAGCAAAGCAAAAGCAACCTTTTGATTCCCTCACCCTATCCACCAGCTTCCTTGACAGAGTAAGGAAATCAAAGGGTTAAGTTTTAGCAGTTGGTGCATAGGGCATGGGAGTCAAAGTGTTAAAAACATGCTGCTATTCTGGGCATTGTAAGGCTTGTGGCTGAAATCAATTTCGTTTTTAGTCTGCTAAGGACATCTTGGTGGGAAAATATCCTCAGAATAAGTAATGTATACACGGCATCTTGTTCTCAAGCCTAATATAAGCCTATAGTTAAATAATCTATGTTACGATTATTATATAATCACTAAATCAGTACACCTTTTTGCGTACTTCAATAGCAAGATAATGTTGAGGAAAGGTGTTCTTTCTCTTAAAAAATACTTGATATAATCCTATGATAAATAGGCCTGTATCTTGGGCAAAAGTCGAGTTTTAGCTCTCTTCATTTTTCCTGAAGCTTAAAATATAATCAGACCTGGTCCTTACCCTTTCTAAACCTTCATTCATCTGATCCCTATGTCCATGAATGGGCTGCCAATCCCGAGGTTCAGGATGTGGGGTATGACTAGGGTTTAACTAAGGCTAAAATTAACAAAAACCGTTGTTTATTGTAATACTATCTAGATCTAGTATTAGTGATGTCCAGGAATGTACTCATACAATGATACATGTCCGGAACCTACAAGCAAGAGAGACCTAAACTACATCATCTTATTTCTTGATCCTTGGTAAATGTACCGACCAAATCTGCAGCTTTGTAAATTCTGGGATAGGCCCCGAGTGTGAATAGGCAGTGAAGTCAATTCACCGAAAGTGAATCGAGGTCACCAGTCAAGTCAATCCAGGTTGTATCATCAGCGATCATCGACACGATTTCACATCACAATGAATATCAACATTCGAACATAAAAACCGTTTTGTTTTGTTCTAAACCACAAACCAGTCATAAATGGCACAATAAAACTTGTCAATAACCACGTACAAACCGGGAAGGCCACAACAAACAAGTTACCGTCATTCTATTTTTAGATAGCCAGTGAATGTGGCGCTGCCATGTTGTTGACCTGGGAGCCCAACAACGTCATTCATTTTCTTCAAAACAAACTAACAAAAACAATCAGTCAAAAAGCTCACATGTTGGTTCTTTGTAAGGCTGGCATGTTTTCTTTTTCCTCTTGCGTCTGCGGGCCGAAATTCTCGTCCAAAACGATCGCGTCAGAAGCCTTGAGCATCTCCTTGCCGAAAGTCGGCGGAGAAATTCTGCAAATTACGTCTGCTGAATGAAGTCACATGTGACCACGTACAAAAATATTTTTGGACATATGAAAAAAAAAAAAATAATGGGTAGTATGTCTGTTTACATGTGCTTGTTTTTTGAAAGAAAAAAGGTTTCTCACAATTTTATGGAACTCTTGCATTTATGTTTTGTCTCGCCATGCGAGATACATATAGCAAAATGGCTGCCCCGAGTAAATCAAGGTTTGGTCACGACGGAAAACATACATGTTACCCAATCTAAACATTTACTCCGAAGTTATGTTACATTCTGCTTTTGGGTATTAAAATCATGTGAAATTACACATTGCAACCAATAATGTCAATGCCTTGTGCAAGTTTTGTTCGCCTGGTAAAACGTTTGATTTCTTGCATTACAGTAGGCTGAGTAGCAGACGATACTATTACTATCGTGTAGGCCTAACTAATAAAACTACTTAGCAAGACTGATTCAGACAAGCCTGAGGAATGATTATTATGTATATTACCTGGTGCTTGTACTAAGTAACTAAGTTGTATAGTTGCAGGCGACACGATAATGGAAGGACAGGTGGCCTATACAGAATCTGTATGTCTCCGGTATTCTCTCGGTGCTAAGGGGATTTGGAAGGCGTTGAACATTCATTGACTAAAGTAAAAGTGTAAACTGTAAAGTAGTGCCGTTTCACACACTGACACAGTCACACACACACACACACACACACACACACACACACACACACACACACACACACATAGTGACATACACACACACACACACACACACACACACACACACACACACACACACACACACACACACTGACATGGTGACAGTGACACACACGCATGTTTACAGTAACACACTGACAGAGCGAAGTGCAACCATGTATGTTCACAAACACACACACACACACACACACACATTCTTTGAAGAAATTCTGTGCTATAAATTTCTTCTGTTTTGTCATTTCTTTCCACATCATTTTTATATTGCTGTTTGTTGGTTTGTTTAATAAATTATTATCATTTTGTTTGTTGTTGTTTTCTTTCTTCATCACTTGTTTGTTTCAAATTTTTCTGTTGATTTTATTTATAATTTCTGCCTCCTACTTTTCCTGCCATACTCAGGTTACTGACCTTTGTCTGTATTCATTTAAAAAGAATTCTTGTTTGTCTTTAGTCTCTTTCCTCATCCCAGAAAAGTATGTGTGTGTAATAGTTGATTTGTCAAATGCTGATCACTTGATTGTTTGTGTGCAGTGTAAAGATTGATTGTGTTGATGTGTGTGTTGTATGTGTGTGTGTGTGTGTGTGTGTGTGTGTGTGTGTGTGTGTGTGTGTGTGTGTGTAGTAATAATTGATTTATCAAATTTGGTGATTTGTGTGCAGTGTAAAGATTGCTCCTGGTGCTGTAGTTTGCGATGAATGTGAGCTGATCGGTGACATCACCATTGGTAATATACTTTTTTTTTCCATTTGTTTGGTTTTGTTCATTGGCTTACTGTACACCCATACCTGTACTGATAATGTAGGCAGACACTGGGTCACAAACATGCACATAGTAGAGTCATGTTTACCTGTGCACGTATACAGATGCTTGCATAATATCTACTCTGATATACATGGGTGCAACTTTTCCGTTTGAGGCCAGAATCCGTTTTTTCAAAAGAGTCAGAAACGGAAAATCCGTTTTTTGAAAAAGTTTAAACGTCTGGGGGGCATAGCCCCCAGACCTCCCATACAGGGCGCTGCCGGCCCCTGGACCCCTTTCAATTTTTTTACTTTTTCTAAGTTGCACTCTTGGATATAGTATGCCACTATGTGTTGGTGTGTAATTGTTTCACAAATGTTTGAAGTTCAAGATGGAGCCATTATACTCAGACAGTTCCATATGTGTTCCACCCAAATCTGCAGGCAGGTATCTGGCAGACTCCCTGAGCCTGTACAAAACTATGTGCTGGCAAGGTTTTGAAATGGGGAAGGTGAAGAGCAACCTCTCTTTCTCCCCCCCCCCCCACTCTCTCTCTCTCTGTCACCCTTACTCTGTCTCTGTATCTCTCTGTCACTCTCTCTGTGTCTCTCACACGCAAGGGCACACGCACATTCACACACATACAATACATACTCACACATGCACATACATACACACACACACACACTCTCTCTCTCTCTCTCTCTCTCTCTCTCTCTCTCTCTCTCACACACATACACATGCACATACACACTCATACATGCACACACACATATAGACACATGCTTTCTCTCCCCTCCCCCTGCCCACACATCCATACACACACACATGTGCGCAGGTACACACACACACAAAACGCACGCGTGCACACACATTCATACTCTCTCACACACACATACACACACATGCGCATGCGTGCACACACACACACACACACACACACACACACACACACACACACACACACACACACACACACACACACACACACACACACACACACACACACACACACATCTAATCTATACAGTAACAGTAACACTAGTTAATACTAACAGTGAATGTACAATGTATTCCACAGGCACTAGAACAGTGATCCATCCTAAGGCTCGTATCATCGCTGAGGCTGGACCAGTGATCATTGGAGAGTTCAACATCATAGAGGAGCTTGTTCATATAACCAACAGGTGAAAGACTAGAGACCTGATATTATGAAAAGAGCAATAGCAACAACAAATAAAGTGTGATCACAGCTGTTTTAGGATGATCACTTAGTTTCGTCCCGCAGCGGCAGCTGTAGCAGCGCGAAGCCCACTGAGTGCTGCCCTGACCTAGAAATACGAGCTCATAGCTCCGCCTTGTTACCGGCGATCTCGCTACGCTGTACAAGCGCAGTAGTAACTGTTACAAACAAGTAACTTCAGTTTTCCACTAATATTAGCTACTCCAAACAGCGTGCGTCAGGCGGAAAGTCTGCAGATTTGACCTACTTTTTGGTGTTTTTCAACTCGTCATATTTTGCAATGTGTGAAAGAAAATATAATAAAATCTACTGCAATAAAAAGATTGGTGTTTCGTTGTTTGAATGATGTACTTGTTTAGACTAATACTCATTTTCGTGTATGTTTTATTCCATGTTCATTCGCCCACCCTAGCGAGTTCGGCAGGCGGTCTTGACGTAACGCCGATTACCTTCTATTTACACTATCCTTACTTAATGCTCTGTCGCATCGCGTGAGTGGCTAGATCTAAAAAGATCGCTCAATGAAATGAAAGAAGACATCCAGATCCTTATTTCATGCCCGTTTCGTCATGATCCATTTGGTCAATGTGTAAAAATTCAAGCAATAAAATGTTCAAAGTGGAATTTCTACTATAAAAACCTGATTGCCCAAGCTCATAATACATCAGTTTGTAGATCAGACTTCCCTCTACAATATTTGTCCAAAATGTTGTTTCATTATCATTTCCACGTGATGCGGCAAGCGATAAAAAAGACCGAAGTGTACGGCTCGTCACGAACACTGTTTGCCGCCATGGCCGACGCGCACGCTGAATTGTCGGTCACCAGAGGTGACCGAAATTTGACACCAACTACTTCAGTATCACAGTCAGATCAACTGTTCGCGCAAGTTGGTAGTTAGTTCTTTATTGTTTTTGATTTTATGAATATTTTGTTGTTCTATGTACTTTTTATGAGCCGACACTGAAACAAGATGCTGTGGAATCGTGCCAACAACACAAACTCGACGTTGTGGGCTGGTCCGAAAAATGACTGACTTATTTAAATTCTTTGGTGCTAACTCACCTTCATGATAAAAGTATTACGAGAAAGAGACTTTTCATTTATTTCATTCATATATTTAGTAAAGAAAAGCATTCATTTCAAGGATTGAAGGGTTTTATTTGGTCACGTGACCTGAGCTTGTACAGTACTTTCGGTTTCACAGTTCTTCCAATGTGGTCGCACTTTCATCAGATGAATCAGTTAAGCTTCAACAAAACAAAACTATACGCATATAATTAGATCTATACTCACATTTTGTTCAGAATTTCGTACTATTATATGAATGTGCACTGTGAAATAAATGTGTAATCACAAGATATGTTGCCAGTAAGTGAATAACAGACTGAACTCATTCTCTTATTGATTCAACTTGTAAGCAGAAAATTTAGCGATATGACAATACTGGACAATTACTGATCTGAATTAGTTTGCAAACTGGTTGACATAGAAATATTACTTAGAGGACAATAACAACAGGAAATGTGGCCTTTTTCAGCTGATGAAACCTATAATCAGTTGAGGAGAAGCCTTCTGCCTGGAAGGGGAAGACCACCTTTGTTGCCAGCTGTACGCCTGACTAATCGTCTCCTGCTGCAGTCAAGAGGACTTCAGTTGGACGGAAAAAAGAATTCACAACAGGTAGGCCTACTGCAATTCTGCCTCTAGGATTAGATGGGTGGGGAGTAGGATTGGAACTGTATGGGAAATTTCACAATTTCAAGTTGAATGTTGTTTCAATTTGTATGCAAGTTGCACAGTTCTTAATCGTTGCTATGTTAATGTTATTTTTCAAGACACGAGACACATTGCATATTTTACATGTTTAAGATTGTACTTTTGCGTTAGTCATCTGTCATTTGTATGCAGCCCTGTGCCAAGCTGTATGCATTGTTTTTTGAGTGCCTGCTGCTATTTTAACTTAAGATATATTTTCTTGCAGAGGGAAGCAGACTCTGACAGCAGAGTACAGCTGTAATTTTTTTGTTTTGTTTGTTGTTGTTGTTGTTGTTTTTTTTGGGGGGGTTCCTCTTTATTCTTCAATGAAAAGCGTGGGGAAATAAAACAAGAAAAAAAAACCATGATATCATGATAGCCAGTCCTTTTATTTTTCAGGTGGCTGCTTGGTTTGACACTCTGTTTCCTGACATGAGCTACCCATCAAGTCGTCTCAGTGGGATGCTGGGCAGGATTGAGGCAAAAGCCCAAGATGTGCAAGAAAGGGGACAAGACTTGAAAGCCTTTTTCAACTCTGAGGTTGATTTTGACTCTGTGTCTGCTTCATTGTCAAAGATAGGACTGAAGAGAGGGCATCTCTTGCATGAGACAGAATGGGTGCGACCAAACTTCTTCAGGGTTCTCATTCATGAGATGGTGATGGACATTGAGATCTTCCGTACGAGGGAGAAACAGCATGAATGGTTCACGTGGAACTGGATAAAACTGTTGTCGACTGAACACTCTGGTGCTTCAGATGCTGACCTGAAAAACTCGGTCAAAAAAATGATGGATTGCTCCCAAGCACTCCCAAAGAACAAGAAACAGGAAGAGGAGAGGTTGAGTGCGTTTCTTGCTCTTCCATTTAAGATAGTTCACAAGCAGCCAAAACTGAGTTCAACCTGCCCACTTGTGACTACTACAGTCAGATCAGCAGGACCTACAGATCAACAGAAAGAAATGGACCAGATCTCAAAGCTGAAACAGTTGAAGAAAGAAAACATAGCTCTCCAAGACAAGATCAAAGAACAAAACGAAGAACTGTCAGCGCTGCACAAAGCCTGCTGTGAACTTTCTGCTGATAAAACAAGGTTAACAACAGAGCTTCAGCATAAGAACGTAGAAGTTGCAGACCTTAGACTTAGTGCTACTGTGCAAGAACTTCAACTACGAACTGAAGCACAGCAAAAAGAAATCCGACAGCTGAACCCAGTTCATCTACGGAAAGTCAGGGCTGCTCTTGAAAAAACAAGAAAGACTGCGCAAGACTCAGAGTAGACTGACAGCAGCAGAAAATTGTCTGGAGGAAGAAAGAAAAAGCAAAGCACGTTCTCAGGTGAGAGCCAGCAAAGCAAGGAAAGCATCAGAAAAAGCAAAGGAGGAAATTGAAAGACTTAGGCAACAGGTACAGAGTTCACTTGAAACCGCTGACACATCTGATGGTAGTACTTCAAAGCCCCAAACAAGAACAGATTAAAACCGGTTCACAGATAATATTCGGAGGATTGTGTGGGATCTCCTGGCAGAAGGAAATGTGCCAGCTACCAAGTGCAGATCGGTTATCAAAACAGTTGCCAAACAGCTGTTTGATACTGAATTTAATGATAGAGACCTTCCCAGTCTGCAGTCAGCAGTGAACATTACTGATGAAGCCCATGTTGTTGCCAAGATCCAAGCAACTGAAAGACTACTCCATTCAGAAAATTTTACTCTGCATGCTGATGGCACATCCAGAGGGGGGACGAAGATTGTTGGACATCAAGTGACCCTGGACAGTGGAGAACATCTGAGTCTGGGCATCATGCCAGTTGCCTGTGAAGATGCTGCAACTCTTTTAGATGTTACTGTGTCTCTGCTTCAAGAGATCAAAAAATCTGTACTGTGGATGGAAAAATGCAGCTGAGGAGGGGGAGGAGGTCTTCAGACAGCTGCTGGCAAGGCTCACCAGCATTATGACAGACAGGGCGGCCACAATGAAGAAATTTGATTTTCAGCTGCTCCAGTTCCTTAATTCTACCCTTGGCATCCAGACTAGCCTACACTTCCTGCACTGTAATGCCCATTTTTTGCTGGGCCTTAGTCGCTCATGTGAGTCTTCATCTAAAATCCTGGAAGAACAAGAAGGAAGGAAGCTGGGCCAAGATGCACTTCCAAAGTTTTATACATACAAGAAGACTGAAACTGCCATAGCACGTGTAATTCGGCTGACATGCGACATTGTTGGGCCCAGAGGAGATGACAAAAATGGCTGTCGTGCTGAGTGGCTGGCATTCTGTGAAGAGCATGGGTTGAAGAGCCACATGACTTCCTACAGATCGAACAGGTTTAATTGTTTTTTCCAGTCAGCAGCTGCTATCATCCATAATCTCCAAGACCTGAGATCCTTCCTTGCAGAAGGCTACCTGTCTCATTCAAACAACAAAATTGAGAGTGTTGCTGCTGATGTTCAAGATGACACATTGCTGTCTTTTGTTTGTGCCATTGCTCTCCTGTACATCCAAGTCACTGGTCCAGTCTGGAACCTTCTTGACAGCAAAGTAAAATATCTAGATTTCCACAGGTATGTCCAGAAAATGGAGACATATCTTGCAGTGGTGGGAAGATTCCAGTGATCTGTTGAATCCTGAATTCCCCGGCATGTTTGATGGACAATTCAGGCTGACATCTCATTTAACAGAAGCTACTTTCAAGTTTGCTGCAGAACATCCTCATGTCAAATCAACACTTAAATCATCATGCAAGATCTCCTGATTGTGACAAGACTTCAGCTGGCAGATTTTCTCAAGGGGGTAAATACAGTGAAGCCCAGTCACCAGATGTTCAGACAGTTCTTGACCACTGCCCTCTGACTAACCTACTAGGTGAAAAGGTCTTTGGAGAGATGGACTTTGATATGAACAAAAGAAGACATGCTTCATTTTTCCACAGAACTTCTCTGTAGATCACTCGCTTCAACAAGACAACAGCATGGTTAGATGACAAAAGCAAAGAAGAGCAGGAGGCGGTTATGAAGGAAGGGCGAAAACGAAGACATACCCTTCGACTTCAGTACAGAAGACAAGAACAGCTTGTCAAACTGAAAATACGCGAGAGGCTATTGGAAAATAAACGCAAGATGGCTGAGAAAGAGGATAAAACAGCAGAGAAGAGATCAGCTCTCATCAGGCGTGTGCTTGCACATGGTGGACCATGCCAGAGGCAGGAAGATGTTGACAACATGATTAGGCGACACAACAGAGCAGGGGCATCAACTGCAAGGATCATGATGTACTTGAAAGATGAAATACGCTTTCAGAAGATGGTTGTCAACAAAAAAGGCTCTCTAAAACTGACGGGGTCATTGGAGGATCTCAAACTAGTTCTGCAACACCATCTCCTTACAGAAAGACCTATCCCTTCTGCAGACTGTCCTGTGGCTGCCTGTTCTGCTACTGCAACTCATCCTGACGGAGATATATCTGCTGATGACCAAAATGAAGACACTGCTGAAGCAGTCCCATTTCAGTTCACTAAGCAGGGCCAGTGGGTGGCTGTTTATTTTGTAGAAAGATTTTATATTGGACAGGTGTTGGAGGTGAAGGAGAACAGCAGCCGGGCGTCAGTCCAGTACCTGGAACAGGTCAGGGGTCACAAGGACTGTTTCCGCTGACCTTCACAGGAGGATATTGTTGAAAACACGCAAGCTGAAGATGTTTTCTACTGGGACTTTGACTTGTCTTCCAGTTAGTAATGATAGTCGAATCTGGCGAGTAGATGATGCGAAGGAAATCACCCCTGCATACACAAGAGTGTCATCCATCTACTACAAGTAAGCAAACTGCCACAAAGCAAGCTGACATATGTGCAACCATCCATGTTATTACAAATGCACCAAGTATCCCTTGTAGATTCATGGAATTCTGACTGTCAATTGTAAATAACAGATCTCAGCTGGTTACAGTATATCACACTAAAGTCAGTTAAGACTCAGGCTGTTTATCTTTTCACAGCATAGTGGCCAGAACGGTTACCTAGTCAGCTCACATTCATTCTGTTTCAGTGAACCCCCAAGTACAGAACAAAAATTGTTACTTAGTGAAAGCTACAGTAAGTCACACTTGAGACTGTGGTTTATCCATCCGTAGTACAGTGGCTACAACAGCGTCACCTTGCCATGTTGTGATGAATCCTGTGTGCCGTTAAAGGAAACTTTGGGGCTATTTAGTCCACCCACATTCATTACACAGATGATCTCTGGACAGGAACAATGACAGCCATGCTAATTGTGATATTGATCATGTACTGCTGTTGATATTGAGTGGTACTTGAAGTCAAGACACTATCCAGAAGGGTGACTGAGTTTTCCGATTTGTGAGTATTAAAAAAAAATATTAATCAATGTCAAATTAATGTGTATTCTTTCAGTTTTGAAAGCGTGCTTGTTGAGTGTATCTTTTTTTGCTGATTCCAGTGATACCAAAACCATTTTTCTAGCTCGATGGAAAGCAAAGTTATGAAAATGTGTCCTCGGCATGTTTTTGTGTTATACTTTGTATCAGTTAGGCATTGGCGAAAAAGCTGATATTTTATCACTTACCCTTTGTAAGAACTACCTGAAAAAAATCAAACATCATCTATGCATCAGGAATGTCAAGAAAAATGCAAAACTTATAAAAAAAAAAAAAGCACATCAGTTCTGTTGTACAGCCTGCTGAAAATGGGTATTTTGTTGATTTGCGCTTTGGCACAGAAATGCACGTGAAAATAAAATCTTTAAAAATTCGTAACTTTTTTCATAACTAAGATACAGAAATGATCTTGGTATCATTAGAATCACAATAAAAAGATCTGTTTATTGGTGATAGTTTGAAAAATGTATAGATAAATCACAAAATCTGTTTGGAGTAGCTACTAATATTCTCAAGAGCTTTGTTTGTATTGGTCTGTAATGTGCATTATTAAAAAGATGAGATTGTTCTCAATAAAATGATATGTAACTCAACATGTTACGTGCATATAAGTGTCTAACTAAACGCATAGAGAAGAAAGAGAATGAAAGACAGTGTTGACATGATTTTCAATCTTCGACCGTGAAATGATCAATGTTCCAATGCCGGTAAAATCCAAATGCTAGTTCTCGAATGAAAGTAAAGGCACACATTAGAAGAATGTTATCTGTAGAGGATGGCTGTTTTTCATTTTTCATGTTTTGCGGCTTAGGGGCCAGGTATAGCGTATCATAATAACACATATGACAGCTAAGGTAAACAGGGATGCAGGCGAGGCGGATGATGGTTACTGGTTCTGGCAGCTCATTAATCTTTAGAGTCTTCAGTGAATGTTGGTATCATTTCAGTCCTCCAGATAACGCTTACCATGTACTCACTGTGGCAGAATTCCTCTGTGCTTGATAATTGTTTATAGTGTTGCCTTGGACATTTTTGTTTGAAATATCAGTGTACTGAGATGACCAGACTCAGGTTTTTCATGTTGTACTTGTAGTCGTTGATTATCTCTGTTCATTTTCTTTTGTTTTTGTTGTTTGTTTGTGTGTGTGTTTGTGTGCGCGCATTTCATGAGTGAGACAAATAATAAGGGCCTAAAGATATTAAGTGAAGTGCAAAGTATTCCTCTCTCTCTCTCTCTCTCTCTCTCTCTCTCTCTCTCTCTCTCTCTCTCTCTCTCTCTCTCTCTCTCTCTCTCTCTCTCTCTCTGTGCTTGCATGTTTATGTGTATGCATTTTATGAATGAAATAAGTAATTAAAGACTTTTGAGTATTATTATCATTGTTAAGCAAAATACATAGTATTCTTGTGGCGTGTTGTTGTTTGTGTGTGTGTGTGTGTGTGTGTGTGTGTGTGTGTGTGTGCACATTTTATGAGTGAGACAAATAATAAGGGCCTAAAGATATTAAGCGAAGTGCAAAGTATTCCTCTCTCTCTCTCTCTCTCTCTCTCTCTCTCTCTCTCTCTCTCTCTCTCTCTCTCTCTCTCTCTCTCTCTCTCCTCCTCTCCTCTCTCTCTCTCTCTCTCTCTCTCTCTCTCTCTCTCTCTCTCTCTCTCTCTCTCTCTCTCTCTCCTTTTCTCTCTCTCTGTGTGCTTGCATGTTTATGTGTATACATTTCATGAATGAAATAAATAATTAAAGACTTTTGAGTATTATTATCATTGTTAAGCAAAATACATAGTATTCTTGTGCGTGTGTTTGTTTTTGTGTGTTTGTTTGTGTGTGTGTGTGTGTGTGTGTGTGTGTGTGTGTGTGTGTGTGTGTGTGTGTGGAGAGACAGACAGACAGACAGAAAGATTTCAGTGTAGTTAAGTGGGTATGATATTCAGGAGTTTTTCTTTTTTAATACCAGTGAACCTAAAGTTCTCATAAATGTATTAAGTTTTCTCTCCCTCCCCCCCCCCTCTCTCTCTCTCTCTCTCTCCATCGCTCTCTGTGTCTATCCATTTTTTTTAATGAATGGTCGTCTCAGTATCGTGATCCCAATCTTGACTCTTGCACGGACATGTGTGTATATGTTCCTACTATGGCAGTAAGGAGATTGCGGTATACAAGACTATCAGTGAAATGTTGGTGCTAGTGTGAAGGATAATGGAGTCTATGCCATTATCAGTGATCTCGATTTACCCACCGCTACCTCCACAAGAAAGCAAATCAGGTCCGTTTGATAAGTCAGTCTGTTAAAACATACTTTACTCGTCCTCTGTATGTGTTTTTTTCTGCTGTAATAAGTGGTGAACTCTTGTTTTCGTTGTTGGAAGTTGGCTTATTTTTCTCATGAAACAGTGAAGGCGCGATATTTTCAGAATCGTTCTCCTCCTTTTCTATGTAATCCCGTTACGCATTATGGCAACAAACCAGTTCGTGTTTGATATCTATGTGTAGGGGAGAGAGTCTACTTTTCAGTAAGATTGATAATTACATATATGGCCAAATGACCAAAACAGTATTGCGGGAAATTTAGAAACAGTAGTAATCACAGCACACAAAGGCAGTCACACAGTCCCGCTTGCCTACCTATGACTTACAGCTCAAAACCGCTGACGGGCCGTGTAGCGCAGCGGGTAAGCAGGAAAACACGCCTCTCGTGTGTGAATGGCTGGCACCATGTCCAAAAACTAAGTGATCGCCCGGCGGCGGGTTTAAACAGCTGTGTGATAGGTAGGTAGCTAGACTGACACACAAAAAATGGATGGAAAGAGTATTTTACAAATCCAGAAAACTTTTTCATGATTTGATACTGGAGGTCCTTGTACATTTGCATTGCACACCATGAAAATTTATTTGAAAAAGTAAAATTGGAAAATGTAAAAAATGGGCAAATGAAAGGAAAAATTAAGCTTTACAGTCTAATAAATTTTCTAGCCATTTACAGTGCTTGGTGGATATATGGAATGTATCTCTGATTAAAAGAGCTCCTAAGGAAGGTGGACAATTGGTACTGAACATTTGAACAGTATTAACGAAATGTGTGTATAAACAACAGGTGGTTTGTGTTGATGTTTTTCTTCATTCCTAGCAACACTTTTCCTAAATCCATGTAAGCACGTTGTTTGGCCTACACTGTGGAGGCATTATGTTCCTTCATAGTTTGTATACAATATCTTTGTTGGGTATGATTGCAAGTTGCAGGATATTTTCATGTTTCCACAAACCTATGAACATGGCATGGCTAATCACCTCTCAGCTCCTGCACCCGACAATTTGTCAGGTGCACACACCCACTCACTTTCAGTTTCATTTGTATGAATATTCATCAAGGAAGGGACATTACTCTGTCGCTCTTCCCTTCGGATAACTTGGAAGATTCCCCAAGTCATTTTGAAGCAACTTTACGCTCTTTTTTGTTGTTTTTTCATTGTCAAGGTGAGTAAATGAGCCGCTACACAGTGCAAAAAGTTTTGGATGAAATATTCCTCGATGAAGATAGTGATTTTTAGCCCGAAACAAAAGAAACGGCTTCTGAATCGAGTGTATCTTCGTTGATCGGCACTTTACTCGACAAAGAACCCTCGCAAAGACCGAAAATCAATGAATTGGAGGTGGAAAATCAACCATCAACATCAAGTGGGCATGTTCATATTCATGCTTCTAGAATTCTCTGACATACTGTAGGCAAGAAAGTGACTGTGACAGTTATAATGAGAATGAAGGCTCCTTTGATCACTTTCTTGCTGTACAGTGTGTCGGAGCGATCTCTGGCCCCACTACCACCACCACCACCACCACCATCCTCAACTCATGATAGGGCCTCTGAATTGAAAGTGTTTCTTCTTTCTTGATTTTTTGACCTTGTGAATATTATGGGATTTAACACAATTTCAAAGTAATAATACCCTTTTTGTAATTTCTCCTCTTGTGTTCACTTGCGTGCATTGTGATTTTGGTGTGCCTCTTTAATTGTGAATATGAGTGAAAGATGAAAATCAGATTTGTTGTTGTTGTAAATTTTCATAAAATTTTAACTAAGACTAAAACATCAAATGATCTAAAAATTACATATGATACAGAACATTTATTTATTAGCAAGCATACAAAATTTCAATAAATTTCTTCAAGAAGTTTTGAGATATAGGCGTTTAATTGGGGTACCCGTTAAGTTCGCAGTTCCTACTCAAAACACCCAGGCTGGGAGTGCTTTTTTCTTGTAAAATAGACAGGGCTGAAAGAGTTAAGGCTTGTGCCGTGATTATTCTGGATCTTCTCCATCACACGGCACCCGTGATGTTTGTACATATGGAATTCATTCCGAGCTCGTAGACATCATCTTGGGAAATTAAACTGAAAATTGAAACCTGCCCTATGACAAACATATACTCAGGAGTTGTACAACTGCTCAGCATTCTAGTTTGTTTATATAGCACAGCTATCAGCATAAGATAATGCCAGCAGTTGTGTGTGTGTGTGTGTGTGCGCGCGCGTGCGTGTGGTGTGTGTGTGTTTTTTGTTTTAGATTCTTATATGACTGAGCCATAATGTGTGTTTCGTTTTAGATTCTTATATGACTGAGCCATAATGTGTGTTTCGTTTTAGATTCTTCGAGGACTGAGCGTAAAACAGTCAGCACTGTATTAAGGTCACTAGTTCTTCTTAATTGTAGCTACTAGGAACTATCACAATAACAAACACATATCCATCTCCTGTCTGGTCTTCCTGCCTCCACCATTCACATCCTACAGCGCATTCAAAACAATGCTGTACGCCTTGTACTCAAAAAGAAAAAAGCTGACCACATATCTCCTCTCCTGGCACAACTTCACTGGCTCCCTGTATCAAAGCGCATACAATACAAACTAGACACCATGTGCTACAAAAGCCTCAATAACGCAGCCCCCGATTACCTGTCAAGCCTACTTGAGATCTATGTTCCCTCACGTACCCTCCGCTCTGCCTCCGATCCTCTGACTTTTCGCTTTCCACGCACTAAGCTCAATACCTATGGTCCACGAGCCTTCTCTGTTTCTGGTCCACTCTCCTGGAACAAACTTCCTCTCTCAGTCCGTCAGCAACCTACTTTTGTCTCCTTCAAGTCCGCTCTCAAAACCCACCTTTTCTCCTCTGCATAAAATCCTAACCTCACTCAACCCCCCCTCCCCCCTCTGCAGCCTGTCTCCGCTTGGAGGGGAATCACATGGTTATAATATATAATTGTATATGCTATGCTCTCTATAATTTTCCATTGCTTTTATTCTTGCTTTTATTGCTTTTATTCTTTCTCCCCACTTATAGCCATGTGTGTGTGTGTGTGTGTGCGTGTGTGTGCGTGCGTGCGTGCGTGTGTGTCTGCTTCAGCGCTTAGATTTGATTTTATCAAGATTTTGCGCTATATAAATATTGTAATTATTGTTATTATTATTATCTCCCTTGAATTTTGTTGTAGACAAATTCCTCAGAAAAATGTCTGTACATAATAATTATGTTGACTTGGAGATAAGAAAAATGTCTGTACATAATAATTATGTTGCCTGGGAGATCAGAAAAATGTACATGATAATTATGTTGACCATGGGGATCAGAAAAATATTTGTACATAATAATTATGTTGCCTGGGAATCAGAAAAATGTCTGTACATGATAATTATGTTAACTGGGAGATTAGAAAAATATATGTACATAATAATTATGTTGACTGGGAGATTAGAAAAATGTATGTACATAATAATTATGTTGCCTGGGAGATTAGAAAAATGTCTGTACATAATGATTATGTTGACTGGGAGATCAGAAAAATGTCTGTACATAATAATTATGTTGACTGGGAGATCAGAAAAATGTACATGATAATTATGTTGACCATGGGGATCAGAAAAATATTTGTACATAATAATTATGTTGACCAGATAGATCAGAAAAATGTCTGTACATGATAATTATGTTAACTGGGAGATTAGAAAAATTATGTACATAATAATTATGTTGACTGGGAGATTAGAAAAATATATGTACATAATAATTATGTTGCCTGGGAGATTAGAAAAATGTCTGTACATAATGATTATGTTGACTGGGAGATCAGAAAAATGTCTGTACATAATAATTATGTTGACTGGGAGATCAGAAAAATGTCTGTACATAATAATTATGTTGACTGGGAGATCAGAAAAATGTCTGTACATAATAATTACGTTGACAAGGGGGATCAGAAAAAATGTCTGTACATAATAATTATGTTGACAAGGGGGATCAGAAAAAATGTCTGTACATAATAATTATGTTAAACAGGGCGGTCTTCTCTTTACCTATCAGGCGCTACAATGACAGGATCAAACTGAGATCTTCCATTTGGAAGAGGAACATCTGACTACTTCGTCATTGTGAGCTTCTAATAGCTGTGTTTGAACTTGCAGGTTCCCTGAAGGAGAAGAGCAGAAGAAAAACAGTCAGGTGATGATCATTGGCAACAACAATGTCCTTGAAGTTGGTGCTCGTATCCTTTAAAGTTATGCTTTTGCAATTCTTAGCAGATTTTTTTTGATAAGATGTAATTTTCAAGCATCCCTCCCCCCTCCAGTTAAAAAAAAATGAAAGTAGACTATGGTTTACAGAATGTGAAGTTCTGTGTTGTTGCATGATCTTTGTGGGGGAACATGAATGAGTGCATGTATGTGTGTGTATGTATGTGAGAGCGAGAGAGAGAAGCAAACTGTATCGGTAAGGATTTCTAAGCTGTTGATGAATGAAGCTTAGCTACATGTGGATCATAGATTCAAACCAACAGGAGGTCATAAATGCATAGATTTCAACAAATGATTGGTGTGCATGAACTAGAAATGGGAATGTGAGAATTTTCTCAGCTGTTTAGAATGGATTTAACCTGTGTACTCATATGTTTAACCTGTAAGAGGATCACTGCTGAAGAAGATTGCATAAGGTTGTACATTTTCAGTCGACATGATGGATAATCTGTTGAATATTTTCAGCCGAAGGAAAACTCTGATTTCAAACCTCCGCTGCCTTGCGGCCATACCCACTCATAGGAAAGGCTTCGGGAGTCAACCCTGAGGAAAAATCCTGGAGTCGGAGTCCCTAAGGCAGTTCGCCGTTGTCTACAACCTCGTTCTGGCAACTCCTGCGTCGCCCCTGGTACCAGGCGTACAGGCCTCTGTCTTTCCCCTGGATTCTACTAGTGGCAAGGAGAGGGGGGATCTGCTGCATGAGCAACAGCTCGTCCTCCATATTCACTTGCCCAGGCCTGCACCTGGAGAGGTCACTCCAGCTTCGCTGGTAACACAGCATCGACACAACACGGAGAGTAGCAGATATCGGTTTTAAGCCTAGGCTTTTTTGGCGCAGAGCCGGGCGCCAGGGGTTACTCTCGATGGTGGGAGGAATCTTCGCATTCCATTGGGTAGCTACCGCCCGCCTCAAGCTGGGCAACCCCCAGTCAGTAAGGTGTTACCCCGCCACAACCTGTTTGCTCCAATGGGTGCTTGGAGCTTAGAGGAAACTCGACAGGCAGGTTGTAAATACCAGGCACCAGGCAACACAAAGAAGAAAAAGAAGATGCCAGCTCTTCGATATCAAGCTGGAATGTAAGGACAATGTGTCCTGGATTTGACAGCGACCTACAGCTGTTAGACGACACATGGAAGACGGCCGTGATAGACAGGGAGCTTCAGCGACTCAACGTCGACATCGCTGCATTACAGGAGACAAGGCTACCTGGGGACGGATCACTGCGTGAGAAGAACTACACGTTCTACTGGCAGGGGAAGAACCCAGAGGAGCCACGTATTCATGGTGTGGGCTTTGCTGTAAAGAACTCCCTCCTAGCAACCGTAGAGCTCCCCACGGGAGGTAGGGAGAGACTGCTCACTCAATAATGACGACCAGTTCAGGCACAGTCAACTTCATCTGTGCCTATGCCTCAACATTAAGCTCCTCACCCGACGTCAAGGACCAGTTCTATGAGGCCCTGGATGCTGTTGTCAGAGGAGTTCCCAGCAAGGAAGGTCTCTTCATATTGGGAGACCTGAACGCACGCGTAGGTGCTGATTTTGAGGCCTGGCCAACCAGCATTGGACATCATGGTGTTGGGAAGCAAAATGAAAACGGTCAAAGACTCCTGGAACTTTGCTCTTACCACAAGCTGGCCATCACCAACACCTTCTTCAACAATAAGGAGAAGCACAAGGTTTCATGGCGCCACCCCAGATCCCACCACTGGCATCAGCTCGACCTCGTCTTAACAAGGAGGTTGGACCTTAACAACGTCCTCAACACGAGGAGTTTCCACAGCGCTGATTGCGACACAGACCACACCCTGGTACGCAGCAAGATCAAGCTTCTACCCAGAAAACTGCACCACTCAAAGAAGAAAGGTCACCCAAGGATTAATGCCTGTCGCACGTCCGATCCGACCAAGGCCGGGGAGTTTGTAGAAACCCTGAATGTAACGCTCAAGACTGGCTCAGAGATCCAAAACGCTGAGGAAAAGTGGAATCACGTGAGGGACACAATCCATCAGTCCGCCCTGAGTATATTTGGGAAAAAAGAACGAAAGAATCCCGACTGGTTTGAGGCAAACTAGCAGGAAATGGAACCAGTGGTGGAAGCGAAACGCAAGGCTTTACTTGCGTATAAAAACAACACACTGCTGTTCCAACCCTTCCCTTTAGTTGCTGAGCCGAGTGCACTGACCTATGCGTGACCCGACCATGATGCCTGCCTTCCCTGGGCAGATTGTTTATATCTCGCCTGTCAGCAACCATAGCTGACATCTGGCGTTTAACTGGGGGAAATGGGTATGACTTTAAATGATACATTTTTTTAAAGCGCTTTAGCCAAACTAGAGTGTATTGTAGATAGCTGGATGGCCAGAACCACGAGCTTTAAAATGACACCAAACACGAATATGTTTGACTGGCAAAGCAGACTGCAGTGTTAGTTCAAATACATGCACAATCACAAGCAAGGAGACGGTTAATTTCCGATTTCCACAAAATTTTGCTGTTTTAAACCGCCGTTATTGCAGTCCTGACAGTTTCTATGCACACAGAACAACATGCCACACAAACTACAGCATGCCAGCGTGCACCTCCACTTACTTGAAAGATTTCGACCTGAACGTGGGAGGAGAGGCTCGCGTTTTAAATTAATTACTCCACTGAATTGGGGTCAAGAGGTTGGTCATCACACACTGCTGGGTGCGTGTTGAATGCAGGTTGAAATTTTAACACAGTAAGGAATAGTGTACATTGAACTGCACATGTCAGTCAATTTGTTGTGAGCTTCTCTTTCTCTTGGCTGGCCTTCATCCCTTTGTTTGACTGACAAACACGGAGCAAACGGAACACTGGTGAACAGACAAGGCTGCCATGCATCAAAGTTAACCCACATCGGTGCTGCCTTCTCCACATCAGACAGACTGGTTTTCAATATTGTTTTCGATGGAACAGACGACATCTTCAGTTTTCTCAGCCATGCATAGCACTTTGAGCACATACTGACAGAGAATGGGACCCCTGGGCTTTGTTTTTTGCTGGAAAGCCCACCACATGCTCGACACAAAGACTGAAGTTTCTCATTGTGCAAAAATGCAGTGTGTTCATAAACAACAGCCATTGTTCAATTCTACGCACAACACTTAGATCTAACACTAATACGTAAGGAAAGAACTACGATCAAAACAACAAAACTGTTCAGTTCTCTCACAACAGTGCTCTGAGTACAAGACTGAATGATGTGATGTTCAAAGCAGATTATAGTGAGTAACTTATCCTTAAACTTTCACTTAACTCCATACACATCAACACTTCAGCATCACATATATATTTGGAAACCAGTCTCCAAGTCAACACACACAAAAATAAATAAATAGATGAAATAAAACAAGAACAAAAGGATGAGAAAACGAAAAAAAAAGGTGGGGGGGGGGGGGGGGGGACAAAAAATCAGCATCAGTGGAATAAGAAGTTTCAACACGTGAAGAATACACGTTTTAACAAAAAAGCACAGCAGTTGAACACACAGTGACTGCAAAAGTTTGTAGATTACAAACTTCAGTCAACGGTACAAATTCTAATTCTTAGACGTAACGCGGGCACTTAGAACAAACTTGTAAATCACAAAAAATCAACATCCAGATATCTTAGGTTCCGTGTCTACAGACAGGAGAAGAGGGGGTGAAATGACACAGTTTTAATACAGACTAAGAAGGGATTCATCCGCAGCTACTGCCGTGACCCCGTCTCGACCCTGCATCACACCCCCTTCCCCCCTCTGGAATGCCAGGCTTTGAAGGCCTACAGCTGCCGTCCGCAGGCAAACTAAAGAGAACGATTTGGCCAGTTTTGCACAGCCGTGAACAATACCCAAACTACTCGTGACGCTTACAGAGCTGCCCGCAGCAAGGCCCAACAAACTGCTCGGCGATGCGCCAACGACTATTGGCTACAATTAAGCGCAAGTATTCAGCAGTCTGCAGATTCAGGCAACACTGGCAGCATGTACGCTGGCATCAAACAAGCGACTGGTCCAGCAGCCTCCAAGTCAGCTCCCCTTAAGTCCAAAGCAGGAGAGAGCATCACAGACTCAGCAAAGCTGATGGAGAGATGGGTAGAGCACTACCTGGAGCTGTACTCCACGCAGAACTCTGTCACCGATGCTGCCCTGAATGCCATTGAGGACTTGCCTGTTATGGAGGAGTTGGATGCTGAGCCAAGCCTTGAAGAACTAAGCAAGGCGATTGACGGTTTGGCGACTGGAAAAGCCCCTGGTGAAGACGGAATACCTCCAGAGGTCATCAAGTGTGGGAAGCCTGCTCTTCTCAACGAGTTGCATGAACTTTTGTGCTTATACTGGAAGGAAGGCTTCATTCCGAGAGACATGAGAGACGCCAGGATAGTGACTCTATATAAGAACAAGGGCGACCGCAGCGACTGTAATAATTATCGCGGAATCTCTCTCCTTAGCATTGTTGGGAAAGCATTCGCCAGAGTCGTCTTAACTCTTCGGAGACGTAACAGCGGATATTCCGCTGCAGCAGGTCAAACCATTAGAGACGTGACAGCGGACATTCCGCTGCAGCTGGCCAAACCATTATAGACGTGATAGCGGATATTCCGCTGCGGTTTTTAAAAATAGATGCAAGCCGGTCGCTGGTCTAGGGGAACTAACTACACATATAGGAACACTCTTTGGTATCTTCTGAAGTGTTTGTTACTTCCCTTGCATCGATTTTATCCCGATTAGTTACAGTTTTTGCCTTTATCCAAACCAACCGGAGTGACCGTCCTTGCACCAAAATGGCGACATTTAGGCCTTCTTCTTCTTCTTCTTCTTCTTCAAAGGATCGTCATAATCACTTTGCTGCTTCACCTGTGTGAAAACAAAGCTGTGTTTGTTCTTTTATATCTTCTGGTCATACCAAGGACTTGTGATTACCTGGATTTCTGGATTACCTGGTCAAGAATGGGTGTTTTACTGACTTTATGTGTTGGATTACTGTCAATCAAAAACTTCTTTCCCAGAGCCAAAACCCTACCCCATTTCACCTTCTAGGAAGGTAAGTAGAATAGATCTATTGTCCTTGTATGTAGCTTCAGCTCAAAGAGCGTAAATTGAATTTTATTTTGATATAAAATATGTTCTTGTGCTGTAAAATCTGTATTTTTGAGAATTTTTTGAAAACCCCCCAAAATCGTGCGTCTCCAAGGGTTGTGGCAGGTCCCGTTGATCGCGTCCACAATGGTTGTGCAAGGCAACTATATTACGTCTTCAAAGAGTTAACCCGTCTTCAGAGGCTGGCAGCTCGCATCTACCCTGAGTCCCAGTGCGGCTTTAGGGCCGGAAGATCGACCATAGACATGATCTTCTCTGTCCGGCAACTACAGGAAAAGTGCCGCGAGCAGCACATGCCCCTTTGCCTCGCCTTCATTGATCTCACGAAAACATTCGACCTGGTCAGTCGGTGTGCTCTTTTCAAGCTTTTGAAGAAAATCGGCTGCCCCCCAAGACTATCAGCTGTCATCGAGTCTTTTCACGAAGATATGCATAGCACTGTGTGCTATAATGGTGCCACATCAGAGCCTTTTAGAATCAGCAGCGGAGTGAAACAGGGATGTGTTTTGGCCCCAACTCTGTTCGGGATCTTCTTCTCGATGTTGCTGACCTGTGCCTTCTGTGGATCTGAAGAAGGGGTATATCTTCATACAAGGACCGATGGAAAGCTCTTCAACATTGCCAGGCTTCGTTCCAAAACTAAGGTGGAAAAGAAGACCATCAGAGAAGCTCTCTTCGCAGATGATGCTACGCTGGCTTCCCACAGTGAACAAGATCTCCAGAGGCTCGTTGATTGATTCGCCCACGCTTGCAGAGAGTTTGGTCTCACAATCAGCTTGAAGAAAACTGAGATCTTAGGCCAAGGCTGTAAAGAACCACCATCTCTACACATTGGAGACTACGACCTCAATACTGTCCACCAAGTTCAGTACTTGGGGTCCACCATAAGTGACAACCTCTCTCTGGACGCTGAAATCGGCGCCAGAATTGCAAAGGCCTCATCTGTTATAGCTAAACTGAACAAGCGGGTCTGGTCCAACAGCAGTCTCACTGCGAACACCAAAATGCAGGTGTACAGAGCATGTGTGTTGAGCACACTTCTCTACTCAAGTGAAGCCTGGACCACATACGCCAGCCAAGAAAAGAGGCTCAACATTTTCCATCTCCGCTGCTTGCAACGCATCCTCGGCATCCAATAGCAAGACAAGGTGATCAACACAGAGGTCCTCCGTCGTGCGGGCCTACAGACCATCTTTGCCCTTCTAAGCCAACCCCGACTACGCTGGCTTGGCCATGTGCGTCGAATGGAGGATGGACGCATACCAAAAGACGTTCTCTACGGCGAACTGGCAAACCGGAAGCGAACTCCAGGACGCCCACAGCTACGCTTTGTAGACGCATGCAAAAGGGACCTTAGAAGCTCAGGGATTGACCCAGGCTCTTGGGAGACTGGCGGAAGACAGGGCAGCGTGGCGGACAGCTGTTCAGCAAGGCGTTGTGAATGTGGAGAGGAGGAGAGCAGAAAGCGCAGATGAGAAAAGGGCTCTTCGCAAGCAACGTTCCAGAAACCAGACAATAGCGACTCAATTTGTACGTGGCAGATGTGACAGAGATTGCCACTCAAGAATCGGCCTGCACAGCCACAGCAGAAAGTGCACGTCATGACCACAACGCCTCCTGGTGCAGACTATCATCTGAGATGTAAAGAGGCAGACGACGACGATTTTCAGCCGAAATTATGGACAATTTGTCAAGTTGCAGGGAAATTGTGTGTAACTGTAAGACTAAGAGCTATGCCATTGATCAGGATTGAATTTGGAAGTGCAGTAGCCAATTCTCAGCTTTCCTTTACCTTGACTTTTTCATCAGAAATTGATGCTGTTAAAGTTGGAGACCACAATGTGATTGAGTCCAAAGGTAAGTGTTGCTGTTACAATAATGTTTTTCGCTTGTTTGCTTTGGCGTGGGGTGGGGAGGCCCCATGGGGATATTGGGGACTCTTTCAGTCTAAATAATATACCCACCCACCCGGAAATTATGTATGTGCTATAAATGTCCTTTTTTTCTGTCACTCTCTTTGTTTTTGCCTTGCTCCTTTACTTTCTTGTCATTTCTTCCTGTCATTTTCTGCTGTGCTGGTCCATTTACGTGTATGTTTTCTTTATACTTTCATACTTTCTCAGGATTGATAATTGAGTAGCCTACTTGTACTTCCCCATTATTATCCCTCGTCCTCTCCCCCCGACACACACACCCCTTGTTCTGTCTTCTCATCTAATTTGTATTCTGTCTCCTCCCTGTCATTGGTATTACCTATTCTGATGTCTTTTCCAAACTCCCCCACCCCTTCTTTTTTCCGCCCAGTCATCTACTGTCTTAAGATAACTGAACCCCCCTTGCACCCACAAACCCACCCAAACCTTACCCAAATGATGTTTCAGAGTCTTACTTCTTATTCAGAAGTGAACTATACTGGTACATTCTTTTTTGTTTTCTTTCGTATATTGATACACATTTTCCCTATCAGTACTATGTGATTTACTACATTCAGGTCCCTTCCATTACATTTCTGCTGCTCAGAATTTGTTATTCCAAAAACGATACTTTTGGCACCCATGTTGAATCAAAATATTAGTAAGAGCATACATGTACATATTCTTTGACATGTTCCCGGAATGACTCAACAGCAGGACAGTAGTAGAAGAAATGTTCAAGATAATCTATTTAATTTCTCCATAAAGAATGTTTATTGTAATGTGTCAGTTTGCATCTTAATCCTTTGACTCTCGCACCCTGTCCACCAGCATCCTGCATGGTCGACCATGCTATCAATGCAATAACTTAACCCTATGAGGGAGGGACTCAGAGGGTTAAGTTTTGCAGCTGGTGGATAGGGTGAGGGACTCAGAGGGTTAAGATTTTGCAGCTGGTGGATAGGGTGAGGGACTGAGGGTGTGTTTTTTTGTTTTTTGTTGTTTTTTTTTTTTACTCAGAGAGTTAATTTTTTGCAGCTGGTAGATAAGGTGCAATAGTCAAAGGGTTCAGCAGCGGAATGTTGGTGGTGTATGATGCATTATTTTCCACTGCAATTCTTTTTAATCTTACTTCTTTGCTTGTTCTTGATGGGAGTTGCCAGACATTCTCATCAATTTCTACTTCCATGTTTCTTGAGCCAAAATCCAACAGCACATGGTTTTGTTTCATGTTCAGTCTATGTTTGCCATAATCATTTGGAGATGTTTTTCAGCTTAGTACAGTATCTTTTTAAACCGGTCAACATATGTGACCCGTTTTCACGAAATGAGTCCTAACTCGCAGGCAGCGAAAAGCATAGAGGCCCGGAAAAGGTGTGATGGGTCGAATTTGTCAATTTTTACTGGAAAAAAATGGAATATTTAATCTTTAAGTTACATGTACATGCACTCAGCACTTTATAATTCAATCGGAAAATGTATTTAAAATGCGTTTTAACCAGATAACCTGTGTGATGATCTTCAGTAAACGGTAAAAGCAGACATGATTTTGATCAACATTCGTGTATGGCACCCTTTACAGGGCCCCAGCATGTTGTACTTCGTTGAAAAGGTCATGAACTCTACTTTCTTTGACACACGTTTACTGTGTGAAAATCAGCTTATCAGAAACACTGTTTTTGAAATCTTTGGCATAAACAAAAAGTGAAGGAAGTCAAACCAATAGACCAATGAGAGATCGCTTTACAAAATTTTCATGGTAACCGCAGGACATCGCGCATAGGGATTGACTGACCCATCATTGTTTATGCCTTTTTGCTGTGAATAACATGGCTTCAAAAACCAAGATTTGCAAAGAAAGACTGTCGTTTTTGCTCAGTGCTGGTCAGTCTTCAACTCTACCAGCAGTAGATCAAGATGAATTGGGCAAACTGGTGACCGAATATTTCGCTGCATGTGATTATGAAGACGAAGACACGCTTGACAGTGACGATGACTGTGAAACTTTGCCGGTCGATTCTGTGGAGTTTGACCCAACATAACATGAAGTTGACGAACCCCTTGTCCACGTACAAGAAGTAAGAGAGGCGCAGAGTGTGATATGGATGTCGACAACGGCGTGCCAGATTTAATAGTTTAGAAATAACTTTGATTTAAATTTGCAGCTCACCTGTATGCATGCTGATCAATTCAAACCAGTATTCTCAGTCATTTATTTCTCTCAGAAAAAGGGATATATAAACTTAAATAAGAAGACAATTACAGTAGATTTTCACACCAATTTTTATGTGCTATTGTGGCATGATATGGTAAAAGATTTGGTAAAGATTGGTGAAGTAGAAATACCTGTTGCTAAGGTAAAACTTCACTGAAGTGGTGAAAATTTTAAAACTTGATTTTCTCAAAATGGCTGTTTGCTATGTTACACACTTCAAGCATCCATAACTTCCTTATTTTTAGGAGTAGAATAATAAATTTTATATGAAAAGAAAGGTAATAATCTGGACATTTTGAAAATCATAAATATCCTAAAATCTGTTATTTTCACTTTAGGACTCATTTTGTTAAAACGGGTCACATATTATGACATGCTTCATTTTTGGTAGGGTTTCCAGTCCATTTTTTTCCAGCAATGTGCTATACTGATATATCACACTGGCATAATTTTACTACTCAAACAGTTCCATATGTGCTCTTCCCAGATCTGCCAGTAATTATCTGGCAGATTTCTTGAGACTACAAAACTGTGTTTGCTGGTGAGGTCTTGAAATAGATGAAGAGCGTATGGAACACTAAGCTGACACCACCACAATGATGGAAACATTAAGATGGGCAGCAATTAGGCCAATTTTTAATGTTGTGGGCTGGGATTGAATTGAAGATATAAATTCATCCATCCATGATTCTACATAAAGCAGCCAGGTAGAGGGGATGGGCATTACTCCTACAGCTCTGCCCCCCCCCCCCCCCCCAACCAAAGGTGAGATCTCTTGACACTCACTCCTCCTACATCCAGTCAGATCATGGGAAGACTTTTCCCTTGAACTTCAGCTGTGGCAAAGTGGTTTGTGCAAGCGACCACTGACTGAGAGGTTGTGGGTTTGAACCTTCAGTTCAAAATATTATTGTGGTATTTTTATCAAACCTGACTGGCTCATGTTCAAAGTTGAGAGTACTATGGACTCATTGAGAAGACTGGGATCACGCAGTCGAATCTCGTGCATTTTACGCTTACATCATTGAGGATGTTGCTCAACACCACATATATAATGTGTATATATATATATATGTATCATTGTATGTACACATGATGTTACTCAAATTTCGTTATCAACACCACATGTATAATATATGTATGTATGTATGTACACATGATGTTGCTCAAATTTCATTATCAACACCACATAGTATGTATGTATACATGTATGTGTGTGTATATATATATGTATGTATATGTATGGATGTATGTATGTATATATGATGTTGCTCAAATTTCGTTATCAACACCACATGAAAATGTATGTGTGTATTGTCAGGTCGCAGTCGTCTGGGTGCTGACTTTGTTCTGGCTAAGCCTTGACTGGAATTATCATTTGAGAACCAAGATTGTTTTTTGTGGCCCATATGGTTGCCTTGGTTACAAGTGGAGTTTCAGGGATGCTCTCTTGGTGGTCAAGGGAAACTAAATTTTGTTTGGGAAATATTTTCTTGGTAGGGCTTGTTTCCCTTGCTGTTTGCCTAATGTGTGTGAAGGTTGAATATCTGTAGGTCTGGGTTTCAAGGGGCGAATCACTCTCTGTTTCATTTGGACCTCTGAATCACGCTTTACATGAGGATTCGGTGGATTGTGGGGCCAACCTGAGTCCAGGCCTGATTTTTGAGTTCTATTTATACTGACTTAGAAATTTCTAGGCAGTTGTCGAATATCTCTGTTGATGATGTATTTACAATTTGTGGACTGTAAGCACGCGACATCATACGTCATCCAGATGACGTCAATGTTCCCGTGACATCAGGAGAATAAACAGAGCAACATTGTTGTTTAAGGTAACTGACAGAGCAGCATCAAGTGACTGAGAGGGTGCTGGTCTCTCTTCTTCGAGATAACCGTGTTCTTGTAACAGGTTATATGTGAATTTAAGATGTAGTTCTGGTTCACTTTCGAGAATTTTCTATATCTTCTATGTTCACCCCGTAGACCAGTTAAGTGTACTTGGCATTATGGCAAGGGTGATGTGGCGTTTGTACCCGTTTGTGCTGTTTCCGCGCTGTTAGAATCTCTATGTCGTCGTGAGGAGCAGACAAGAATTCTGGTGAAGACCAGTGCAGTTTCTGAGACTCTGTTGAAGAGGTGAGTAGATAGGTGGGACCTTGGTGTAAATTGAAAAGTGTGCCTTTCAATTGCAGATGAGAGGAAGCAGTCCTGTTTGTATTGTGTATTCGTGTATAGTTAGTTATTTTGCAGGTCAGTTGCGTTTTGGGTTGTTCTGGTGCGCTGGCTGCAGCTTTAACTGCATTTTGTGAATTGTCGTAAATTGTGAGGAATTGTATCTTAAATGGTTTAACTCATCAAGCCGCAACATTTTGCTCCGTGGCAACCCCTGAAATCGCAATATTTTGGGTGATTTTTAAAAAAATATTAAAAATTAACAACAAATGTCACACACAAAAGGAAAACAGTTTTGGAAACATTGAAGTGTTTTCATACAGATATTACTCGCCTCAAAACTGGGAGTCTGTTCATCTTGATAGAAGGGGTGTTCATCTTGATAGAAGGGGTGAAGGAAACAGGTGACCATAAGGGGGTAAATATCCTGTTACGAGTCCATATATTTACACTATATGTGTTGTTTTTTTTCACCAATGAAAGCAATTATCCACAGGAATATTTACACAAGAATGTACAGTTTATGTACAAAAACACAAACACCACCTCCTATTTACTTGGTGTAATCAAGAACGGTGAATTTACGTGCAAATCGGCGGGTGCTTCTTGATGCCATCTTGACAGTCAGACGAAAACAAAGAACCGCATACAGCATCAAAAAACTGCCACTAAAGCAAAAATACAGCTCACAACATGGTCTAAGGGAAGGAACTGTGAAATAAAAGACCCAAGATCACTAGTACATGATTTACTTCCCTTATACCTTTATTACGGCCACCAAAAATGTTGAAACTCTGATGTAAACCTGCGTACGACACAGCTCCACGCAGTGTGAAAGGTGATGTACAGCCGTATACGGCACAGCTCGATTGAGTTAATGAACCTAAATTGGGTCGTAATTGGGTCAGCTTAATTCAGGTTGGTTGTTATTGATTTGTGTGGGCGTGTTAGTTACGCTATTGGTTGTGTTATGATGGTGTGTTTACTTTTATGGGTTCAAATTTCTGGTTTCCTTCAATTATAAACTTATTTGAGAGGTTTGCCCAACCGGTTTGTGGGGTGTCGTAATGTATGTTTGGATTAGATTTTATTCGTCGTCGTTGAGATGTAAATTCGCGAATACTTTAATTCTCTTCGCCTTTGGTGGCTGGATGGGCCTGGCATTGGGAATCCGATCTGTGACGTTAGGATAACCAATTTAGTTTGCTGACAATAAGTATTTGTGTTGTTTACTGTTTGAGGATAAACCTAGAGGAGGTTACCGTTTGGAGATAAGATTAATGCGTGTTATGTGACAGACTTGCAGACAGTTTGACAGAGGAAGTTAAGGATAAAATGGCACATAGCTCTATTATTCAGTGCCAGTATGTAAGTGTGGCTATCATTAAAGGGGCCAGTTGATGTTTTTCGTGTTCTGGGCCCATTGTCATGGTTACATTCTAGGGTCGCATTTATGTGGAGTTTGTAAATTGTAAATGAGTCTTTGCAGTCGCGCCCATATTATCAATTTGTTTTGGTGTGCCTGATAATTTGTGTGTTCGCCTGTATCGTTAAAATATGATGTAGGAGAGGGATTATTTTCTTTTCCTGTGATATGTAGTCAACCACCGATTAATTGTATTTTCTACAGGTGGTTCGCCCCTTTGTATACAAGCCCTGTTTTGACCAGCATCTGGAACCAGTCCTTGGGAAAACAATCCATAAAATTAAATATTTGCATCCCGTTGTTCCGGTTGCCTTATTTGCGGACCTGTGCTGTCCAACCAGCACATCACTAAATCCACAATCGACCACCCTTCACCGGAACTCCGTACAAGTACCGGCGGATAGGGATTTTTTCTTCCTCGCTTGTTGCTACGTGCTACAGTTCCTGGTCGTCAGTGTGCTGTCGGAAGAATTTGCCAAGGAGTGTGTGATGGTTGTGCAATTCTAATATGTGTGTGCGTTGGGACGGGTAGTGAAATTGTCATCTTCATATACATGTTAATAGAATTTGGTCAGGGCTAAGTTTAATCATTTACCTTGCCTGATGCAACGTGATGATTACTTATACCTAACCTCAAGTTCATTTCAGTTAACAGTTCAACTAAATTTCAAGGGTTTATGTTTTCTTTTGTGGTATTAAGCTTATCATAATTTGATTGAGCCTTTAACTGTGAAGCGCTGTGGTTTATACAATGTTAGTACGTTGTGTGGTTATTCGATGAAATTCGTGATGTTGGACTTGTTTTGAGAACCGTTTTTGTGGGATTTAACCAGCCTGGGACTGCCAAGCTGGTTTAGACAGCGTTTGGGTTAAGACTGTGGATAGTAAAGGCCATCATCAGGTTGACTGTGCAGTCGAGTGACTTTATGCACTCACTGTTAGAGTCCTGGTACTGTAGGGTGTTTGGATGTAGATGTTTGATATGTGTGGGTGAAGCAGCTACTTCTTGTGTGTGTGTGTGTGTGTGTGTGTGTGTGTGTGTGTGTGTGTGTGTGTGTGTGTGTGTGTGTGCAGTGAACAATTGCGATTAAGATATATGTTAATGTGTAATTTGTGAACTCCTGTATTGTTGGATGACAGCTATTAAATATGGGTGAATGAAAAAAATAGTTGTTTGTTGACCATTACTGTGTGTTTGTTGACCATTGCTGTGTGTTGGGAAGATAAGTAATTAAGTCTGTAAATTCTGTCTATCCCTCTTAGCAAGATCAGGTCTTAGCGAGCCTGACATGTATGTATATATGATGTTACTCAAATTTCGTTATCAACACCACATGTAAAATGTATGTGTGCATGTATATATGATGTTGCTCAAATTTCGTTATCAACACCACATGTAAAATGTATGTGTATGTACATATGATGTTACTCAAATAAGTATGGAGTATAACCCTGTCAGAGTGTCATACAGTCTCAGTCCACCCTGGAATTCCAGCTCATCATCACCACCACCATCCCCATTCTCATTATCATAGCATTGTGAAAAATCATCCCAGGCTTTGTGGACCTTCATGCCTTGCTGTCATGGTGACCTCAGTTGTAGTGGGTCTGGAGGTGTTTTGGAAAGCTGAAGAAAGGAGCGTGGGAGTGCTGACACAAGAACAGTGTAAAACTAAAAGATATGGCAGTATACACCCTTATCATACAGAACAATGATACAAAGAAAAATGATGCTTGTTTCATTTGTTGCTTTCTTTCAGTTGATTTCATCACTACCACCACCACTGCCATCAGCATTTTATTATCTGTCTTTTTGCAGATACCAGAAGAATATCATTATCACGTAGCCATCATCATCATCATCATGTGCCCTGCCGCATGGCGTTGGCGATCATGGCCATCCATACGAATCTATCACTTTTCGCTGCAAGTACATCTCCCACCCTCTCCATCCTCAGCCACCCTGCAAGTCTGTCCAAAATTTTCTCCCTGGGTCTACCTGGTGCTCTCTTTCCCTTCAGCTTTCCTGTTGTGACCAGGTGCTCTAATTTCTCTTTCCTCATAAAATGTCCTATAAATGTTTATATCACATAGTATAAGGTGTAATTATCAACAGTTGCTAACAGTGATCACGATGTGTTTCCAGCTTATGTAGGCCCCCAGGTGGAGCTGTCTTCTGGCTGTATAATTGGCGCTGCCTGTCAGGTGACGACAGGAGAGAGGCTTCCAGAAAACACCGTAATCTATGGTGCCAAGTGTCATCGTCGAGTGCAGAGAGAAAGACCACCAGTAAGTTACTGTTATTAATTCAAGTCTTACTGAGAATGTTCATAGTGTCAAGATGTTTGCTTTTATATTCCAGTTTACAGATCAGAACATTCAAACACAATAAAAACGATAAAAAAAATGCTCATGTTCCTGTGGTTAAAGTGATTGGTTGGAAAAATGCTGTTGTTTCTTTGGTTGGGTGATTAATGAATTGGTGTTGGTTGGTTGGTTGGTTGGTTGGTAGGTCTATCAGTCTGTCGGTCAGTCAATTCATCAGTCTGTCTGTTGGTTGGTTAGGTTTTGTTATGTAATCCGCCCATCTTTTTTTGTTGTTGTTTGTTTGAATACATCTTTAACACTTCCCTGCAGGTATGCCAGGGGCTCTTTCAATATAGGTAGTATCCCCACCTTATGGAAATGCTTTGCTAGAAATTTCCTCTTCTCTGTCACCCTCTTTCTTTCTTCCTCCTTTGTTTTCTGTCATTTCTTCATACCATTTTCTGCCCTGCTGGTCCATTCACCTGCATGTGTTTGATAAAGTTTTACATATTTTCTCTTAGGATTGATAATTTGGTACGTATATTAAGTGCATTTTTTGCTCTAAGGAAATGAGATATGCAGAAGCAATTTCAAGTAATTTAAGCCCGTTTTTATATATGTTTTAGTATCCTTAGTATTCAGATGTGTTTTTAAAATCCCCTGTGTGATAGATTGGACAGAGTGGTCAACGCCAGGGGCAGCTCCTTAGAGTATGTGCGCGAATGCATTGATATGTTTTCTTAATTTTCTTTTCCTTTTTTTTCCTGTTGAAGTGTTGTGTATGTTTAGAAACGGTCACAACCCTGATATGGCTTTACGCATTTGGCTGGGCTTTACACAAAAATAACAGTAACAGGTATCAACATCAGCAATTATTGATGTTTGATTGCTATTTTGATCGATCAGAAGATAGCATGCTAAGCTTTTTTCTTGTCTTGTTTCATCCAGTATAGCAGATCCCTTGACCAGAGGTATGAAATTGATCGATGATGTTCATTTGCAGGCTCAGAATCTTCAGATCGACTTCCTGACCAAGATTTTGCCCAACTACCACTATTTGAAGAAAGTGTCCAAAGCACAGTCACCACAAAAATAGTTGTTGGTAAGAGAACTTGCTCGTCATTCTCTACACTCAGTCACATGATTCCTCTTTTCTGTCACTCTCTTTGTTTCTGCCTTGTTCCTTTGCTTTCTGTCATTTCTTCCTATCATTTTTTGCCTTAATGGTCTATTCACCTGTACATGTTTGATAAAGTCTTATGTTCTTTCTCTTAGGATCGATAAATCGGGTACATTATTAAGTGCATTTTTGGCTCTGGGGAGGTGAGATATGGGGAAGCAATTTTAGGTAATTTATGCCTTCTTTTATATTTATTATGATGTCCTTAGTTATGCTTAAATTTGTATTCAGGTGTGCTTTTCAAATCCCTTATGCGATAAATTGGATGGAGTGGTCAGAGCTAGGGGCATGTCCTTAGATTATGTGTGCAAATGCATTGATGTGTGTACTTAATTTTCTTTTCTTTTTCTTTTTTCCTGTTGAAGTTTTGTATGTTTTGAAGCGGTTATAATCCTGATATGGCTCTACGCAGTCGGCTGGGCTTTAACAACAACAACAATAATAAGTCACATGATTTTGTCAGCTTGAACTGGGATGTTCGTTTATTGTCCCAGCTCTTTGGTAAAAAGAATATCTGAAAGCATTAACATTCACCAGGTGTGGTTTTGTTTGGTTTGTGTGTGTAGTGCACGCGCGTGTGCGTGTGTGTGTATTGCGCATGTGTGTACGTGTGTGTGTGTGTGTGCGCGCACGCACATGCTTGTGTGTGTGTGTAGTCAAAGGAAAGGTTTCATTTGAAATCAAAGATGGGCGCGGTAACCAGATGGGTAAACATCAGATTTCCAGCCAGAAGAGCCATGGTTTGTTTCACCAGGATGCCTTCACCTGATGGATAAAGGTTGGAGACTTTTCCCATCTACCAGATCAGCGTGTGTGCAAACCTGTTAGTGTCTGAACCCCCTTCATGTGTACATGCACACAGATCATCAAATATGTATGTTAAAATCCCGTAAGTCATGTCAGTGTCTGATGGTGTATGGAAACATGAAAACACTCTGCATGCACATACATGAAAGATGGAATATGCAGACTGTGCAGCAACATACGACCTGCACAGTGTGCGCAGAACAAATACATAAATGCATCTGAGAAAACTTGGAACGCTTACAAAAGTTTGAAGGGAATGTTTCCTGTGTTCGTTCTGTTCCAGTGAGTTTTACAAAAATTACACATGTTCATTCAAAACAAGCATATGCAAAAATGTAATAAATGAAAAAAAAAGAGTTTGAAACATCTCACCTGTCTCACCTGTTAGTGTCACGGGGTTCAGTGTTGGCCGCTGCACTCTTTGACATCACCACTTCCCTCCAGGCCACTGTCTTGACTTTTGTGGACAGTTTCTTGAATATTTAGGCCACTGATGTTGGTTATGTTCCCGATGTGTGAGATTGGAAGTTTGCCTTTCTTCCTTTTTTGCCTCTGTTTATCCTTGAAAAATTGTTGCCATGAGGTGTTTATCCTTGAAAAATCATTGTCATGAGGTCTGTGTTCTTGCTACGTGACGCATGACCAAGGTATTTTAGTCTTCTCTTGTTGATGTCTGCTAGTAGTTTTCTGGTGGTATCAAGTTCTTCCAGGTCACTTTCATTCTTCTATCTGGCCATTTTACATGTAGAAGTCTCTGATAAAACCACATCTCTGCTGCTGCAATTCTTTTGCAATTAACTTTTCAAACATATGAAAAATAAAATGATCATCTTGTCTGTGTGCAGGCTGGGATGGGAAGGACTGTGGTGTGGAATCCAGATGGAGAAGACTTCTGCTCCGTCGCTCCGTCAAGTTTCAGTTACCGCTCTGTCGGATTTCTTTGTCGCTCCGTCAAGTTTCAGTTACTGCTCTGTCGGATTTCATTTGCATTACTGCTCCGACAGTGTCCAGTCATTTAGTTGTAGTTACAGTAAGGTTAGGCAGACTTGTCATTGTTAGTGGCTGTTGCATTTGTCGAGTTCCATGTCATTGTGTTTAACCCTATGCCTCTCGCACCCTGTCTACCAGCATCCTGCATGGTCAACCATGATAACAAAGCAAAAACTTAACCTTTTGACTCCCTCATCCTGTCCACCAGCATCCTGCAGGAAGCTGATGGATAGGGTGAGGAAGTCAAAGGGTTAAGTTTTTGCAGCTGCTGGATAGGGTATGGGAATCAAAGGGTTCATATTTGCTTCAGGGATGATATGAGTAGAGTGCAGGTTGTGCTATTGCAGGGGTTAGGGTAACATGCTTATACGCTTTGCAGTTTACGGAGGTGGGGAGAGATGTGATATGAGGCAAGTTCTTTTGGTATTGCAGTCATGAGAAGTTTTACCTCTTGTGTGTGTGTGTGTGTGTGTGTGTGTGTGCGCGCGCGCCTGCTGCCTGCCTGCCTGCCTGCCTGCCTGCCTGCCTGCCTGTGTGTGAGAGAGAGAGCAATAACCAGCTCAGTTCAGTTTAACACTTTTGCTGTGTGGGTGCTTGGATTTTGTTGTTGGGGATAGAGGGGCCTAAAATCCTGAGTACAAATATGTAAACATAACTAAGTACACTAAAACATAAAAATTGGCTTAAATCACCAAAAAATTGATTGGCACATTACATTTCCTTAAAACCAAAAACGCAGTTAATACATGCCCCCATTTGCCAATCCTAAGAGAAAGTTGTTTTAGAGCTTAGCAATTCTTAACCCTTTGACTCCCAAACCCTATCCACTAACTGCAAAAACTTGACCTTTTGACTCCCTCACCCCATCCACAGCTTTCTGCAGGAAGCTGGTTAATGGGGCGAGGGAATCGAAGGGTTAAGTTTTTGCTTTTGTAGCATGGTTGATAGTGCAGGATGCTGGTAAACAGGCTGTGGGAGTCAAAGGGTTAATACAGTTTCTTTCTTTGGGGTTTGTTCATGAGGGGTTCATTATGCTCAGACAGTCCCATATACGCTCCACCACATCTGCCAGCAGTTATCTAGCAGACTCTATGAGCCTGCACAAAACCCTATGCGCTGGCGTTGTCTTGAAATGGGGAAGGGGTGGGAAGAAGGGACCTATGAAACACTAAGCTGACACCACCAGAATGATGAAAACATTAACCCTTTGACTCCCGCACCCTGTCCACCAGCATCCCACATTGGCAACCATGCTAGCAAAACAAGCATAACTCTTTGGCTCCCTCACCCCATCAACCAGCATACTGCATTGTCAACCATGCTAGCAAAACAGAAACTTAACTCTTTGATTCCCTCACCCTATCCATCAGCTTCCTGCAAGAAGCTGGTGTATAGGGTGAGGGAATCAAAGGGTTAAGTTTTTGCAGTTGGTGGATAGGGTGCAGGAGGTAAAGGTTAAGTTATTGGTGGATAGGGTACAGGAGTCAAAGAGTTAAATGGGCAGGAAACCAGCCAGTTTTTACTATTGCAGGCTGGGATTGAACTCATGATATCTGATTTTGAATCCACAGCTGTCACTAGAACCAGTCAGCCATCACAATGTTGACTGATATGACTGTTACAGTAATACCATGCATATATATACATCAACAACACTAATGAAAACTGGATGAATGTAATAATCAAAAAAAGATTGTGTAATCCAGAAAACATTCCTGCACTCACAGGCTGACGTTTTTTGCCTGTTTCTGTGACAAACCATGGACAGGTGAAATCATTGAGATCAAAATACAAGAAAATGGACCAGTAAAGGGCATTCTGTAGAGAGTGGGCATCTTGATTAACACAGGTGTTGATTTACATTAGCACACACTGCAAGAAATCTTCCACCCTCTCTGTCCTCACCCACCTCACAAGTCTGTCCAATATTTCTTCCTGGGTCTACCAGGAGGGAAAGAGAGCACCAGATAGACCAGGGAGATAATATTGGACGGACTTGCAGATTGCTGAGGACAGAGTGGGTGGAAGATGTACTTGCAGCGACGAGGGATAGATTCATATGGTGGCCATGATCGCCAACACCATGCGGCAGGGCACATGATGATGATGATGATACGCTTTATGTTTAATTGCTTCCACAGTTAGTGTAAAAGACAGAAAGTTCATTGAGTTGGTTGCATTTCCTGCATTTGTGCAGCACAATTTGTGGTACATTTTCACTCAAGAGAGAAAATAGTTGCTGGTTAGTGTGGATTCACTGAATAAAAATGCATTGTCTGTATTCCATTTGCCAGTTAGACTGACATGTGCTTGTGTGTATGTGTGATCTACTTAAAATGACAAAAATGAAGGTGTCTTAAGAAATGTGAATCTGGTGGTGGTTGGTCACTGTATCAATATGTGCAATATTGGGAAGAGTGGATGGTAGAAGTTGTGTGTGGGGATAGGGATGGTTTTTAGTTTCTCACTGGAGAACTTTTTCCCAATGGAAACATTGGAAGGATGGGCTGAAAGGCAATGTTATTTCCAAGAGAAAAAGAGCGAAGTGTGTTCCATTGTCAGTAAAGGTTTACTTTCATAATCGAGCTTGCACATTTCTGCTTCAAAGGTGGCATGAACTCCAGGGTTTTGGATACGGACAGGGATTGAGCCAGGTTTCTGTGGATTTTAACCCTAACCCTAACCTTATTCTGAACCCAAACCTGAATCACCGTAACCATACCGCTATTCTAAACCCAAACCCAAATTCATTTCCTACTGCTTGTTGATTTATTTGATTGATTTGGTTCAGTTTTGACGTCAGCACCCACCTCAGGTGATATGGCCGACGGGGATAACCATCCCAAAGAAGTAGGGGAAGGGGGACTTACCTAATGCTATATTGACACCACCAGAACAACGATGATGTTAAGATGGGACAGTGAGAAGGCCAGTTTTAATGTAATGCAGCCCGGGATTCGAACCCACAGCCTGCTGCATAACTTCGTTTCACCATTAAGTTCAAAGCAGAAGGGACTGGCTGGGTTCTGGTGCAAACCTTGGACTGTCTGGGTACTGGTGTCGTTCTTTGTGGCTGTGTCTGTTGGACCAAACCCTGATCCCTGTCCTGGGTTCTGAGTCTCTGGTTGGAACTTTAGAATGTTCCCCTATGTTCAAGTGTATTGACAGTATCTGAGTATGCTATCTGGTGTTTCAGCAACAGGAGACTGTTTTGAATCTATTTTATTGGGTCAGAGTTTGCCTCATGTTTTGTGTATGTGCTATATGATCCCGTGCTAATTGCAGAAAATGAAAGGGACCTACAAAACCTTGTGAATATACTAGAAATAGAAAGCAAAGGTAAGGGGTTGGAACTAAACAGCAGGAAGACTGAAGTCATGGTGATCAGTACAAAACATGAAATCCCCTCATGCAAAATAAGAGCAAATGGCACAACCTTGACACAGGTTAATAAGTTCAAATACCTGGGAACGGTCATTTCATCAGACGGCAGATGCACATCGGAAATAGCTGGCAGAATCGGCCAAGCCAAAACAGCATTCAAGAAGATGACAAGCATTCTTACTAACAAATGCCTATCAATTAACATCAGAAAGAGAGTCCTTGAATGTTATATAGAACCAATACTGTTGTACGGATATGAGGCATGGACAGTTAGCAAGCAAAGCCAGAGCAGGATCGAGGCAGCCAAGATGTGGTTTCTCAGAAGAACGTTGAGAGTTCCATGGACAGCAAGGAAAATAAATGAGACAGTCTTGATGGAGGCAGACACAAGTAGATCACTCATAAGGAAGATTAGGAAAAGACAACAACATTTATAGGCCATTTTATGAGGAAGGGGGATTTGGAGCACCTGGTCACAACGGGGAAGCTGGAGGGAAAGAGCACCATGTAGACCCAGGGAGAGAATGCTGGACAGACGTGCAGAGTGGCTGGGGACGAGGAGGGTGGGGGAGATGCTGGGGGCAACGAGAGATAGAGATGGTTGGAAGTCCATGATCGCCAACGCCATGCGGCAGGGCACCTGATGATGATGCTGTATGATCATGTATTAAAAGAGAGAGATTGCTTGTACGAGTGCTTGTTTTCTGGTGTGTGGACAGGAGGTGTGTATATGTGAAATTGAAATGACTCCCTCACCCTATCCACCTGCTACAGAAATGACTCCCTCACCCTATCCACAAGCTACAGAAACTATCTTTACCGTCACCCTGTCCACTCCTCTTCAGATGGTGCAGGAAGCTGCTGGAAAGGATGAGGAGCATGTTGCACATACTTAGTGCACACATACAAAGACACACACACTCACGTTAAGTGCACACTTTCTCATTTATACCCCATTCTATGTCTCTATTTCTATGTCTGTCTTTCTCACTCTGTGTCTCTCTTTCTCACTCTTTCTTGTTCTCTTTCCCTCTTGCACTCACGCAAAACTTGGTCAAGCCATATTTACAAAACCACTTGCCAACTTTAAATCTTTTCTAATTTAGTATAGAGTGGCACTGAAAATAATGTTGGACTGAGTATGGTCAACATTTAACATAAATGTTAGCTTAGTCATTTGCAGCTTCCTATTTAAACAGACGCAGACAGGTCCATGGGTGGTGGATTATGGAATGGCCATCAGATATGAAGGTTAGCTGTGAAATAAACTAGATCTTTTCTGAGTGGAATATGCGGAGAGATCTCTTAGGGAACTCTAAGGGAGATCAAGGAACGAGCTTACAAAGCGCTAGTTCGCCCCCATCTGGAGTACGCATCTTCCGTCTGGTACCCCCATACAGAGAAAAACATAACTAAAATAGAAGAGGTTCAAAGTCGAGCTGCACGCTTCGTCCTCAACAGATATAGGAACACTTCTAGTGTTAGCAGCATGCTGGTCATACTGGGCTGGCCCTCATTGGAGAAACGACGGCAAATACGAGTAGCAAGACTATGCTGTTCAAAGTGCACCAAGGCCTTGTTCACTGTCCCAACCTAAAAGCAAAACTAGTCCCTCTACCTGACCGTAAGCGACGTGGCCATGACAGACAGTTCCGCTTCATCACATCAAGGACCCAGTATAGAGCTGCTTCATTTCTGTCTAGAACTGTCAAGAATTGGAACAGTCTCCAACAAGGAACAGTTGAGGCCATAACACTTGACACATTCGTGTCAAGGGCCTCCAAAATCCCAGACTAGACCGACCCCCCTTCCCTCTCCCCCACTTCCCCTCAGAGCCCCTGCCCCACCCACCCTGCTGCCCTCTTCACCCACCCACCCCTCTTGTCCTCTTTACCCCCCTTCCCCCTCCTACCTCTTCACCCACCACCCTCATTCCCCCCACCCCCACCCCACCATCATCATGATTAAAACTGAACTGTTAAGACATATCCACTGCCCCACATTTATCTGCTGCAAACCCCCCAGTTATAGGCGCCAGAATAATCAAGTTTGATTGTGGGCCCTCAACACTGAAGAAGAGAAGAAGAAGAGACCAATCGGGTAACAGATATGAGCAGTGTAAGCTATAACCTGGATAAATGGAGCTGGTAAGCTTGGTCAGGGCAGTCTGTTCGGCAGAAGGAAATTTATTTCAAACTCACCTAAGTGGGCAGGTGCTCGGGACAGGTGAAGACCCTGGGTCTGGACATACTGTAAGCATCCATCAGCTATGCCCCAGCCCTGGCTCAGTTTCTCAAGACGACGTCTCTGCGCTCGGAATGAATTCCATATGCACTAACGTCACAGGTAGGCCTACCATGTGTATGGTGATCATGGTACAAGCCTTAAGCCTGCACATAAACCCATAAGCAGGCCAGATCCTGAGGCCCTACCTAAACGATTGTTTTACCTAGTCGGTATTTTATACTGGTATTTTATCAGCCTATCACTGGAATAATCTTGGTTACATGTAAATGACTTATGTAGCTGTGTATCTTACCTTCAAAAAATGGAATATATATGGCTATTCTGTATAAACTCGTCTCACATGACAAAAAAAAAACACGCACACCCAGTCAATGCACAAATGCTCAGCTGTCTATCAACTAGGTGAAGACAATGTTTTCTTAACCCTTTGACCCCCGCACCCTGTCCACCAGCATCCTGCATTGCCAACCATGTTAGCAAAGCAAAAACTTAACTCTTTCATTCCCTCACCCATTCCACCAGCTTCCTGCAGGAAGCTGCTGGAAAGGATGAGGGAATCAAAGGGTTAAGTTTTTGCAGCTGGTAGATAAGGTGCAGGAGTCAAAGGGTTAATCATAGATAGGTGTGTAAGTAAGTGAGTAAGTAAGTGAATAAGAAGTAAGTAGGTGAATAAATAAATACAAAATAAAGGAGTACGTAGATAAATAAACAGGTAAGAGATGAAAATCACAAATTATGGTAAATACATGCATATACCTAAATGTCCGCTCACGGACATATACATGTATACACTACACACCTATATCCACACAGCATGATGGCCGATAACAACAGCTAAAACAACAACAGCCTGGCTAATTGCCCCCATAAAGATTTTTGAGCCAGAGGTTAGGAAATATACATACTTTGAACAGCAAATTACATCTGCCGAGGCTGTTGTATCTGTGGCAGTCACTGCACCTGTAGAACTAGGAGCATAGTAAGATGAGAGAGTTTAGAGAGGAGAATTGCTGTACGTTTAACAGTTTAGAGTTCCCTAAGCTGGTCAGACATACAGACAAAGCAGAACAACACCACGAGGTATTCTGGCACCAGCTATGACACGCCTGGCAGTGATGGAGAAGCAGTCACAGGGACAGGCAGTGGATGCTACTGGAAGTCTCTGGTTGTGATTCTGCACGTGGGTGTCTGTGGGATGATCATCATCCATCGTAGACCTAAGGCAGATCCGTTGCCCGTATCCATCCACGGTGACAGAACAGCCCTCTCCTGGGACAGCACTGCTCCCCCTCCAGATGGCGAGGGGGTGAGAAAGTGATCCCAAAACAATCTCGTATGTACCTGGAAGACAGCTACGTCTGCTTGAGTGTTCACTTCATATTACTTAGAGCCCACTATTCGAGCCATATCAACGCTAACTTGATTGTTCAACCCTCTGATCAGAAGACTCAAGAAACAGTAAAGACATCTAACCTTTGGAGCATGGACAAAGACGTCGGAGCAGGACGGTACACTTCCTTGATCTGCAAGATGTTAAATCTTCGTAGCTTAACTGAGTGAGACTAGACTTGCAAGCAAAACTCAGTGCGAGGGGGAGGCCACACCTTCTACTGCAATGAAAAGCCGGAAGATGTTCCAGGAAATCTGGTGTCAAAGTCATCACTCGCACTAAGCTTGCAAGGATACTGGAAAGTTTACCTTGTGTTGTCAAAGATACATCTGATGACCCTGTGTCTTCAGCTCTTAAAAGACTGTATGCTGCAGTCTTCAGCCCTAATGATGGCAAATCCAGATGATGTCAAAAAAGCTTTATATAAAGAGGTCAACTGTCTTACTAATGGAGTCAACGACAAGGACAGACTTATTGCTCCTGGTGCAGGAATGGGTCACACCACTTGAACACTGACGACACAATGGGTAGACAATTTCCTCACGACAATGGACTTTTTTGTTTGTTTGTTATGTAGACAACTGCGACCACACATATAACAAAACAAAACAAATACAAAAAACACCTTTTGTCAGCCCAGTTCCCCCCAGCTCTGTTTCGCATTACCATTATACCAGCTAGCAACTGCAACAAACTACACAACGGTTGGAAATCTGTTTGTTGTTTCACAGACATGTGTGTACAGCATTGTCCCAATTGTCACCAAGGCGACTGTTGACCACTTTGTGCCAACCCCCACCAAATGTTTTTAACGTGGTGTTAGCCCTGACATGGCTCTAGTAGTCGGCTGGGCTATGAGCAATATGAACCTGAACCTCCATCAAATGTCTTGATGGAAAACGTGTAGAAGAAGTCATGAAAGGGTTTGAATACACATCTGGTTTTTCCTTAGTTTTGTGTTTGAGCGATAGAGGGGAACACGTAGACTCAAGACATATGTAGTTCTTTGTCTTCCTCAGACTCTAGCGCCCTCTACTGTTCCGCTGACTGCAAGCCTTTCAAGAGTGTCTTGTCAACATATGTTACCCACATTTTTCATGTCTTTTTCTTATCGTCCTTAAAAGGTTTCTCTCCCACACACCCCAACTTTCCTAAGTACATCTTGATTTAACATCTTTGGCCGTCCAGGAAATGTTAAGCAGTCATCTGTATTAACCAGAAAAAAAACAACAACAAAAAACCAAAAAAAACGAAAGAAGAATAAGAACGCGTATTCAATGCATGACAAGACAGGTCTTTGCGCCTGTCTTGTCTTGTTGTATTAAATACACGTTCTTATTCTTCTTTCGTGTTTTTTTTTTGTTTTTTTTTCTGGTTTCTGTTTGCTTGAACTCGGGCAGTCACACTTGTTTTGGATTCAGTCATCTGTATATCCACATGTCCATAGCTTCCAGCTTACCCTCTGATTCCTTTTAGTAATGTCCATGTTTGACAACTTCGTGCACTTAGGCTACTCTGTTTGAAGATGTAAACCATGCCTGTCATTATTTGTTATAACAAAATGTGACCAAGCAGTAACACACACACACACGCACGCACTCACGCACGCATGCACACACACACACACACCATACACACACACACACGCACACACTCACGCACGCAAGCACTCGCATGCGCGCACACACACACGTTGTGCAAGCACACAGACACACTGCGCATGCACAACATAGTGGTGCACACATCACACACATACACACACACAACACAGTACATAAATGCTACACACACGCGCGCGCGCGCGCACACACACATTCACATACACAAACACGCTGCACACACAAACACACACCACAAATACACACACACACACACATACACACACACACACACACACACACACACACACACAAACACACAAACACACACACATACATACACATACAAAAAAACATATTCATGGAGTAATGCACACATGACAAACATATACACACAGTACATACACACACACACACACACAAACAAACAAACAAACAAACAAACAAACAAACAAACACGCGCACACACACACTCTCTGTCTCTCTGTCTCTCTCACACACAAACTCACTCACTCACAGGCACAGACACACACACACAAACACTTCACACACACACACACACACACACACACACACACACACACACACACACACACACACACACACACACACACACACACACACACACACACACACACACACACACACACACACACAAACACACACGATAGACACACAATATGTACAAAGTACACTGTAATAAACAACAGTTGATCCCATATAGAGTTCTTATAGTTTAGACCACTACTCAACGTAATGCAGGTTACTGTCAGCAGGAAAACAAAACCGTATGACTTGTTATGTGGCTGTGGATTTCACACTGTTTCAGTTTCAGTTTCCTCGAGACAACGAACGTCACTGGCGACGAAGAGGTTTGACATAACTGGAAAGACCGGATCTGACATTGTATAGTAAACAAACGCTTGGCAAAGCATCACTGTAGTGCTCTTTATGTACCAACCTACCAGCCAACAATAAAGACTGAAACTTGAGATCTGAAAGGTGAACATACTTTATTACTGTAGAGTAGTAAATAAATTAAGTCCCACTGGGCCTGTCTTACAGCTTGTCCTTGCTATTATTCAAGAAGATGACAAGCATTCGTACCAACAAATGCCTATCAATTAATATCAGGAAGAGAGTTCTTGAATGTTATATAGAACCGATAATGTTGTACTGTTGTGAGGCGTGGGCAGTCAACACACAACGCCAGAACAAGATTGAGGCAGTCGAAATGTGGTTTCTAAGAAGAATGTTGCTAGTTCCATGGACAGCAAAGAAAACAAACGAGACAGTCTTGATGGAGGCAGACACAAGAAGATCATTGATAAGGAAAATTATGAAAAGACAGGCAACATTTATAGGCCAATTTATGAGAAAAGGGGAATTGGAGCACCTGGTCACAACAGGAAAGCTGGAGGGAAAGAGAGCACGAGGAAAGGGGAATTAGAGCACCTGGTCACAACAGGAAAGCTGGAGGGAAAGAGAGCACCAGGTAGACCCAGGGAAATAAATATTGGACGGACTTGCAGAGTTGCTGAAGACTGATAGGGTGGAAGATGTGCTTGCAGCAACAAGGGATAGAAACAGATGGAAGGCCATGATCGCCAACGCCATGTGGCAAGGTACTTGATGATGATGATGATGAATACATGCATGTGGTTTCTAAGAACATTGTTGAGAGTTCCATGGACAGCAAAGAAAACAAACGAGACAGTGAGAGAATGTGTGTGTGTGATTGCCGAGTCTTGTGCTGGCTGAACCAGAGATAGTATTCTTGCCCTTTTTCTGGTTAGACAAGAGTAATTTAGGTAAACATTGAGTGAAAACTGTAGTTATGCTCATTCACTTCACCGTCATACATTCTTAATTACGTTGGGTATATATCAGGAGAAAGGGGAAAAAGTAGTTTGTCTTATTTGAATTAACCAACTCAATGTACTCGACACGCATACACAAACACACTCTCTCTCTCGAAAATAAACAAAGAAATTAATTATACGAGTGAAGCATACGTCACAAAAACAAACAAAAAACCCCCATTAATGGTAACAACACAAAAATAAAACTGCACACGCACTCAAAGGGGTCACGGAGGTCAGACAGAGTGACCCGTTGAGAGGTGAGAACGGATGGGTGGAGTATGGCGTGGGGATGGGGGCTACAGGCTTTGTCCAAAAAGAGGTCACGGAAACCAGGCCAAAGCAGCTTCGACATAACACTACCCCTGAGCTATTGTGAATGTCATTGTATTGACCCGGAACTGGTCATCAGGTCATTACGCATGCGCCTCACCAAGGAATAAAGATGTACAGATGAAGAGCACTGAATGATGCTGAATATTTTTGTAGGGATTTGTCATCTTTCTTTATGTTGGCTATCTCTCCTTAATAGGCATTCCAAAGAGAGGAGCACCAACCGTATCAGCTACCATTTTCTTCAGTTGATTGGATGATCGAGTTCTGAAAATGGGATTTCTTCGGCTTCAGAGCTTCATCTTTTGTCTTCTGCTGTGGATCACAGGTTTGAGTCAGATTTTTCCCTCTGATGGTGTCATTGTCATTGTATTAATTCACTCTTGTCTGACAAACGATTAGAACCTAGATCTGATGATCATCCAGTTTCTACCTCAGATCAAAATAAAACACTGGAATCAGGATGTATATTTTCAAAATTAGAAAATGAAGAATCGTCTCATCGGTTGAGGTAAATTTAAAATTATCAGTTTCCAGAAATTTATGGACAAAACTGAAAGCAATAATAGTCAATTACTCAGTAGGCTTACACACTAGTCGTCATCAGGCTCTTTGTTTATGAAATCTGGATTCTGCTGTTTTTTTAATGTACAAAATTCATCGTTAAAGTGTTCACATATTTTTGTCTTTTTAACCCCCCATTGTTACTTTTTTTTTGTATTCGAACATGGGTTTACCGCAAAGAGTCAAATACTGAAATAGTCGGCCTCAGAGTCTGGTAGTCCAGTTGGAGGATGTAGTTTTCATCATTGATCAATCCTTGTTTTTTGCTTTCAAGCTGTTTTTATTCTGTTTAAAGAAAGGACACATAGCCTATTCCTAGCAAATCTTGGTTACAATTACATCATAGGATTTACACTTAAGACCCCCCCCCCCCCCACACACACACACACTTAAGTCAGTACATTTAACAAAGGAAACAAGGATCCATTTACTTATTTATCATTATTTTTATGTAATGCAGTTATTTTACAAAGCAAGATAAACATAAAAACATACATCGAAGTTTAAATTATTTGTTCCATATTTAGCTTAGCCATACATGTGTATAATGTCTGTGTTGTTCTTTGCAACATCAAAGTGTTTCTTCTTTATGAATATTGCAGAGATGTTAGTGATCACATCATACATCTGACATATATATAATATGACAGCCCTTTCCTCTAAATCTTTTTTTACATTAGGCCTATATTTTTCTATGTGTATTTTTTACTACTTTGCAAGAAACTCTGGGGAGAGCTGGAGCCTGGATAGCAGAAGCTCCTCAGAGGAGAAGCACCTCTCAGGCAAGTGTTTTGGCCATAAATGCCTTACACTCTAAGGGGACCTGGTTGCATAAGGTCATGACTCGTGAATGCCCTCTGCTGCTGTTGCCACTTTTTTCTCTCCATTTGAGTTCAAACCCACATCTCAAGGTGGCTGGATATCTCAAGACCATGTCACCCCTGTTACACATACACTTGAGTATAGGCTTCATTTTGTATTAGGCCAGTAGGTATTCTTCTGTGTGATATTTTGTAGTAATGACAATGACAATGACAATGATGCTTTATTTTTCAACGGTAAAAGCTATTGGCTAGAAGCCATTTTTCAAACTTGCCGTTGCTATTCTATACACATGACATTTGTTTACAGTAACAAATACAGCTTAAGGAAAATACATGTTGAATACTAAAATTAAGATACAATGAAATCAACAAACGTACAGTCACCACTTAGAGATAGGTAGATAGATAGATAGATAGATAGATAGATAGATAGATAGATAGATAGATAGATAGATAGATAGAGAGATAGAGAGAGAGAGGTAGATAGTATAGACAGATAGATAGACAGATGAGCAGGTAGATAATGATAAGTAAATAAAGAAAGAAAGATAATGTTGATAGTGATATTAATAAAAATAAGACGAAGAAGAGGAAGAAGAAGAAGGAAGAGGAGGAGGAGGAGAGGAAAACACAGTAAACAAAATAGTAATAAGATAAAACAAAATAAAATGAAATAGAGGGAGAAGAAACATTATATGTGACAAATTTATAGAAGATAAATCAAGCGTCAAATAGACTAATGTTCTTACAATTAAATCAAAGAAGATGAAATCAATTTTCTGATTACACACAAAAAATATTAACACTGTTACAAACAACAATTACCACTACTACCACTACTACTACTACTACTACTGCTACTAAACCCAAAGATAATAAATGGAGGTAGAAAAAAGAGCAGTTCAGAAGAATGATTAGAGGGAAAAAAAAAAAAAAAAAAAAAAAAAAAAAAAAAAAAAAGGGGGGCAAACATTGGGTCGATTGAAGACATAAACACATAAAATTCTACAGGAGACAGAAAATCAACAGATGATATGAAGTCAAATAGACAAATGTATAGATAGATAAATAAAGTAAATGTTACTTTCGACAATAGGAAATTACAGTAATGATAAACGCATATGTAGGCTATAATAGAAATATCATACATGTGTAAACAAATCAATAATTCATGTAATAAGACATAAATAAATCAAGAATAGTAACCATAATCAAGCGCCGTTTTTCTTGATAGGAGAAGAGAGATACAAGCATGATACGGATAACAGTTGGAGAAAAGTGACAAATACAGACAGCAGATAAGAGCCAACCAAACAAACAGACAATATGGCTAACAGATAAGATGGGCAAGCAAGCAAAGCAAAAAACAAACAAACAAACAAAATGAACAAAGGCAATGAGAAATAAAGAAGAAGCAAGACAGAATCAAACACGTCATAGAGTCATCAACAAATCATCGTATATAATACAGAAATAAATACTGGTTGGCAGTTTGAACTGTTAAAATATCAATAATGTTAAAGAGAGAAAAAAAAAAAAAAAAAAAAAAAAAAAAAAAAAAAAAAACACGAATTATCATTGTGCATAACACACACACACACACACACACACACACACACACACACACACACACACACACACACACACACACACACACACACACACACACACACACACATTGACTAGATTAGATGTCATAGGTTGAAAGGCAGCTGACGTTATTGTTGCTAACTGAGGTAATCTACGATACTGACGAAAGGTATTTAAATAAAGTAACTTTGAAGGAAGAGAGTGATTGAGTGTTTGTGATATTTGGGGGGAGGGTGTTCCATAGTTGTGCACCAGAAAACGATAAACTATTTTTATATATGTCAATTCTTGGACGGATAATTTTGAATTGATTTTGTCTTGAGTTTGAGTATGATCGCACATTCTGATTAAACAAATTGAGAAGATATTGCGGAACATTCCTTTTTGATACTTTAAACATTGTGATACCTTTATTGAACATTAAGTGTGACTTTAGAGGGAGGATTCCTAACTGTTTAAGTTTTTCATCTGTTGTTAAAGTGGGATCTGGCATGATAAGTTTTGCTGCCCTCCTATGTAAGGTGTTCAATTTTTTTAGATGAACTTCACATGAGCTATCCCACAGTGTAGAGGCATAATCTATGTGCGATTTAATATGAGCATTATAAAATAATTGGCGTGTGTTTGTATCTGTTAGATATCTTAATTTGGACAGAATAAATAAGTTCTTGGAGATAATCCTGCATAAATAATCAATGTGGTTTTGCCAGGTAAGATTATGATCAATGAGAACTCCCAGTAGACGGTGTTCAGGTATTTGTGCAATAGAATTACCTCTCAAAGACAGATTGAGTGACAGAGGGCCAAGCTGCCGTTTTTGGCGTGTGCATATAACCATACATTCAGTTTTCGTAGGGTTCAAAGCCATGGCGTTTTTAGCACACCAATCAGAAATTTCATTTAGGCTCTTTTGTAAACGTGTGTTTACAGTCGCTATGCTTGTGTCTTGTGTATGGATTGTTCCGTCATCAGCGAACATATCACAGTGAACTGTGGGATCAGATATATGAAGTGGTAAGTCATTTATGAATACAGAAAACAGAATGGGTCCTAAGATTGATCCTTGAGGAACGCCACATTTCACATGACCCTCGGATGAATATGATCCATTAAGATGTACTTTTTGTTTGCGTTCATGAAAGTAGGAATTGAAAAATGAAACTGTTGAGTCGTTGGCAAGGTACGTTCGTAATTTAGCTAGTAAGATATCATGATCAACGAGATCAAAAGCCTTTTTAAAGTCTAGAAATACTGCTCCAGTTAATTTGCAGTCATTCATGGCTAATAACCAGGTGTCAGCAAGCCGTGTTAGGGCTGTATGACAAGAGTGGTTCTGACGGAAACCAGATTGCAGTGGGTGAAGAATACTTTTGGTTTCCAGGTAGTCTGAAAGATGTTTATGGATATGTTTTTCTAAAGGCTTTGACAGGACAGAGAGAAGAGAAATTGGCCTGTAATTATTTATTTGTGAAAGATCTTTTGTTTTTGGTAAGGGTACAACTTTGGCCTGTTTTAGAGCTCTGGGGAATACGTTGTTTTTTATGCTGATGTTGTAAATATATGTAAGTGGTTCCGTGATGTAGGGCAGACACAGTTTTAGTATTTTGGGACTGATTTCATCTGGTCCTGATGATTTTTTATTATTCATTTTATTTATATACATTCCAGTTTCATGGACTGCTATACTGGGAATACTAAATGAACTTGTATTATTGGTCCTCTCTTTGCAAAAGTTAATCAGATTTTCAGAGGGGACATATTGATCACAGTTAGAAATAGGACGGGTTAGTAGTTCTGATACTGACAGAAAATGATCATTGAATTTGTTTGCTGTGAAACTGAGAGGCGTGCCTGGGAGCTTTTTCCCACTTCCCTTAATAACTAAGTTCATTGCTCTCCATAGTGATGATACATCTTTATTGTTTTTTTACCAGTCGATCAAAGAGAGACTTCTTGGCTTGACGGACCATTGATTTTACCTTATTACGCATCGTTTTGTATTCAATGAAGCGTTTTTCTTTCTTGAGTTTATCTCGTAATGACATCGCATTGATAATGTCTGTTGACAGCCATGGGGGCATTGTTGGATGCTTTACTCTTTTCCGTCGTAGTGGGGCATGTTTATTTAGGACAGTCGTGAACAAGTTGTACCAAATGTCTAGGGCTTCGTTAGGATTACTAGTACTAAACACACTACTGAACTCTACTCTACCAAGATCAGAGAGGAATGCATCCTCATCAAAGTGTTTGAATGATCTATATGTTATACATGTATGATTATTCTTTTTTATTTTTTGAACTTTGGCTGACCAGGTGCAGTTTACAGGTTGATGATCACTTATGCTTAAATCATCTACAGCTGCATTAATTATTGCCTCTGGTTTGTTTGTATAGATATGATCTAAGAGTGTTTCTGATGTTGCTGTGATTCTTGTTGGATCTTTGATTAATTGTTTTAGGCCAACCAGGGTGGTCGTTGACTGCCATGCGGGTTGTGGAGTGAGTAGGTCAAAATTAAAGTCACCTAACATTAGAATGTCTGTATGTCGTTGACACAATTTGTCCATCATCTTTAGAAAGTGGTCATGCCATTCGTATGTGCTCCTGGGATTTCTATATAAAATACCGATAAGTAAAGGTGGAGTTGTTGCAGAAGGCTTTAGCTCCACCCAGATACATTCAGATGACTTAAGATGTTTCATAAAAGAAGTTACAATTGGATTTTTTTTGCATTTATCAAAATGTATGTATACATAAAATGATAAACTGCCAAGAGAGTAATTAAATTAAATATTGGATGTTTTCATCAGCATCAAACAGTAAGTATTATATTTTGAGTTAATCTGATGTTTGCTCATTGACTTCAACAAATCTTCAACCCCTTCTGAGAATCTTTTGACATGCAAACACTGCCGAAATATATGCCTGTGGCCAATGCTGTCTTATATTTCCAAACAGAAGTCACAGTGAAAATCATTCACAAGTCCTGTTTCATTTAGAGTGATATTTGATACTAGATTTCTGTGTACAATACATATTTGTAATCATATAAATTTTCATGATTTTTTTCATTGTTTTGTTAAAATATTTTAGTACAAAAATTATTGTCCTGTTCCTTTCAGCATGAAGTGAGTTACTTTTTGTACTGTTGGAATATCCAGTGTGCTGTCGTGAAGTTATCCAGTACTGTTTGTTGCATATAGGCCTAATTCTTAAAAGACATTTTACATGTCTATTAAAAAACAGAAAGGTCAGATTCATGTACCATATTTTCTGTCGGATTCTTCATGAATTATGAAAAGTCCACTAATGTTCAGGAAATACTCAAAACAGTAAATTCCTTTTTTAATGTAACTGATATTTTTAATCCTATTATTGCGAGCATTAATGTTTTTTCATAGAAACAGTTCTGAAAGCAAATCTGTTGTGTTGTTGGTTTGATGTTTCTGCAGCCTGCCTGAAATGTGTGTTTCCAAAACAAGTAACCATGATCTTTATGATACAAAAACAAAGGATAGTTCGAGCCATATTTTTCTATTTCATTTATAAAAGGGTAGGTTTCATACTTTTCTATTTCATTTATAAAAGGGCAGGTTTCATAAGAAATATTTTCCTGTAAATTTTTGTGTTGTTTTAAATTTTTCTTAAGCTTCATTACATTTGTTTGTAAATATCTGGTCAGTATTTTCCCGTAAATTGTTGTGTTGTTTTAAATTTTTCTTAAGCTTCAGTACATTTGTTTATAATATAAATATCTAGTATATTTGAACTTTTGTATGTTTTTTGGGGTTGTCTTTCTGTTGATTCTATCTTGTTTACCATTCCAGATAAATGAAAAAAACATAACAGATAACATTACAGATAACTCATTAATTCATCAGGAGGGTTTGGTGGTAGAAGTGGAGATGAATTTAATTGGAAAGTATCAGAGCTTTTATATATTTGGAAAAGATCAGAGCTTTTATTTCTTTTTATCCAAATTTTGAACTAAGCTCTTTGTTCTGATAAATTTTCTTCACATTCTTTTTATGTCTTGGGTAAACCATATAGTGATATATATATCCAATGCCTTAACTCTGTTGTGACTGCACCTGCCACAGCTGAGCTCTCCTGCTGGCCTAGGGCTGCCACAGTGAAATCACTGAGAACCGGGTGCAAGTGAACTTATCCATCGATTTTAGACAAAGAAACCGGCAAAACGTAGCTGAAGCGTTTAACGGAAGTTCCCTCCACAAGGGAAGCAACTGCCAACTACTAAATCATTAGCATAACAAAAGTAGAGGGAGTTATATACCCTAGATCGTCTGTTACTATGATCGAAGTAGCCTGTCCTCAGTGAGAGCTCAGCTGTTACTTCAATCGAAGTAGCCTGTCGTCAGAGCATTCCAATGTATTCAAGTGTTGAATCTATTTCGTTTAAGAATGCTTTTTACTCTGTAGTCAGACTGATTGTGTTTTATCAGCATTTGTAAAAGGCCCCAACTCAAAGTGTTACCAGATTAAAATACAACAGTGCAGTTTAGATTTCCCTTGCTTTGGCAGATCTCACTCATGTGTACATTTGTGAGGTTTGCTGAAGGGAAGGAGACCAAAAGTGCACTGTTGTATTGATTGATTGATTGATTTTTGTGTGTGTGAGTTGTGTGCAAGAGAGAGAGAGAGGAGAGAGAGAGAGAGAGAGAGAGAGAGAGAGAGAGAGAGAGAGAGAGAGAGAGACATACAGTTTCTTTTCAGTTTTCTCTCTCTCTCTCTCTTTTTCTACCTCTCACATGCACACACACACACACACACCACACACACACACACACACACACACACACACACACACACACACACACACACACACACACACTGACACATACATACACACACACACACAACACACACACACACAACACACACACATTACTCAAACATAACACAACACACACACATTACTCAAACATAACACAACATACGTACACACACACACACACACACACACACACACACGTACATGATACACACATTCTCTCTCTCTTTCTCTCTCGCTTTTTTCCTCTCTCTTTCTCTCTGTCTCTCACACACACACACACACACAACACAAAACACACACACAAAAACACATGCACACACACATACACACACACAAAGACACAAACAGTAAAAAAACAACAACACACACACACACACACTACAGCACAGCACTACTCTGCACAGCTTCGCACAGCTCCGCACAACATGACATGACATGACACGATACGATGCGACATGACACGACATGACATGACCCGACACGACACGACACGACACGACATGACACGACACGACACGACACGACACAGACACGGACACGACACGGACACGACACGACACCACACACACACACACTAAACACACACACACACACACACACACACACACACACACACACACACACACACACACACACACCACACACACACACACACACACACACACACACACACACACACACACACACACACACACACACACACACACACACTGTCTCGTTTCCACCCATGGTGTAGTGATAGTTTTTATTATGGTGGTTGGTAGGTAATGCACACAGCTTCAACTGTTTGAAGCATGGAAAACAGTGTAAAAGTCTAGGGAAAAGGCTGTGTGTGTGTGTGAATGAGAGAGAGAGAGAGAGGAGAGAGAGGAGAGAGAGAGAGAGAGAGAGAGAGAGAGGAGAGAGAGAGAGAGAGAGAGTGATGTGTGTGTGTGTGTGTGTGTGTGTGTGTGTGTGTGTGGTGTGTTGTGTTTGTGAGAACTACTTCAAACAGTACAGCTAGGAGGAACATAGGTGAAAGGTAGATGGAAACCGAGAACAAGTGACTGGTAAGTATCAACTACAACTTAGTATAGAGGGTTTACCCTTTTACTCCTGTATCATGTCCATCAGCATCCTGCATTGTCAACCATGCTAGCAAGGCAAAAACTTAACCCTTTGACTCCCTCACCCTATCCACCAGCTCCCTGCAGGAAACTGGTGGATAAAGTAAGGGAATTAATGGGATTATTTTTTTGCAGCAGGTGGATAGGGTGCTGGAGTCAAAGGGTTAATTGATAGATTATTTTCCAGTTCTGTGTTTTGTGTGTGTATGCCTGTGTGCATAAGTTATGTGTGTGAGAAATGCTTCCTGTCAGTATAATTTTATTTGTTTTTGTTGTGTACTGTGTTGCTTTAATGATGAAACTGGACATGCATTCTTTGTCAGTTTGCCACTGTCATTTTGTTGTCCTTTCATTTCCTAACAGAACAAGCAAAACTGTCAGATTACATTCTGGACTTCCAGCCTGTGCACTATGACCCATTAGATTTGCATCATCGACATGACAGAGTGCGTCGTTCAGTGGACTCACACCTGCAGCTGAAATTTGATGCTTATGGCAGGTAAGGGTCAGCTAGAGTTGGTATCATAAAAATTACACCGCACACACCACACCACACCACACCATACCACACCACACCACATTATATCACAGCACAGCACAGCACAGCACAGCACAGCTTAGCACAACAACACAGCACAGCACAGCATAGTGCACGCACACACACACACACACACACACACACACGTACACACACACACACACACACACGTACACACACACGTACACACACACACACACACAACACACACACACACACACACACACACACACACACACACACACCACACACACAACACACACACACACACACACACACACACACCACACCACACACACACACACACACACACACACACACACACACACACACACACACACACAAACACAAACACACACACATGCAGAGGCTGATTGTTGAGCCAATAATGAAAATATTTGTTTTAGTGGGTCTGTTTTCTGCTTCAGTGAGTGCTTCTTCCACAAAACATCTTCCCATATGGTGTTGGTATAATGCAGCTGTTTAAACTGTCTAGAACTAGTTAGGCTGTGCTGAAATTGGTTAGCTTCGTGTTGACCGTTTTGAAATATTCATCACCAAATTAAGTGATCAACTTAATCTCAGAGTTACCGACTGCCACCATATATCAAGCCTTACATCTGGCTTTAGTGTGTTCAGCAATTTGTAACTGCCCTCAAGAATCACAGTAAAAGAGCACCACTGTTACGCATGCATCCATATAGGGCGCTGCTGTTAGTGAACACTCATATTTGTTTGCTGAAGTTCAGCAGTTTATCCCTTTCGCTGCTATGCCCTTTTTTAGCTCCGAAAACCCTATTTGCCAGGCCATTTTACATCACGGAGGGTAATAATTAAAAAAAAATTCTGACACAAAAACTACTCAATCAAAGTCCATAAAACCTATACTTTTCTGAAAGGTAATTGAATCCTCTATACACTGATCACAATTACACATCCATTCAACAGGACAGCTGAAAGTTTATGTCCAATGAAACAGGATATAAGGATATATTCTTTTTTACACTATTTTAGACATGATATCATATAAATATTCTTTTAGAAAAGTGAAAAACAGTGAAAAATAAAACTGAATTATTGTCAAAAAGCAAAAGAATTGTAATGAAAAATGTATTTCCTTACCTTATGTCCAAAAAGAAGTTTTTACAATCACCAGATACATGTCCATATCTACACACACTTTGGGACTCGAAAGAATTTTCCGTGTCACTGGGTTTTTTCCTTCCCTTTTTTCACAAATTTCACAATAGCACATCACACAACACACACACACAGATGAAAAATACATACACACACAGAGTCTACATAGGTCTATATACAGTGTATCACAGCAACTAATAGTTTTTCTTGGTGTGGTACACCTCGAAACAAGGCTGTATGCAGAGTGATGGGTTAGAAGGACACTGTGCACACACAAAGCTAGTTTCCTTTCTAACTCCCCTCTTGCTGCAGACCTTGCACCTCCTGCCAGAGGAACGCTTTCCAATAGCCTTCTCTAGGGTAGTGGGGAAGTGCCTCTCCGTCAGCCGAGCGACGTCTTCACTGCGGGGAAGAGCTGCCTGAGGTGGTGGGTTGTCGCCATACAGCAGGTCACTGATCACCTGAAGCTGGAATGTCAGGAAATCAAGCCTGCTGTCTGTGTGTTTCTTGAACACCAGGTAGGCATTCAAGAGGGAGACCTGGAGGAGGTGGGTCATCACCTTCTTGTACCACCTGGTGGTCTTGCAGCTGGCGTCGTAAGGCTGCAACATCTGGTCAGCCCTGTCCACAGCCCCCATCTTGGCGTTGTAAGACACCACACAGCTGGGCTTGCTGAATTTTTGCCCCGACTTTCTCACCACCTCTTGCATGCTTTCATCATGCATGGTAGTCAGCATGTACACAACTTTGCTGGACTGCCACTTCATGAAAAGCAGACTCCCAGACCGCAGCGATTTCACTGGCTCCTGCTGGCTGACTTGAAGCTGCCTCATCTCAACTGGTGTCCTGTTCTCCCGCATGGTACCACAGCAAACGGTGTTTTTGTTTTTCATGACTGGTACAAGGCTGATCCTGTGTACCAGTTGTCCATAAATAAACGGTAGCCCTTGCTCAGGAGATTCCTAGTCATGAAGACTACAATCTTCTCTGTGGTGGAGAGATGGGCAGCATCAGGTGGTAGGTACTGTTGTATCTGGAAAGCAGGATCTTCTTTTCCAGTGTAGATGTGAAATTCAAATGTGTACCCACTGTCCTCGCACACATTGAACAATTTTATGCCAAATCTGGCCCGCTTCAACGGGATGTACTGCTTGAAAAGGAGTTTTCCTTTCCAGAGCAGCAGGGACTCGTCAATGGCAACAAACTTGTCTGGTATGTACACTGAACGAAATTTCTCCTGCAGGTGTGTGACAAGGGGCCTGATCTTGTACAGCCTGTCTCTGTCTGGGGCATTGCGGGATGGTTCCTGGCTGTTGTCGTTGCAATGCCAAAATCGCAACAAAGCCTGAAAGCGGTTGCGTGACATCAGCTGGGAAAACACTGGGGTGTAGAGAATTGGCAGTGTTGACCAGTAGGTCTCTATTGTTGGCTTGCTGACAATGCCTGTCAACAACAAAAGACCAAAAACTTGAACATCTCAGCCCGGTCTGTTGCTTTCCAGTCAGCTAGACGCGCAAACCTTTTCTGGGGACGGGAAACTGAAATCACCTGATCCGCGTACCTATTCGTTTCAAGGACCAGTTTGTCTACAATCTCATTGTTCAGGAACAGCTTGTAGTAATCCAGAGGCCTGTCCCCATCAGGCTGAATCTTCAGGCCAGGCTCCCCTGTGAATTCTGGAATATCTGGCTGGGTGTTGTTGGGTGGCACAAGGGGCTGGTCCAACACAGCACCTCTCCCTCTCCGCTGCGTAGCACCCTGTCCCCTGCCTCTGGTCCCACGGCCTCTGGTACCACCTGTGGATATAGAAAAAAAAATCAGATTCACATGTATCCTAGTGGATGGAAACAACACACAACACAACCACACACACACACACACACACACACACACACACACACACACACACACACACACACACACACACACACACACACACACACACACAAACTACACTGACATATGCACCACTGCAACACTAGTTCTCACTCAGTCTTATTTCAAACACACATACACACACAGACACACACACACACACATACATACACACACACACAACTACACACACACACACACACACACACACACACACAAACACAAACCAACACAACACACAACACACACACACACACACACACAAGTACAGTGATGGCACAAACACAATCAGTGCCACGCCCCCAACACGCCCACTCAGCACAGTCTTCTCTTTAGCAGTCACTGCTCCGTGATAAAATTCCGTGTGTCAGTACACTTGCATAAGACAATAACAATGTGTCATACCTGTACTTCTGCCAACGCCTCTCCTCCGAGGATGACGTGAACTGGCTCGGCGCCGAGCACGCTGCTCCACCGTGCCACTGCTCGTACTCGCTGTAGCAGTCGACGCTTGTACAAGGTGTCCAGTTTCGCTTTCCCCCTCCCCGTCAGAACTATTGCTGGTGGACTGGCCTTCACCCACTACAAAATCTGGGTCACTTGTACCTTCGTACTCCGCGTCCAGCTCCGCTCTCTCTCCTGTGTTCGCCTCTTGCTGTACTATTCTGGCAATGTTGACATCGACATCACCCCCGCTCCTCTGGACAGTTGATTCGATGTCTTCTTCATCCAGCGAGTCATCTGACATTGCTGTTTCGTCGTAGCCAGTAAACTCATCATCCTCGATCAACTCTAGCACCTTCTCCACATCAGTGGTTACAAATTCGCTGTAATCCTTCGCAGTTCGCTTACGTTTCAAGCCACTTGGGCCAGGTTGAGGTTCGTCGTCCGCCATTATGAACAGTTGGTTCGCAAATGGCAGGGGGTGGTTTCGGAAACAGCCCAGACTGACCACTTCTAATCTCATTGGATCCTTCTACTTATGAATATTTATAGGGGACACTCTAGACTTTGTGATTGGTGTGAATTGGGAACCCCTGGTCTTAAAATAGAGCTTACAAAAGTCTTACTATGACGCACACGGAATATCCCGTGACGGGGCCATATTCGGGGTAGGCGGACTTCACGGGAATTGCCGTGATGGGGCGGTCTAGTGGTTAAATGAAAGCCATGCCTGTCTCATAAGTATGTAATTTTCGCAATCATAAATGTATATAATTTTAGATATAGAATTGCACTGGCGTGGTTTTAGCTTTTCAAAGTGCATCATAACAGATTCCATGTTCAGTGGATTGGGAGAAGTTTAGATCCTGCACCTACCGCTGTGAGGATGCAGGGTGCTCTTTCAGTATTTATGGTATCCTGCTGGAAATTCTGTGCTTGAAATTTCCTCTTTTCTGTTACTGTCTTTGTTTCTGCCTTGCTCCTTTGATTTATCTCATTTCTTCCAGTTATTTTTTTGCCTTGCTTGTCCATTCACCCGCATGTGTGCTATATAAAGCCTTACATACTTTCTCTTAGGATTAATAATTGGGTCATCATCATCATCATCAGGTGCCCTGCCGTATGGCGTTGGCGATCATGGACTTCCATCTGTATCTATCTCTCGTTGCCCCTAGCATCTCCCCCACCCTCCTCGTCCCCAGCCACTCGGCAAGTCCGTCCAGCATTTTCTCCCTGGGTCTACCCGGTGCTCTCCTTGCCTCCAGCTTTCCCGTTGTGACCAGGTGCTCCATATTCCCCTTCCTCATAAAATGGCCTATAAATGTTGCCTGTCTTTTCCTAATTTTCCTTATGAGTGATCTACTTGTGTCTGCCTCCATCAAGACTGTCTCGTTTGTTTTCTTTGCTGTCCATGGAACTCTCAACATTCTTCTTAGAAACCACATCTCGGCTGCCTCAATCTTGTTCTGGCTTTGTTTGTTGACTGTCCACGCCTCGCATCTGTTCAACAGTATTGGTTCTATTATAACATTCAAGAACTCTCTTCCTGATGTTAATTGACAGGCATTTGTTGGTAAGAATGCTTGTCATCTTCTTAAATGCTGTTTTGGCTTGGCCGATTCTGCCAGCTATTTCCGATGTGCATCTGCGTCTAATGAAATGATTGTTCCCAGGTATTTGAATTTATCAACCTGTGTCAAGGTTGTGCCATTTGCTGTTATTTTGCATGAGGGGATGTCATGTTTTTTACTGATCACCATGACTTTAATCTTCCTGCTGTTTAGTTCCAGCCCCTTACCTTTGCTTTCTATTTCTAGTATATTCACAAGGTTTTGTAGGTCTCTTCCACTTTCTGCAATCAGCACGGTGTCATCTCGTATCGAATGTTGTTTATAAATCATTTTCCCTCCAACCTTTAATCCAGGGTCTTCTTCTAGGTTTCTCATGATGTTTTTGCTGTAAAGTGAAAACAGATCTGGTGACAAAACACAACCCTGTCTGACTCCTCTTTTGATATTTTGGAAAGAGCTTACATTGTTTTCTATTTTATTGCAGCTGTTTGTTCCCAGTAAATATTTCTGATTATTCGCAGATCTTTTCCATCAACATTGAGTCTCTCCAGTTGGTTGATCAATTCATCATGTCTTACCTGATCGAAAGCCTTGGTGTAGTCAACAAAACATAAATACAAATCCTTATTCACCTTATTTGACCTCTATTAATTGGGTACATGTATTAAATGTGTTTCTGGCTATTAGGAATATACGCTATTGCAGTTAAGCAGTTTTAAATAATTTAGGCCCATTTTACTGCCTGTCTTGATCCTTAATATTTCCATCATTCTGGTGGTATCAGTTTTGTGTTCATAGGTCCCTTCCCTTTCCCCTTTTCAAGCCCTTGCCAGCACATAAGGTTTTGCTTTCACATAGTCAGGGAATCTGCCAAATAATTGCAGCAGATTTGGTTGATACACATATGGAATTGTCTGAACGCAACTGTTATTTACTGTTATATTTGTGTAAAGCCCAGCCGAGTGCGTAGCCATATCGGGGCTATAACTGTTTCAAAATGTACACAATACTTCAACCGGAAAAAAACAGAAGAAAAAATAAAAATAAAGAAAAGACAATTAAGTACTCATCAACACATTCACGCACATAATCTAAGGAGATGCCCTAGACGTTGGCCACCTCATCCAATTTATCACACAAGGACTTTAAAAAACATACCTGAATGCAAACTGAAACATAACTAAGGACACTAAAACATATATTAAAAACAGGCCTAAATTACCTAAAATTGCTTCCATATATCTCATTTCTCCGGAGCCAAAAATGCACTTAATACATGTACCCAATTATCAATCCTAAGAGACAGTACGCAAGACTTTATTGAACATGTTCACGTGAATGGACCAGCAACGCAGAAAATGATAGGAAGAAATGACAGAAAGCAAATGAATAAGG
>JAPXFY010000035.1:22805152-22840152 GCA_030674185.1 Monoplex corrugatus
GAACTTCAATATTTTGGCATGAACTAACCCAGCATATAAATATTCAGATCTGAAAGTTTCATTTTGATCCTTTATGTTTTGTATTTTTGTGATTTTTTTCCTAACCCTTCAAAATGGACCGTACCTGGGGAAACGCAAGGGGAAAAACTCTCCGTACTGAGTGAGTTAACGTACAGTTAGTATAGACAGATAATGGCTGTGATTGTTCAGTCCTTTGACTACTGTTGACGTACACTTAGTATAGACAGATAATGGCTGTGGTTGTTCAGTCCCTTGACTACTGTTAACGTACACTTAGTATAGACAGATAATGGCTGTGATTGTTCAGTCCCTTGACTACTGTTAACGTACACTTAGTATAGACAGATAATGGCTGTGATTGTTCAGTCCCTTGACTACTGTTAACGTACACTTAGTATAGACAGATAATGGCTGTGATTGTTCAGTCCCTTGACTACTGTTAACGTACACTTAGTATAGACAGATAATGGCTGTGATTGTTCAGTCCCTTGACTACTGTTAACGTACACTTAGTATAGACAGATAATGGCTGTGATTGTTCAGTCCCTTGACTACTGTTAACGTACACTTAGTATAGACAGATAATGGCTGTGATTGTTCAGTCCTTTGACTACTGTTAACGTACACTTAGTATAGACAGGTAATGGCTGTGATTGTTCAGTCCCTTGACTACTGTTAACGTACACTTAGTATAGACAGATAATGGCTGTGATTGTTCAGTCCCTTGACTACTGTTAACGTACACTTAGTATAGACAGATAATGGCTGTGGTTGTTCAGTCCCTTGACTACTGTTAACGTACACTTAGTATAGACAGGTAATGGCTGTGATTGTTCAGTCCCTTGACTACTGTTAACGTACACTTAGTATAGACAGATAATGGCTGTGATTGTTCAGTCCCTTGACTACTGTTAACGTACACTTAGTATAGACAGATAATGGCTGTGGTTGTTCAGTCCCTTGACTACTGTTAACGTACACTTAGTATAGACAGATAATGGCTGTGATTGTTCAGTCCCTTGACTACTGTTAACGTACACTTAGTATAGACAGATAATAGCTGTGATTGTTCAGTCCCTTGACTACTGTTAACGTACACTTAGTATAGACAGATAATAGCTGGGATTGTTCAGTCCCTTGACTACTGTTAACGTACACTTAGTATAGACAGATAATGGCTGTGATTGTTCAGTCCCTTGACTACTGTTAACGTACACTTAGTAAAGACAGATAATGGCTGTGGTTGTTCAGTCCCTTGACTACTGTTAACGTACACTTAGTATAGACAGATAATGGCTGTGATTGTTCAGTCCCTTGACTACTGTTAACGTACACTTAGTATAGACAGATAATGGCTGTGGTTGTTCAGCTCCTTTGACTACTGTTAACGTACACTTAGTATAGACAGATAATGGCTGTGATTGTTCAGTCCCTTGACTACTGTTAACGTACACTTAGTATAGACAGATAATGGCTGTGATTGTTCAGTCCCTTGACTACTGTTAACGTACACTTAGTATAGACAGATAATAGCTGTGATTGTTCAGTCCCTTGACTACTGTTAACGTACACTTAGTATAGACAGATAATGGCTGTGATTGTTCAGTCCCTTGACTACTGTTAACGTACACTTAGTATAGACAGATAATGGCTGTGATTGTTCAGTCCCTTGACTACTGTTAACGTACACTTAGTATAGACAGATAATGGCTGTGGTTGTTCAGTCCTTTGACTACTGTTAACGTACACTTAGTATAGACAGATAATGGCTGTGATTGTTCAGTCCCTTGACTACTGTTAACGTACACTTAGTATAGACAGATAATGGCTGTGGTTGTTCAGTCCTTGGACTACTGTTAACGTACACTTAGTATAGACAGATAATGGCTGTGATTGTTCAGTCCCTTGACTACTGTTAACGTACACTTAGTATAGACAGATAATGGCTGTGATTGTTCAGTCCCTTGACTACTGTTAACGTACACTTAGTATAGACAGATAATGGCTGTGATTGTTCAGTCCCTTGACTACTGTTAACGTACACTTAGTATAGACAGATAATGGCTGTGATTGTTCAGTCCCTTGACTACTGTTAACGTACACTTAGTATAGACAGATAATAGCTGTGATTGTTCAGTCCCTTGACTACTGTTAACGTACACTTAGTATAGACAGATAATGGCTGTGATTGTTCAGTCCCTTGACTACTGTTAACGTACACTTAGTATAGACAGATAATGGCTGTGATTGTTCAGTCCCTTGACTACTGTTAACGTACACTTAGTATAGACAGATAATGGCTGTGGTTGTTCAGTCCTTTGACTACTGTTAACGTACACTTAGTATAGACAGATAATGGCTGTGATTGTTCAGTCCCTTGACTACTGTTAACGTACACTTAGTATAGACAGATAATGGCTGTGATTGTTCAGTCCCTTGACTACTGTTAACGTACACTTAGTATAGACAGATAATGGCTGTGATTGTTCAGTCCCTTGACTACTGTTAACGTACACTTAGTATAGACAGATAATGGCTGTGATTGTTCAGTCCCTTGACTACTGTTAACGTACACTTAGTATAGACAGATAATGGCTGTGATTGTTCAGTCCCTTGACTACTGTTAACGTACACTTAGTATAGACAGATAATGGCTGTGATTGTTCAGCCTTGACTACTGTTTTCAGTCCTTTGACTACTGTTAACGTACACTTAGTATAGACAGATAATGGCTGTGATTGTTCAGTCCCTTAACCCTTAGACTCCTGCATCGTATGCACCTACTGCAAAAACATAACGCTCTGACTCCCTTATCATATCTACCAGCTTCCTGCAGGAAGCTGATGGATAGGGTGAGGGAGTCAAAGGGTTGTTTTTGTTTTGCTAGCATGGTTGACAATGCAGGTTGTTGGTGGACAGGGTGAGGGAGTCAAAGGGTTAACTGGGAGTTAGAGGGTTAACTACCAGATCTAACCCATCAAATTTAATCTCTGATCAATGTCAAGTGTTGGTTGTTTATTTGATAAGAGTGAATCACATTTACTCATTTGACAGTGTAAATGCACTGACATAGATAGCCATCATGATAAAGACACGAAGGCAGCAGCAACATGCAGCCTTTCTGGTCTGCATGTTGTGGTCCAGTGTGTGGTCCAGTGTGTGAGAAACTGAATTATTTCACTGCTGCCATAATGAATATGATAATTGGTGGCACTGCCTTCTGTTGAAAATATTCTGTATGGATGTCTTTTTGTAGCTGAGGTACACCTGTAATAGTAGTTAACAGCTGTCCTGGCTTGGTGTTTGCTTGTGTGAAAGAGTCCTCCATGTACCCTCTGGCTTAATCATCCATACTTTAAACAGTCTAGCCTGTCACACATAAATCCATAAATAATCACACACTGGTCTGTCACAAATAAACACAAACAAACATACACATAATCACACACATGCTCTCATACGGACTAAAATCCTTCATTTCCTCATACACCATGAGAAAAGTGGAAGGGGGAGGGGTATGCAAATGACTTCTATCATCATTCCCCCCCCCCCCCCCCTAATCCAAGCTTCATATTGTGCCATGGTGAGGGGTGGAGACAGTGCTTTGCTATGAATGTGGCACACAGGAGGTGATTGAGGAGAGTGCAGGAGTTGAACTGGTGTAAGCAGATTTAAGAGATTGTGACGTGAAGAGTTTCAGTCAGTACTGTAACAGATGGAGAGTGGGGTGTAGAGAGTTTCACTTTCAGCCGTTTCAATTTCAGTTTCAATTTCTCAGGATGACATCTCCGGGCTTGGAATGAATTCCATATGCACTAACATCAGAGGTTCCATGTGGTGGAGAAGATCCAGAATGATCATGGCACAAGCCTTAACTCATTGACGATGAGCCTCTTCATGTGAAGCGGCCGTCTGTGACGTCATAAACGACATGCTGCTTCTAGGGAAGCGGCGGACGTAATTAAATTTCACTGTGTGAAGCAGCCTTGCTATTCAAGGGAAATCAACCAGTCATCAAGTTGTAACCTTCCACTACACAGTTCCTTCCCTTAAACTGTCTGCCAACACTTTTCCTTGTCAGAATTGGGCTTGTTTTTGCTGTGCCCCAAGTGACTGTGACTGATAATCTTTTTTTATTTTGTGGCATAATTGACTATGAAAAGGATCAAACTGACTGAAATTTTGCTGTTCAAATCTTCTCCTGCCATCATTTGACCCAAAAAGACTAAAGGTAGGAAAATATTTGACAATGAACTGATTTCATAATGTTGCATGTGTGTAAATTTGACTTCAGAACTTTTTTATGTTTTGCATTTACATAGCATTTTGACCTGACATTTTGGAAAGTTTACCTGAATTACTTATACAGGTTGGTTTCATTTCTAAAAAGTAGACATAATGAGCTTTCTAAAAATGTATAACTTTATGCTTTTATTGCAAATAGAAGGGGCTCATAATTTTTGTAAAACTGCTAAAAATAGTGTGTCTCAGGAAAGTGCCGGGGTCCATTTAGCCGCGTCGTCAGTGAGTTAAGCCTGCACATAAACCCATGTGCTGGCCAGGTCCTGAGGTCCTACCTAGATAGTTTTGTAGCCCTGGTGTCATAGGGGAGTGAGGTGGCAGAGACCTCAACATTTACTGGGGCCAGCACCACTAGGATGGTGCCCATCCCCTCTCCCTCACTTCAGATTCATATTCATATTCACATTTTTTTAAGCCAAGACTTCAGAAAAGCAAGAAGAGTAATTGGTCTTCAAGGAGTGGGACTTGGGAAATCAACCTATTTCTCCAGTGTTTCATACCAAGGCAGCCGGGCAGTGCCCTGCTCTTCAGGATTTTCAATTGCCGTGGGATTTTAACGTGTGCAGCCAGAAGGCATACGGGTCTGATTCGTTTTTTGTCCTCTTCCGAAGGACTAGACATTCAGTTCGATTTTCCAGTCAAAGTGAGGAGAAAAGTTGAGGCCTCTACAGGAAGTGAACTCTGGAACCTCAAGTTTAGTTATTGGCAGGTGAATGTCTGAACTATTCTGCCACTCTTCTCAGTCAGTACTGTAACAGATAGAGAGTGGGATGTGGACAGTTTCAGCCAGTACTGTAACAACAGATAGATAGTGGGGTGTGGAGAGTTTCAGCCAGTACTGTGTACTGATATTGATGGTAACTGTGAACATGACTGGTACAAGGGAGGAGAGGTTTTCCTTGTAAGGATGCCAGTGGCTCTTTGAGTGTAAGTGGCATCCTTTGTTTCCTGTCATTTTCTGCCTTGCTGGTCCATTTACCTGTACATGTTCAATAAAGCCTTACATATCTTCTCTTAGGATTGGTAATTGGGTACATGTACTAAATGTGTTTTATACTCTAAGGAAATATGATGTGCAGAAACAGTGTTTGGGAATTTAGGCCAGAGTTTGTTTTATAGTACTTTAGTTATGTTTATACATTTGTATTTGTACATTTGTATTCAGATTTGTTTTTTGAACCTTCCTTGTGATTAATTGACTGGAAAGGTTGGTGCCAGGGGCATATCCATGTATTATGTGTGTGAATGCCATTGATCTGTGTACTTCATTTTCTTTTCCTGGTGTTTTTTTTTTTTTACAAAGTCAATGAGGTGTATGTGTGTATTGAGATGGTTATAGCCCTGATGTGGCTCTGTACAGTTGGCTGGGCTTTTAACGTTAACCCTTTATATCCTGCACCCTGTTCACCACCACCCTGCATTGACAACTATGCTAGCAAAGCAAAAACTTAACCCTTTGACTCCCTCACACTATCCACCTGCTTCCTGCAGGAGGAAGCTGGTGAATAGGGTGAGGGACTCAAAGGGTTAAGTTTTTGCAGTTGGTGGATAGGGTGCAGGGGTCAAAGGGTTAATGATGATAATAAAATTTTCTGGTAATAATTGGCATGTGTTTTTTGGTCCAATAGCACCTTTGCAGCAAGACTTTGTAACTGCATCTGTTGATTAAAATATACTGACTCAGTGATTGTGCTTTGTTTCATAGGGATTTCCGGCTGAAATTGAAAAGGGACAACTCTATATTTTCTGCTGATCACATGATGAAAGAGAGTGATGGCTCCTTGTCGCCTGTTGACACCTCCTTTATCTACTCAGGACATTTGGAAGGTGAGTCTGGTGTTAAGCGTTTATTTGAGCAAGATTCATCGCACTCAGACAATTCCATATGTACTTCACCCAGTATGTCTCCCATGAAACTAGCAAGTTCCTTGAGCCATTGCAAAACCCTGTGCACTGACAAGATTATAAAATGGAGAGAGGGTGGGAAAGTGAGGAAGAAGGGGGGGGGGGGGGAGGAGGGTTGGGAAAATGGGGAAGGGGGGGGGGGGGAGACAGGAATTATGGAATTATGAAACATTGCATTAGGATGGGCTGCAAGCAGGCCAGGTTTTATGTTGTGGGCTGGGATTGAACTCAGAGACTCCACATCTTGAGTCCCACAGGTCCGTTATGAGAAACAGCCAGCTTGCTTAATCCTTTGACTCCCGCACCCTGTCCACCAGCTTCCTGCAGTGTCAACCATGCTAGCAAAGCAAAAACTTGACCCTTGGACTCCCTCACCCTATCCACCAGCTTTCTGCAGTGTCAACCATGCTAGCAAAGCAAAAACTTGACCCTTGGACTCCCTCACCCTGTCTACCAGCTTCCTGCAGTGTCAACCATGCTAGCAAAACAAAAACTTGACCCTTCGACTCCTTCACCCTATTCACCAGCATCCTGCAGGGTGAGGGAGTCAAAGAGTTAAGTTCTTGCAGTTGATGGATAGACACTAAGACAGGAAGACGCAGGGCATCGTCCATGGACAAGAAGGATGGGGTGAAGGGAGGTAACTCATGTGGTAGAAAATAACTTGCCATGTCTTCTTTTGTTGTGGATTGTGTGTGTGTGTGTGTGTGTGTGTGTGTGTGTGTGTGTGTGTGTTTGTTTGTGTGTGTGTGTGTGTGTGTGTGTGTGTGTGTGTGTGTGTGTGTGTGTGTGTGTGTGTGTGTGTGTGTGTGTGTGTTGTTTGCACGCGCGTGTGTGTGGGTATGTGCATGTGTGCATGCATGCATGAATGTGTACGTGTTTTGTGTGTGTGCGTGCGCGTGTGTGCGTGGTGTATGTGTGTGTGTGTGTGTGTGTGTTTGTGTTTGTGTTTGTGTGTGTTCGTTGCTTGATTTAACGTCTTTTCACTATAAGTGATATTAGACGGGGAAAAATGGCATGGAGGATGAAATAAGGGGGGGGTGTGGAGGGGAGAGGGGAACAGAGTAAGGGACGTAAAAAAAAATTAAAAGGAAGCGGCAAGGTCTTAAGAAAAAGGATATGGATGAACAGAGAAATGAAACTAGAACAACGCTAACATCAATAATGTAAAAGAAAAATCGTCATAAAAACAAAACAAAACAAAAATAATCATAATTATAATAATAATCTTAAAGTAACGCATTAACAGGACTGTGAACCAATGATTCTGAAATATTAACTAACAAAACTTGATCCGATACTACTTCTTTAAAATGCGTTTCAAGATAGTTTCCTTGTGTAAACGTCTTTGGTAAAAAGGAACGAAGCTTTCTGCAGTAAAACAAACAGTGATACAATGTGAATTGTTCGCCACAAATACATAAAACGTTGTTACAATATTTTGTTTTCAAAGCGTTCAGTTGAATGCGAAAATATGTCATAACAATTAATCTCAAATGATATAACGAGGAATACTGCAAATTTTTACAGATATTTTGAACTGAAAGTATGATTCTTTTTTGAGACACAAATTTTTCATTTAAATGTTCATGAAATCGAATCCATGATGCTAATTCTAGCGAGTTGTAAGCTTCTTTTACCGAGGTGTTAACATGTAATTCTATGGAATTTTCAGAATGGAGGGCACCGGATTTAGCTGCTCTATCAACTACGTTGTTGCCATGAAGACCAACATGAGAAGGCACCCAGCATAAATTGATTTCCGAACCATTTATCTTTAAACAATGTATTAGATGATTTGCCTCAATAATTAAGTCAGGTCTTGTGTCTGTATCAAAAGACTGTAAGGCATATAATACAGATTTTGAATCAACAAAGAGAACTACTTTGAATGACACAGGCCGAAGGCTTATTAAATAATGCAACGCTTGAACAACAGCGACCAATTCTGCTGTATATATAGATACATTTGCCCCAATGAAAAAAGACTTTTTAATGTTAAATTTTGGAACATAAAAGGCTGCTCCAGCGCTCTGGTTTGCTAAGACTGACCCATCGGTAAAAATGTGGAGGTGGGTACTGTACTTTTCATCGATGTGTTCACAAGCTGTGGATAGCGTAATGTTGACATTATCATCTTTTTTAACTTTTGCATAATCGAGATCAAATGTGGCATTTAGCATTTCCCATGTAGGGATAGGCGTTATCGTTGGTTTCTCAGCAATTTCATCCATTGTTATGTTGGACTGTTTGATCAGGCCAGATATGTAAGTTGCGGCTGTAATTTGTGATGAAATGTTTTTTGCTCGTTTTGGAAAGTCAGTATCAGACCTGATCTTAATTTCTTTGCTCACAAAATTATCCACTTGTGAAGTAGTTCTAATTGCAAACTTTGCTGTAGCTAACTCACGATGGTTGTTTAAAGGTAGAATTCCAGCAACTTTGTACGTTTCCAGAGTAGAAGCATGAATTGGTACACCTAGTGCAATTTTAAGACTTTTGCAGTCCAAGCTCTGAATCTTTTTTAGTAAATATTTGGGTGCATTGAAGAAAACTTCTTGCACGTAGGATAATTTAGACCTGACCAGCGCTGTTGACAGATGAATCAGTACATTTGTATCCATTCCCCAGGGTAATTTGCTTATTATCTTTAGAAAATTTAAGGTTTTTCGCGCTTTTGTTAAAATATAATCAAAATGGACATTCCAGCTTAATTTGGACGTGATGTAAACTCCCAGGAATTTTATGACCTGTTTGTAATTTAACACTTCACCAAGCAATTTGAAAATAGGCAAGTTATTTGAGTTACCACCAGGATCAAACAGCATCATGTTAGTTTTTTCTGCTGACAACGACAGCCCATTTTCTAACATATAGTTTCCAAGATTATCAAGATCAAATTGATACAACTTCCTGATGTAATTTCGCGTTCTCTGTGGAGTTATCTTTTTTAAAGTGATATTCATCCAAGTGCATATATCATCAGCGTACTGTACTAAAACAACACGATTTGAAAGAGCTTTAGGAAGATCCTGTATAAGGATATTAAATAAAATAGGTGCTATCACTGAACCTTGTGGAATCCCCATGTCGAGGCATCGTGAAGAAGAATAACTAGCTCCCACTCTTGCCTGAATTGTTCTATTAGCTAAAAAAGATTTAATGTAATTGAACATATTGCCCGATAAACCAACAGATTTTAGCTTGAACAATAAACGTTTATGCCAAACTTGATCGTAAGCTTTTTTCACATCAAAGAAAGTAGCTAAAACACTTTTTCTGCGGGCAAACTGTTGTTTGATCTGAGTTGTAAGTTTAACTAGGTGCTCAACTGCGGATCTTCCTTTTCTAAAACCTGCCTGGTTTACCGGAATAACGTTATTTTTTATCACAGTAGTGTAAAAGTCTGTTTAAGACCAATCTTTCCATTAGTTTGCTTGTGTGGGACGTTAAAGCAATAGGTCTGTAACTGTTTTTATCGGTTTTCGATTTTCCTGTTTTTAAGATTGGTATAACTATAGACTTTTGCCAGATTTGTGGCACAGTTCCAGTAACCCAGCATTTCTGCAAAATTTTGTGTAGGAAAATAAGGTAGTTTTCAGGGAGATGTTTAATCATTTCAGTCGAAACTGCATCAACACCTACCGAACTCTTTTTGTTGTGTAGAGACAGTACTGTGTTTTTTAGCTCTTCTAAGGTGATTGGAGAATTAAACCAGAGATCATTCTGTGGTACTGGATCAGTGTAGATTGGGTTGTAATCTTCCATTTCTCTGTGATGTTTGCAGTCAGGAGATAAACCTTCAACTTTACTGTTTTTGGCGAACAGATCCACAAAAGTTTCTGCTTTGTCCATGTCTGAAGGAAATGTGTTACATGTTTCAATCATTATCGGACACCTAGGTAAGTTGGTTCCATCCTTCATTTGTTTCATTTTCGTCCAGACTTTATGGAAATCTTTGAAATCTGAAATTTCTTTTGTGCAGAATGATGCCCAATAATCTTTCTTTGCTACAGCAATGATTTTGTTACATTGGATGTTAGCTTTTTTCATTTCGACATGATCCTCAGGTTTCCGGCTTTTGATGTAGATTTTGAATTTCTCCCTTTTATATTGAACTGCTTTCTCACATGCCTCTGTCCACCAAACATTACCCAATCGATTATTTGATCTAGAAGATTTGAGTTTCGGAATCGATAGGTCTGCAGCGGCTAAAATTGACTCTTGGAATTTAGAAAACATAATGTCTACATTTTCACTTTCATAATGTCTGTAATCTTGATTAGCTAGAGCAGTTCGAAATAAGGACCAGTCAGAACGCTTGTAATTATATTTTGGAATAATTTCAGGAGAGCTGTCTTTCATCCTGATGTTTTTGTCAGTTATGGTTATGATGATAGGTAGGTGATCGCTTCCCAAAGTGTCTCTGTGAGTTTCCCAGGTACAGGATGGTGCTAATTCTGGTGAGATTAGAGACAAATCGATGGCTGTCGCCCTGTGTTTGGAAACATCAGGGATCCTAGTGACACTACCATCATTTAGAAGGTAAAGCGAACTATCAACGATATTTTCTACCAAACGATTGCTCGTAACAGTAGAACAGTTCTTTTCCCAAAATGGGGAGTGGGAATTAAAGTCTCCACCTATTAGCCATTTACCACGCTGCTGATCTTGGATAGTGCGCAGCCATTCTGTGTTGTGGTCATTTGGACCTGTTGGTAGGTAGACTGACAAAACGTTAATGTTTAGAGAATTGCTTAATTGGACAGTGGCAGCACAAGCATGCAAATCTTCGCTTGATTTCAAAACTGGGGAAGTAAGTAAGCAGTATTGTAACTCTTTGAGTATATAAATCGCGGTGGATACCTTCTTCCCGTGATTCCCACATTCATAGACTGGAGGATAATAATAATTGGGGAAATTGGGAAGCTTGGTAGCGACAACATTCATCGACTGTAGAATCAAAATTTCACACCTATTTGATGCTAGGAAATGCTCCAAGTAAGCCGAATTGGTGGAAAGGGATCTACAATTCCATTGCAAAAACTTGACTTGGGATTGTTTTCGCATTGCTGATATTGGTTAATCTCCAACTTTCTATTAACTGTTATTTATTGTCGATAATAATGAATACTTTGATTTTCTGTGTCCAGGAGAACTGGACAGAAAGAAAATTACGTAATTACTTAGACTACGAAGTAAAGAAAACAAAATTGTAGCAAAATCAATAAAAAGAAAATTACATAGTCCAACGTACGAATAACTTATAAAGGTGATAATAGATTACAAGGGATAACAAATAACCAAAAATCAAAATAATGGCATTCACGTCTTCAAATGTACAGAGTGTATAGTCTGACCGAGTCTTGATAGTCGGACTAAAACCTAGTTATTGTTTATTTTCAGCAGAAGAAATGTCAGAGATGACGAGGAAAAAGTCCTGTGACATGAACATTAAGTATTGTATATGTAATACTGTTATTTCAAAACATATTATACGGCCACCATGGTGTGTAGTTGTCAAAAGGGTGGTACTGTCCTCTGGAGAATCTGGAAGGGTGTAGCTGTGATGATCTTGATCTTGATGTTCTCCTTGGAGTCTCCCAAAATAGGTCTCGAATGTGTCTTCCAAGATTTCCTGCAATGATGCTACTTCCTCTGGTGGTGGGGTGAATGTCGTCTTTTAGAAATTGTTGAGTGGTACGAAGGTTCTCATGTGATACAAAAGAAATATTTTTCATATCAACAAGTTCAGCAGATAGAAAAGCGTTGAACAGATTTCGTTGAACCTCCATTCGGGCCTGCCGTACAGGGGCAACCTTACTAACGACTAGTTTAGATTTTGGATGTTCTTGTGCTATTTGTTTTATGCCTGAAGCGAGATGTTTAGTTGTTGCAGGGAGATCTTTGCTGTTCAATTCATGCACACCACAGTGAAAAACAATACAGTCTGCTGAATCATCAAATTTGGAAAAGGCCATATCTAATGAGCTTTTAATGTTATGAGGGTCGTTCACAGGGCACGAGTCTCCTTCAAAACCGTAAGATCGTCCCAGTCTTCTTGAGTTGACACCTTTCAACACAGAATCGTGGACAGTGAGAACGTACGGAAGATCGTGGGTCTTTTTATGTTGTTTTGAAATATTTTCAGAACGGGATGGTGTAGGCCTATGTTTGGGAAGCGAAATGACGTCTTTAGTTGGTATGACGTCATGACGTTGTTCTTTCTTGTTTGTGTGTGTGTGTGTGTGTGTGTGTGTGTGTGTGTGTGTGTGTGTGTGTGTGTGTGTGTGTGTGTGTGTGTGTGTGTGTGTGTGTTGTGTGTGTGTGTGAGAGACAGAGCGAGAGAGAGAGTCTTGTCGTCGTTGAGCTGAAGTTTATTGTATGTCATCCAGTTCTTAATGTCCGAGTAACAGTCAGTGGTGCGAGTCAAGAGGTGTTGTACATTGTCAGGTGAGTCACTGTCTTGAAGTTGGGTGTCATCAGCATAGAAGTGGTGTTTTATAGAGTGGAAGTTGATGATGGTGGACAGGGGGGAGGTGTAAAGAGTGAAAAGAACAGGGCCAAGGACAGATCCTTGTGGAACACCACAGGTCAGGTATGCAGGTTGAGAGTAAGTGCCATTGATGTTTTCTGTTTGATAGATATGAAGTGAACCGAGAGAGAACAGTGTCAGAGATGCCAAAAGTATGATGGAGTCTAGAAAGGAGAATACCATGATCAATGGTATCAGAGGCTGCAGATAGATCAAGGAATGTGAGGAGAGAGACTTTGCCAGTATCATTTGCAAGGAGGAGATTGTTGAGAATGTGTAGCAGGGCAGTTTCAGTGCTATGGCACTGGCGGTAGGCTGACTGGAAATAATGTGAGGAGAGAGACTTTGCCAGTATCAGTTGCAAGGAGGAGATTGTTGAGAATGTGTAGCAGGGCAGTTTCAGTGCTATGGCACTGGCGGTAGGCTGACTGGAAAGGATTGAGGAGATTGTTGGCAGACAGATGAGTTAAGCTGGTTGAGGACAACTTTTTCAAGGATGCACAAACTGTCACAAGTTGGCTTCTTTGTAGCAATTTGATGGATTCTGTTACTATTGACTTCATTTCTTTTGACTAACTTGAATTATTTGTGATGATTGATTAACCATAATTGTAACTTGTATGATAAGAGGACTGGATGGTGATAGAAATGTAAGGTATGTCTTGTGCATGTTGTTTCAGATACACCCAACAGTTTTGCTCATATAGCCTTGATCAATGGGACAGCCAGGGGCTTTGTGCATATTCCTGGCCACACTACTTACCATATAGAACCTGCTGCCATGTATTTTGAAAACCCAGTTTTCCATACGGTCATTTATCCAGAGACCCACATGGATTTAGATCCCTATAGGTAAGTGTTCAGTTTTGCCTTTTTTTAAATACATTTTTTCGAAATATGAGTTGTCAACACACGTGAAAGCATAAGTTTATTTTCTTTAAAGCAAAATCGCACTTATGGAGGTTACCTTTGTGCTAACCTTTCTTTTGCTTTTTGTTTTTGTCTGTCTTTCAGTGCCATCTTAATGGCCACAGAAGTTGGAACAGTTTTTACAATGTGATGATGACAGTGACGATGAGGATGATAAATGTGATGCTATGGAGAATCTTTTTTTTATTTAGAATTTTTTTTTTAATTAATTTTTTTTAGGATCATTGCAGGGAGGTTACCTTTGTGCTCACCTTTTTTTCCCCGTCCCATTTTCTATGCCACTTTAATAGCCACAGAAGCTGGAACAGTTTTTACAATGCGATGATGATGATGTTGACGAGGATGGTAATCATAATGCTATGGAATTTCATCAAGGATTGAGACTGCAAGACAGGGCTGTACTTGATGCTTACTATAGTAATCATCCTGGTGTCAACCAGGCCTAAGAGATACAGACACCTGCGGTGTTGGTCAAATATTTTAGCAGCACCCTGAATGACGCATCAGTGAAGTGACTGAGACTTGGTTGTGTGGTCCCAGTCTTCCATTGAGCTCATAGCATGCTCAGCTCTGGGTGGGAACCAGTTAGAGCCCAAAAAATCCCATAGTGAATTTTTTAAGGGACTGGTGGAGATTCGAACCCACAACCTTACAGTCGATAGTCCGTTGTGCTACCACTACACCATGTCGACTGATGTGTAAGCATTATTATTGGTTTTATACATAGTTCTTGTGTAGCATTTTTCTATTGGACTGGCTTAGCATAATCAGATTTCTTAGTGGATTATGGGAGAACTTGAGCTGTAAGGTGAGCTGACTGTATTCCACTGTTGTTGTTGCACAGTCTGCATCTGTAATTAAAGGTCTGAATCACAACACAACTACCACTCTGTATAAAGGTCTGAATCCAACACAACTATCCACTCTGTATAAAGGTCTGAATCCAACACAACTAGCCACTCTGTATAAAGGTCTGAATCACAACACAACCAGCCACTCGTTATAAAGGTCTGAATCACAACACAACTAGCCACTCTGTATAAAGGTCTGAATCACAACACAACTAGCCACTCTGTATAAAGGTCTGAATCACAACACAACTAGCCACTCGCTATAAAGGTCTGAATCACAACACAACTAGCCACTCTGTATAAAGGTCTGAATCACAACACAACTAACCACTCTGTATAAAGGTCTGAATCACAACACAACCAGCCACTTGGTATAAAGGTCTGAATCACAACACAACTAGCCACTTGGTATAAAGGTCTGAATCACAACACAACTAACCACTTGGTATAAAGGTCTGAATCACAACACAACTAGTCACTCGCTATAAAGATCTGAATCACAACACAACCAGCCACTCGTTATAAAGGTCTGAATCACAACACAATTAGTCATTTGGTATAAAGGTCTGAATTACAATGCAAGTAGCCTCTCGGTATAAAGGTCTGAATCACCACACAACTAGCCACTCATCATAAACTTGTCTCATGTATATCACAGACATCGGCGCAGTGCGGAAGTGGGGATGTGTGGCAACGACTTGGCGACTGAATGGATGAAACGGCACGCAGAGTCTGCTATAGATAGAATTCCCTCTCACAGAGCCAAAAGGGTAAGTAGAGCCCACTGCTGCTGGAAACACCTGAGAGAGAGAGAGAGAGTGAGAGAGTGAGTAGAGGTGAGTGAGGTGAGTGAGGTGAGTGGTGAGTGAGTGAGTGAGTGAGTAGTGTGAGTGAGTGAGTGAGTGAGTGAGTGAGTGAGTGAGTGAGTGAGTGAGTGAGTGAGTGATGTGTGTGGTGTGTGTGTGTGTGTGTGTGTGTGGTGTGTGTGTGTGTGTGTGTGTGTGTGTGTGTTGTGTGTGTGTGTGTGTGTGTGTGTGTGTGTGTGGAGTTTTGGTGATGTTCACACTCTGTTATATTGACATATAACTGTTTTCTTGACACATCAGTTGACATATAACTGTTTTCTTGACACATCAGTTGACATATAACTGTTTTCTTGACACATCAGTTGACATATAACTGTTTTCTTGACACATCAGTTGACATATAACTGTTTTCTTGACACATCAGTTGACATATAACTGTTTTCATGACACATCAGTTGACATATAACTGTTTTCTTGACACATCAGTTGACATATAACTGTTTTCTTGACACATCAGTTGACATATAACTGTTTTCTTGACACATCAGTTGACATATAACTGTTTTCTTGACACATCAGTTGACATATAACTGTTTTCTTGACACATCAGTTGACATATAACTGTTTTCTTGACACATCAGTTGACATATAACTGTTTTCTTGACACATCAGTTGACATATAACTGTTTTCTTGACACATCAGTTGACATATAACTGTTTTCTTGACACATCAGTTGACATATAACTGTTTTCTTGACACATCAGTTGATATATAACCGTATTCTTGACACATCAGTTGACATATAACTGTTTTCATGACACATCAGTTGACATATAACTGTTTTCTTGACATCAGTTGACATAACTGTTTTCTTGACACATCAGTTGACATAACTTTTCTTGACTTAACAGTTAAGATATAACTGTTTGTTGACTTAACAGTTGACATGTAGCTGTTCCCTTGACATATCAGAATTTTCTGTGTGAAAGTCATTGTTTTTTTTTTTTCTGTAGAAATGTTAGGGTGTTTCAGGAGTGAGACAACTGACAACTGACATTGTTTTCTTTCTGAATTTGTTAACGTTTGTATTCACATCGAAAAATTTCTCCTCAGTAAATTTTGTTTTTTCTGTCACTTTCTTCATTTTTGCCTTGTTCCTTTTCTTTCTGTCATTTCTTCCTATCATTTTCTGCCTTGCTGGTCCATTCACCTGTATGTGTTTGATAAAGTCTTACCTACTTTCTCGTAGGATTGCTGATTGGATACTTGTATTAAGTGCACTTTTGGTTTAAGGGAAATGTGATGTGCAAAGTCATCCTAGGTAACTTGGGCCCATTTTTATGTATTAGTGTCTTTATATATGTTTAAATTTGTATTCAGTTTTTTTGTAAAATTCCCCTGTATGATAAATAGGATGGAATGGTTGGCGCCAGGGGCATCTTCTTAGATTATATGCGTAAATGCATTGATACTTGTACTAAATCATTTCCATTGTTTTTTCCTGTTGAAGGATTGTGTTTTGAAATGGTTATAGTCCTGACATGGCTTTATGAAGTTGGCTGGGCTTTATTAAGCAGAACAGTTTTTATCCTGTTAATTTACCCAAACCAATGTGGATGTTGTCTTTGCAGTACATGTCAGAGAGACAGTCGTCCCATTACAAGAACAGTCAGAGCAGTAACAGAGAGAGCGATAAAGGCGGCCGACGGCGTAGATCTACCATCGGTGAGAAAAACACCTGTTACCTGTATCTGAGGGCTGACCCCATACTGTGGGAACACGTCAAGACCAAGAAGTATAACACCAAACTGGTGAGTTGATTAGCTTTTCTTCATATAAAAACTCTTATATTTTAGTGCTTAGCACCAACAGCAGAGATGTGGTTTTATCGGAGACACATGTCAAATGGACAGATAGAAGAACTAATGAAATTGTCCTGGAAGAACTTGTTACCACCAGAAAATTATTAGCAGACATCAACAAGAGAAGACTAAAATACATGTGTCATACCAAGAACACAGACCTCATGGCAACCATTTTTCAAGGAAAAACAGAGGCAAAAGTGAAGAAAAGCAGACCTCCAATCTTATACATCAAGAACATAACCAACATCAGTGGCCTAAATATTCAAGAAGTTGTCCACAAAAGTCAAGACAGAGCCATTTGGAAAAGAGTAGCTGTGTCACAGAGTGCAGCAGCCAACACTGAATGCTGACAGGTGAGACAGGTGAGAGCACCAAATGCAGGATGGAGCATTTTCTTTTGTTTGAAAGAAATTGTCACAGGAAAGCAGGTCATTTCTAGGAAGAGGGAATTTTGTTTTGATACTGTTTGCTGCACAGGAAAGCAGGTCATTTATAGGAAGAGGAAATTTTGTTTTGATACTGTTGATGCACCTTAAAGACAGAAATGGAGGATCTTGTCTGTTGTTTTTTTCGATCGGTCCCCTCAGTTTATAGGATTAACCTTTTAACTCCTGAACCCTATCCACCAACTGCAAAAACTTAACCCATTGACTCCCTCACTCTATCCACCAACCTCCTACAGAAGCTGGTGGGTAGGGTGAGAGAGTCAAAGGGTTAAGATTTTGCTTTGCTAGCATGGTTGACAATGCAGGATGCTGGTGGACAGGGTGCAGGAGTCAAAAGGAAAAACGGGAGAAAATATCATTTCTCTCTTCATGAGGTGTTCCCAACAATATACACACGTTTTTTTCAAAGCAAATAAATGCCTTTTCTCACACTATACATCAACACTATCAAGTCCCACAACTCTCTACCATATTGTATGATAGGCTGAACTTGACAATCAGGCGTCAACCAGGCCCGAGGGATACAGACACCTATGGTGTTGATCAGAAAATTTGAGCAACACTCTCAGTGACGCATCTGTGAAGTGGATGAGACTCGACTGTGTGGTCCTAGTATTCCCAATGAGCCCATAGCACTCCCAACTCTGGGTAGGAGCCCGTTGTAGCTGAAAAATCCCACAATGAGTTTTGAAGATACTGATGGGGATTCGAACCCACAACCTTTTAGCCATTAGTCCATTGCGTTAACCATTACACCACAGCGACTGGTTGCAGTTTGTTTTCATGTGTGTGTGTGTGTGTGTGGTCGATTTGTTGCTTATTTCATCAACATTATACTGGACTTGTTCCATTTTAAACGGAGACAGTACGTGAGTTATCTCTAAGTTAGTGTTCTGTTGTTGTTACTTTTGTTTTTGTTGCTGTTTTGTTCTTGTTTCTTGATCTCTTTTTCCTTTGTGAGTTTAAACTTTCACTGTCATTACTTGCAGAATAAACGCTAATGCTAACTCAAAACACTGATTTTAGACAGCATGGTTTCCAGTTTTTTTGTTCAGTTGTTTTGTTGTTGTGTTTGTGTCTGTGAGTTGGAGAATAGTGCTTATTTCACCATACAAAAACAAACTATCAGATCAATATGCTAGAACGTTAACAGACAGGAGTTTAACAAGTGATAAATTGTGTGTGTGTGTGTGTGTGTGTGTGTGTGTGTGTGTGTGTGTGTGTGTGTGTGTGGCGCGCGTGTGCGTGCGTGTGCGTGTGTGGCGTGTGCGTGTGCGTGTGGTGTGTGTGTGTGTGTTTTAAGAATGGTGAGTGATCGTGAAGCACATGACAGTGATGTCTCCATTTTTTTTTTTTTTCACTTTGGTGTCAGAGCACTAAGAAAATATCTGTCACATACAGACATGCCAAGTACATTTAAACGTATTAGAGAGAGGAGAGAGAGAGAGAGAGGAGAGAGAGAGAGAGTGAGTGGAGTGTGAGTGAGTGAGTGAATGAGTGAGTGAGTCACTGTTTTGATGAAATTATATTGGTCATTTTGTTTATATTTTCAGCATTTGTAACTGTATATAGTGTATTAAATCTTTTCTTTTTTCTTTTGGTTGTTGTTGTTGTTGCATATGAGTTTGATAGTTGTTTTGTGTGTGTGTGTGTGTGTTGTTGTTCGTTCCTTGATTTAACGTCTGTTCACTATGCGTTCACTAGTGTGTGTGTGTGTGTGTGTGTGTGTGTGTGTGTGTGTGTGTGTGTGTGTGTGTGTGTGTGTGTGTGTGTGTGTGTGTTTTGAGGTTCTGAAGAGGTAATGATAATAAGAAGGGGATAAGGATTGCATGCTGGTTCTACAGTGAAAGAAAACAAGACTTAGTGTTGACATACATAAGCCTGTGTGGTCAGCCTCTGCGTTGTGTGAAACACGGCTATCACCTGCTGATAATGTTGTGAGAGAATTCTGTGCTTCATCAAAGTAATGGGGTGCTTGTTTACCAGCCATATAATGACCTCTGTGGACCACAAAATATTTGTTTACTAAAGTTAGATGTTATTCTTACATGTGCTGCTAACATCTCTCAAAATAATATAATCAAAGGACATAACTCTTGAGAATTATCTCCCATGTTGTATATTATAAAAATTCTTCCTGCTTCCCTCTTGTTTCTTTGGTATTATCCCTCAAAATAACAATGGTGTGAAAATGCATGTGTATGAACTGTTTTTCATTTAACCATTTGACTCCTGCACCTTGTCCGGAAGCATCCTGCATTGTCAACCGTGCATGAAGCTGATAGATAGGGTGAGGGAGTCAAAGGGTTAAAATGGATGTATCATTTAACATGTTTTTCTTTTATCAGTCAGTTGAGTTTTGAATGCAAAACAGCTGTTATATCGCATTCACTTCTGCATGCCTGTTATCAGTTTCTACATGTGTCATTTAAATTACTGTGTTTAATTACATTGTTCATCTTTCTTTTTGTGAAACTCACACTTTGTAATTTAATGTGTTTTCAACATACCCACTCCCTGCTAAATGTGTATGAAGTCAGCTGGCCTCGCTACTAGTGACCAGGAAAAACACGACAAAAAAATAAGAACGCATATTTAATACAACCAGACAAGACAACTTAAATTTTCAGCCAACTGGCCTTTGTCAAGCGTAATTCACAAACAAACAAACACCAGTTACAAAAATTAGAAGAAGAAACTGAAACTTTCTGGCTTTCTTATTCTTTTTTCGTTTTTTTCCTGGTTCCTGTTTGCTTGAACGTGGGCAGTGACGCTTGTTTTGGACCTGTGGACCTATAGTGACGTTTTGACAGCTCAGCATGCTGCACTCTAACACTGCTCAGTGCAGAGTGCTCAACTGGCTGGCTGCCATTTGAGAGCAGACGTGAGCTCCACCCTGACTATCATTTCCTCACCCCCCCTCACCCACCCCTCCGTCACCCTCCACCTGTCGATGCTCAGACTCTTTCTGAAACTGAAATCTTGGTTGGGAACAGCTGTTCTCTTTGTTCACATATTTATATGCCCCCCCCCCCCCCCCCACCCCAACATTTACTTTGCTTATAATTCCCCAACAGTCACTTTGTTCATAAAACCCCAACATTCACTTTGTTCATAAACCACCCAACATTTTCTTTGTTCATAAACACCTAGCATTTACTTTGTTCATAAACACCCAACATTCGTTTTGTTCATAAACACCCAACATTCACTTTGTTCATAAACACCCAACATTTACTTTGTTCATAAAATTCTATAATTTATTGTGTTCATAAATCCTAAAATTCCAACATTTATTGTGTTCATAAATCCTTGCGTTGACTTTGTTCAGGCACTCTCCACAACCCTTTGTTCATAATCTGTCCTTCCTTTTCTCTTTGTTAAAAAGGCTGAAAAACTTGCTGTACACAACTTTTGCTGATTGTTGCAGAATGACGCACGAACTCAGGAGGAAATCCTGGCGTTTTTTGCCAGTCATGTCAGCGCAGTGAAGAACATTTACTCCAAGACAGAGTTCCGTACTTACGACAGTAATTTGAAATACATTGGAGTGGACTTTGTTGTGCAGAGAACTAGTGTGAGGAGTGTGTGTATTGTTTGTTTTGTCTTTTGTGTGTGTGTGTGTGTGTGTGTGTGTGTGTGTTGTGTGTGTGTGTGTGTGTGTGTGTGTGTGTGTGTGTGTGTGTGTGTGTGTGTGTGTGTGAGAGAGAGAGAGAGAGAGAGAGAGAGAGAGAGAGAGAGAGAGAGAGAGAGAGACTCGGAACTTGGAACTTGGAACTCAGAATTTTAATGAATATAGACCTACAGCCCCTTTCATGGGGGGATAATCAGTACACACATATTTGTCAGAAATACAGTGGCAGACAACAAATTCCAGTACCGATGATCTTACATATGACATATGAAATGTTAAGGTAATCGTTGTACCTCTGCTCTTGTAGGTACAGACACGTAATACTTCATGTTGCTACATTTCGAATACTGTTTCCTCACATCTTGAAGGCAGCAATGAGAAATTTGGAGAGGAGAGAGAGAGGAGAGAAGAAGAGAGAGAGAGAGAGAGAGAGAGAGAGAGAGAGAGAGAGAGAGAGAGAGTGTGTGTGTGTGTGTGTGTGTGTGTGTGTGTGTGTGTGTGTGTGTGTGTGTGTGTGTGAGAGAGAGAGAGAGAGAGAGAGAGAGAGACAGACAGACAGACAGACAGACAGACAGACAGAGAGAAGAAATAGATGCTAGAAAGCACAAATTTCCATCACATTTGTTGAAATAAAAAAAAAAGAAGACATTGAAGAGGGTTAGTTTTCCACCCACAGATCATGACGTTAGACAACCAGTTCTGCAACTCGAATCAAGCCACCAGCTACTGCAACCGCAACATCGACGTGACCAATTTCCTTAACCTCAACTCTTTGGACCAACACGATGAGTTCTGTCTGGCCTACGTCTTCACCTTCCGTGACTTCACCAAGGGCACGCTGGGACTGGCCTGGGTTGGGTCTGATTCCAGTGAGACTTGTGTTTTGAAATTACGTCAGAGTTTTGTTTTGAAATTGCTTTTTTGATTGTTTTTGTGTTGTGTTATTTGTATGTTTTTTTATATCTTTTTGTTTTTAAATTACGTTAGATTTTTTTGAAATTGTATTTTTGATTGTTTTTGTGTTTGTTGTTTACATGTGAGACTTTTTTGTTTGTAAATTATGTTAGATTTTTTTTTGAAATTACATTTTTGATTGTTTTTGTGTTTGTTTATTTGTGGCTTTCATGGGCTGCAATTGTCTTTTCCATTCAGAAGACATGAGTGGGCTTTTATGTGCATGGCCAGTCTCCTGTGAGGATGCCAGGGGGTCTTTTAGTATAAATAATAGCCCCACTTTCTGGAAACTCTGAGCTAGAAATTTCCTCTTTTCTGTCATTCTCTTTGTTTCTTTCTTCCTCCTTTGCTTTCTGTCATTTCTTCCTATCATTTGATAACAACAACAACAACAACAACAATAATAATAATGATGATAATAATAATAATAATAATAATGATGATGATGATGGTAATGATAATGATAGTAGTAGTAGTAGTAGTAGTAGTAGTAGGAGTAGGAGTAGTAATAATAATAGCAATGCCGTGCAAACCGAAACGCGACGTCAAATTTGTGGTACCGAAAACTGGGTAAAACTAGGGCCGGACGCAAAACTGGGGGGGTCTTCAGTTCAATCAAGTATTACTGCCTCTTTAATCGATGTTTCATTCTAATTTTTGTCTTATGTGAATAAGAAATGAATAAAGATTTGAATGATTGCCTGTCTATATACTTAGAGCGAAAATGGAATTAGTTATTTGATGAGAAAGTCGAAAATCCGCGTTTCGGGCGCAATCGCGGCGATAGTATGCGTTCAGAATTGAAGTTTGTTTGGGGTGCTTCACTATTTCGGTCGGTACGGCTATATTTGTGAACCAATCACATTGCAATTTTGCAGCCAATCAGAATTAATGTAACAGAATGATATATCCGACGACAGCTATGTGTGCCATTTTGAACCGAGATCGACACTTCCAAAGTTTTGCTTTTTTTCATCAGAAAAGTTTGCAGGTAAGTCGCCATTTTTGGAACTTTTCGTCATCGGGATTCGATTTTACATGCTTTTTTCTATAAACATGTGTAATATGAAATCAATTTGATGTAAAATACGGCCGTATGCCAACTTTTTACATGAGGATCTGTACCAGATCAAGTACTTGAAGTAGCAAAACAACGTCGGAATGCGCCGACGCCAGTAACCTGATTAGGCCTACTACGCGAAACAGAACGCTGTGCAAGTTTCAGCTTGACAAGTTTTCCCGAGGTCATGCTAATTTGCATGTCGCTGTGTAGACCTGTGCATACCCGCCTCCCCATCTCTCTCTCTCTCTTTTTCTCTCTCAAATAAATGAATGAAGAAATAGATCTAAATAATTTTTTTTTCAAATCAACAAACAATTCTGTGCAAGTCATTGTAATTTCCTTGACGTGAATCTCTCTCTCTTTCTCTCTCTCTCACTCTCAGAGAACAAGAAATGAATAAGTAAATAGGCCCCAGTATATTCATATCCAAGTCATTGTTAACAGGCATGATCCTCTCTCTCTCTCTCTCTCTTTCTGTCTCTCTCTCTGACAACACACACACACACTAATACACACAGAGATTTAGAATGTCACAAAACAAAATCTTCTGTTCATTGTTATAATATTCTTTATTTAGGTTTTGAAACTGAATAGAAGGCTATGAGTTGTATTATTTGTAAAGTAGACCATCCATTAGATTACCTAGTTGTTTCAATTTGTAGTCAGTATCTGAAAAGGATAGGCGTATTGTCATCAATTTGTTTAAAAGGAAGATTGCATCTTATTTAGTAGTAGCCTATTGTTATTGATTTGTATTAAAGGGCAAGATTACACTGGAAATACTTAGCAGGATTGCTCAGCTTTGGTAGATTTTTACCAGTAATATGCTAAAAATCAAAGTCGTGAGTTTGGGCTTAATGTTAAAAGTAATATTGATGTGGAGACTATGCATTATGGTTTCCTTTCCTTTCCGGTCTATCAATGAATAGTATATATTATGCAGAAATTCATATATTTCTCTATTGCAGGAGTTAACTCACTCAGCCCTGGCTGTTTTTTCCCTGTGTTTTCACCACGGACTGGCCATTTGTAAGGGTTAGTAAAAAAATCACAAAAAAAAAGTTTTAGTAGTACAACATTGAAATTTGGAAAATTGTTTAGTAATACACTGAGTTAGCATGTGACAAAAAATAAAGTTTCTTACTTCCATACAATGGCTCCTGTACATATGTAGAATTTATCCATATTTTCAGTTCCGAAAATGCACACACACACACACTTTGACTACACCCAGGGAGCACAAGAAGATGGGGAAAATCTTGGAATGTCCAGTTTTGTTTTCACAAATGATTAGATTTTACATATATATGAAGGTTATGAAAAAATGTGATGACATTATGCATACACAGTCCAGATGACTAGAATGATTGAAAGTTGAAAGTTCACTATTTCACATATGTACACTGCATGTGGCATCTTCCCTAAAAATCAGCATAGTTTTGAACTGAATGATACAGCTGAAAGCAGGTGATCGTCTTGTCAGGCTGGCACATCTTGTCACACAATGGCACACCACATTTCTTGCACCAGTTCTTGGTCTTCCTCTTCTTGACGCCTGGGTGTCGTCTCATGCGAGCGGTGCACACATGGCAATGCCTGAAAGCTGTTGTGCCACCTTTGGAAGGAGGTAGTGGGCAGGAAAATGCTCATTTCCCTTCCCACTGAGCCTGGTCATGGGGGACTGCATGGGTGTAGCTGTGCTGGTTGATGGAGTAGCTGGTGCGGCCTCAGGTTGATCAGCAGCTGGCTGATTGCGGGCAGCAGCCACTCCCCGCTGGTACCTGTTACAGAGACCAGTGCCAACTGACATGACAAAGTCCTTCAGTGGCAGTCTGGGATGGTTGTTGGCCTGAAGGAAAATGTTGTGCAGGATGGATCCTTGAATGAGGGTGAGGGTGAACAGATGGAAGAACAGCTTCTTCCACCACTTCATGGTCTTGCGGTTGAGTGGCATGTAGGAAAGAAGCTGGTCACTCTTGTCCACCCCCCGCCATATTCACAATGTAATCCTGCACAGCAGCTGGCTTCCTTACTTGTCCCGCCGTGTGGTGACGTCCATCATGAGGAAGGGGTCGACCTTGGTGGTGATGACATGCACTGGCTTTTTGTCCATCCATCGGAGAACAGCCACAGCACCTGAAACAACAGTCAGAACTAAGTCTCAACCAGTACAATGAGTTAGAACTGTGTTCTGGTTTTACCTACCCATTCTTTTTGATTGCTGAAAGAGAAACATGTGTGCTAATACCCTCATTTCTCATCAATAATGACAGTGATGATGATGTTGGTGGGAATGATGATGATGATGATGATGATGATGATGATGATGATCCATTTAGTCAGTATCAACACTACTTTGCAATTTATTGTATACAATAAACAATAAGACAAAAACAGACATACCTTGCCTGAATGCTTGAACTTGACCACGCTGAGGCAGCCCCTGTGTCTTCAGCCGAGGAGGCAGCCCCTTGCGGTTTGCACGCACAGTGCCAACACAGTGGGTGTCACGGGCAACAAGGAGATCAGCCAGCTCTGGACATGCATAATAATTGTCCACATACATTGTTCTTCCCTCATCCAGTAGTGGCTCAGCCAGTCTCATCACCACTTCAACTGGTCTGTTGCTAACCCCTGGTTCAGCGGCAAAGATTTCAAAACTGTGCACATATCCTGTGTCAGATTCACACAGCTCGTAGAGCTTTATGCCCCATTTGATGGGCTTGTTTTTCATGTATACACGAAATTTGGCCTTGCCACGCCACGCACACATGGCCTCATCTACACATATGTTGTCCTTTGGGGTGTACAAGGACTTGAATTTGTCCTGCAGATGTTGGTACACAGGCCTGATCTTATGCAGTGGGTCGTGCCCTTCTTGGCCATGTGGAATGTACTCCGTGTTGTTGCTCACATGAAGCATGGCCAGGATCAGGTAGAATTTGTCTCTTGGCATGATGCTGGCAGCAAAACTAGTTTGCATGATTGGGCTGGTGCTCCAGTAGTCTTTTACGCCTGGCTTGTGCACCAAACCCATGTGCACACAAATGGAAAAAAAACCTATCAAGTCGTTTACAGTAATTCCAGCCTCTGGCCACATTCTAAACATGCTGTTTGCCTTCAGTTGTCCCTTGGCTGCCAAGTTTTGCTGTGCATATCTGTTTGTTTCTTCAACAATGTTGTTGAGAAACGTGTCATCAATTATTTGGCTGAAGAAGTCAAGGGGGGCGTGGCATTGTTGTGGAACGTGTAAATTTGGTGACCCAGAAAAAGGTGGAATACACGGGAAAAAACTAAAGTCTTGGTGCCAGTCACGCATCATAAACGTAACAAATTCATCCTCAGTCATCTCTACCATGCGAGGCTGCTCAGTGTCGCTTGCTGCGTCGTCTGCTTCGCCATCCCCTGCCCCCTCCTCCTCACTGGCCTGTGGTGAGTGGTCCGACTGAGAAACGGACGAGCCATCACTTTCTCCACCTGATTCGAAGTAATCATCATCGCCACTGTCTTCCTCGATGTCTGAACCTTCAGTTCGAAGCATTTCAAGAACTTCTGAAACGTTAAAACGCTCTTGTCTCTTCCGTTTTTCAGTACCTTGCTGACCCGAAGTGCTGGGCTGCGACGCCATCTTTGCGGTTAATGACATGCAAACAGTCGGGTCAGAAATGGTCAGCTGGCACACACACAACACCCTCACATCACGTCTGATTGGTTGTAAAAGGGAGAACAGTGGGTTAGCAACACGGCCATGTGCTCAACACGTGATAGGGGCGTGATTGCTGCTCTCCAAAAATTTCCATAGTACCGATTCCCGATCGGGAACGTTCGGTCGAAACCGTTGTACGCGGCACGTTCCCGATCGGGAACGTCCGGGCGGAGAGAGTTAAGTGACCTGCTCCTGAATGGCGAGTGGTCCAATATCCTTCCTGAAGTTTTCTTTGGACGCTGGCTGTGCTAAGTGTTCGGGGACTTGACTCATCCACAGACAGTCAGTCAGTTTTCTAAACACTGATGAATAAAATAAAAATCAAATATAATGTACAAAAATCTTGTCTGTGATGTTTTCCTCTGTGTGTGTGTATGTGTGTGTGTGTGTGCATGTGTATATGTGTGTGTTTAGTTTTTAATAGAATATTGATTGCATGATATTTTTGGATAGACTGCAGCATAAAAGCATGCAGTAATTTTTAATATTTCAATTATTTAAGTGATTCCAGAAGTCATTGATTCTCAGATTTCCTTTTATATGTACAGAAACTTATGAAATATTACAAATTATTCATAAGATTACTGAAGTAGCGAGTCGTGACTTTTTTGGTTTAATTTGCAGTAATAAGACACTTGAACGATGAGCAAAATGATTTTATATCTATATCATGAAATGATTATATATCCTTGTTTTGTTTCTAGCTTCATTTTTGTCTGTTATTAATACAATATGGGCAATTATTAATAAAAACAGATAAAACATGCCAAATATCACATGTTTCCTGTAGTAAGACAAAAATGGCTTGTCGCAGAGTTACGATAATGGTTTCATTCAATTTGGCATACAAAAATACATCAACAATCAAAATTTCATGACATTTGATCCTGTCTGTCTCTCACAATTACAAAATGAATGTCATTTCCAGCAAAATCAGCATACCATGCCATTTGATGGGTTTGTTCTGTGACAGCTGTCCCACACATCTCTTCTTTGCCCCACTAAAACGTGGTACCAAAATTTAAGAAATTTTTGACTCTTCAAATTGGAATATATCGTGAACTATTGGTCCGATTGGAAAAATTTAAACTGCTTTTTACTCAGAACAACAATATCTTCAAAACCATATACATCTTTTAACTCAAAACCCAATTTCAATTTTTCATGCGGCATTGCTAGTAATAATAATAATAATGAATAATGATCGCGAGATCTGAGTAGAGATTCACGCAGACAGCATTAGAGCGCTGACGAAGATGGCGAGAACGCCATCGAAAGCTACGGAACTGTGAGTAGCGATTTTTACACTGTTGGGAGACCTTGTTCTTCAAAATTGGTAGCATTATAGATAATAATGTTGATGATAGTGATGATACAATAGTGTTGTTGATGATGATCATGATGATAATGATAACAAGAACAACAACAACAATATATGATGATGATGGTGGTGGTGATGATGATGATGATGATAAACAATAATTATGTTGATGATGGTGATGATATAATAATGTTGTTGATAATGATGATAATGATGATGATAATAAATAAATGAATGAATGAATGAATCAGTCAGTCAATAATAACCTTACCACCATAATCAGGGGCGGCAGGAGGGGTGTGTGAGCGCCACAAGGACTACCCAGAGGGAGGGTCCCGTGTCAGTAAAAGTCTCAACACGGGCATCGTTACTGTCATCAACTATGGCAAGGCTGTACCTGCCCGCGTCTCACAGCTCACCTTCGCTCACGAGATTGGTCACAATTTTGGCTCACCGGTGAGTTATTCTTCCGTTTGTCGTGAATTGTTCACTTGTTCTCAAGGTTTGATATTTTTTCCATAAAACCCTCTGACTCCCGCACCCTAGCACCAATTGTAAAAGCTTAACCCATTGATTCCCTCACACCTATCAGGAAGCTGGTGGAAAGGGTGAGGGAATCAAGGGTTAAGTTTTTGCTTTGCTAGCATGGTTGATAATGCAGGATGCTGGTGGACAGGGTGTGGGAGTCAAAGGGTTAAAAAATATCTTGCATGATAAACAGTAACACTAGAGTACAACAACTTTGGCATCTAATATAACCCTCTCCTTTTGCAGGAGTTTCAGTAGATTCTTTTATTTTCCTCGGATGAAATTGTTCTTACATTATTCTGGCTTTAGACCTCATTTTAAGGTTGTCTTCAGACTTGTCTGTTGATCATTTGTGTGTTTGTGTGTTAGCTGCCAAAATTTGTGTTCAGAATCCTGCGACATAAGCAAGGCTTAGCCAGCGTCTGGTACTTCCTTGCCACCGTTTGTTTTCCTTGTATGTCATTATGAATCCTGTACATGCACCTCAAAGCCATCACTGACATTTATAGGGGATTAATCTTCATTTAATTGTCAGAGTCAAGAAGATCAGTAATAAAAAAGGGTTTTAGGAAAAGACAAGCAACATATATAGGACATCGTCGGCCTCTTTACATCTCAGGAGATGATAGTCTGCACCAGGAGGCATTGTGGTCATGACGTGCACTTTCTGCTGTGGCCGTGCAGGCCGATTCTTGAGTGGCAATCTCTGTCACATCTGCCACATACAAATTGAGTCGCTTTGTCTGGTTTCTGGAACGTTGCTTGCGAAGAGCCCTTTTCTCTCTGCGCTTTCTGCTCTCCTCCTCTCCGCATTCACAGCGCCTTGCTGAACGGCTGTCCGCCATGTTGCCCTGTCTTCCGCCAGAGTCTCCAAGAGCCTGGGTCAATCCCTGAGCTTCTAAGGTCCCTTTTGCATGCGTCTACAAAGACGGGTGTCCATGTTCTCCAATGGGAGAACGTCTTTTGGTATGCGTCCATCCTCCATTCGACGCTCATGGCCAAGCCAGCGTAGTCGGGGTTGGCTTAGAAGGGCAAGGATGGTCTTTAGGCCCGCACGACGGAGGACCTCTGTGTTGGTCACCTTGTCTTGCCATTGGATGCCGAGGATGCGTCGCAAGCAGCGGGGGATGGAAAATGTTGAGCCTCTTTTCTTGGCTGGCGTATGTGGTCCAGGCTTCACTTGAGTAGAGAAGTGTGCTCAACACACATGCTTTGTACACCTGCATTTTGGTGTTTGCAGTGAGACTGCTGTTGGGCCAGACCCGCTTGTTCAGTTTAGCCATATAGGACATATTATGAGGAAAGGGGTGTTATAGCACCTCGTCACAACAGGAAAGCTGGAGGGAAAGAGAACACTTAGGTAAACCCAGGGAGGAAATAATGGATGAACTTGATGGGTGGCTGAGGACAGAGAAGGTGGGAGATGTACTCGCAGCAACAGGGGACAGATTTGTGTGGAGGGCCATGATTGCCAACGCCATGTGGCAGGCACATGATGATGATGAATTGTCAGAGTGAAGGTAAAAGGTTGTCCCATAACCCTGAGTTCGTAGAGGAGTGAAGTGGTAGAGACATCAGCATTTTTTGAGGCCTGCATAATGAGAGCAGTACCCATCCACGGTCCCTTGCTGTTTTACCTGTCCCAAAGCTAAACAGGGTCAGGTACCCATTCATAGCTGGGTAGACTGCAGGCTGTATGCGAAAGGATTTTCTTTACCCCACAGTCCATGACTGATCTGAACTGGGGGAAAAATTTCATGCATGTGACACTTTTGTCAAGTGAGTTTACTTAACCTTTAGCACACTACATTTTTCCAGGACTTCTTTTCTCTGTCCCTGCATTCTTTCTCTGGGCTAGCAAAAATCTTGAGCACCTACTTGTTTAGAATTGTTATAACTTTGCTTGTATTGTATGCAGAGACTTGATTTTTTGTGTACTAATAAAGTAATGGATGAGGAATGTTTTCATATAATGCATTATGTTCTGCATGCATGTTTGACATTGAAAAAAACAAAACAAAAAAAAACGCAAACGTGTTGACTCACTTTTTTTTACTGTGAGTGGAGTTCTGGGGTACAGTCTACCTTGTAGTCCACCAGACTGTGATATCTCTGGAAGCAGGGGTATGGGCAGAGGGCCACAGCATTTTCGGCACACAAACTGGGTCTGATGGCGCTTCTTCTCAAGTTGGAGCACACAACACAGTCCGGGCGGGAAGGCCTGCCGTTGCTCAGACGCTTGGGGTTGATGAGAAGCTGATGTTCAGTCAACACCAGCCTGTCTGGGGGGTCTTCTGTCCTCCTGCCTCTCCTGTGTGAGACTCCTGACTGGTAGCCACTAAGCAGCGACTGTACAATTGCCAGCCTGAACTTTTCAGCGTTGACACGGCGAACAGACAGGGCCTTCCAGATCACAAGGGCGTTGCAAAAACACACCTCAAAGAGGTAGAAAAACACTTTCTTCCACCCACTTTGTAGACCTGTGTAGCACCGTGTAGTAGGTCATCGCCTTGTCAGCTCTGTCTATCCCCCCCATGTGCTGAGAGTATGACTGAACAGCGCACGGTTTGTCCACAACACGGATGTGGTCTTGGTGACGTTTGGAGCGCACTTCTTTCCTGAAGGTCTGAGCAGAGTGTGCAGTTGTCATCAGGTTCACTGGCCTTCTGTCATACCAGGATATGTAGCGTGTGTTCCCAACTTGTGTGTGATTGGGGGCTGGCCAGCACGGGTCTTGCTGTCTTGATGCATTCAGGCACACCCTGGCGGTTGACTCGTTAGTGTGCCGCAAGCTCCTGTCTGGTGTTGGGCCAGGTCTTCAAAGAGGGCAGGTGATGTAAAAAAGTTGTCCATGTAGACAACATGGCCCTTGTTGTAGAGCTTTTCTGCAAGTGGGGTCACCACTTGATGTGCTACTCCCACTGCCCTTGGTACCTGGATGTTTTCCCGGCCTAAGTACAGCTGCCAGTTGTACATGTACCCACTTTTTGCATCAGCAAGGCCCCAGGCTTTCAAGCCCCACTTCGTAGGTTTGGCTGGCATGTAGATAAGCAAGCCTGTTCTTCCTTTGAAGGGAATCATGCTTTCATCTACTGAAAGTTCTTTTCCAGGCTGGAAGTGTTTCTGCCAAAGTGGTACCAGTTTTTCATACAGTGGGCGGATTTTATGTGCCCTATATATTTTCATACAGTGGGCGGATTTTATGTGCCCTATATATTTTCATACAGTGGGCGGATTTTATGTGCCCTATCATGTTCGGGGTTTGGCAGTACTGTTGTCTGACAGATGGAAGAAAGAAAGAATTCCCATAAATCTGTTCCTAGGCATGATGTTTCTGAAGCCTGGCATTTCAGTGAAATCATCTGTTGACCAGTACAGAGCGAATGATGACCGTTTGGTGAGGCCTATCAGGAGTAGGATGGCTAGGAAAGCTTTCATTTCTTCAAAGCTGACGTCTTTCCAAACGTTGATTTATGAGTGGCGACCAACATTTTCTCCTCTCTTCTCCTTCACCTGACTGGCATATTGATTTGTTTCTGTCACAAACAAATTGATGATTTCGTCCGTCATAAATAAACGAAACACTTCTCCCTCAGAAATGCCGTCAGGTATCTCCTTTGGACCAGAAGTTTCGGTGAAATCGGTCAGCCATGAATGTTCATACCCACTTGGAACATTGCCGTCACTTTCGTCGTCACTTTCGCTTGAAACACTATCATTGTCACCAACATCATCTACCATCACTTCGCCGTCGATTTCAGCTTGTGTGAAGCCTTCAAACTCATTTTCAGAGTCTGAATCGTAGAAGAGTTCGTACAAGAATTTTTCCAAATCAGCCTCCGCCATTTTGGTGTTGAAAGATTCGCAAAATCGATGATCACACTTCAAAAATTCAATACCGCGTGTTGAATCGAAGGAAATGCAAATGGCAGACGGAAGAGCCGAGTTTAGCCTCGTTTTGAACTGAAAGTAGTAGTGTTTCTATTATAAGTAACGGATATAGTGTTCACGAACCGGGAATTTTGAACACCCTTAGCTCGGCGACACAGTGCGCCTGCAGATGCAGAGGAAATAATCCGTTTGGCGACACAGTGCGCCTACAGCGTGCTAAAGGTTAATTCACGTAACGCTTTGTCTAGTGTGAGAAAACTTTATATAGATAACACTGTCAGATGTGAGAAAACTCTAGACACATAACACTTTGTCCAGTGTGAGAGAACTTTATAAGATAACACTGTCAGATGTGAGAAAACTCTAGACACATAACACTTTGTCCAGTGTGAGAGAACTTTATAAGATACTGTCAAATGTGAGAAAACTCTATATAGATAACACTGTCAAATGTGAGAAAACTCTATATAGATAACACTGTCAAATGTGAGAGAACTTTATATAGATAACACTGTCACATGTGAGAAAACTCTATATAGATAACACTGTCAAATGTGAGAAAGCTATATATAGATAACACTGTCAAATGTGAGAAAACTATATATAGATAACACTGTCAAATGTGAGAAAACTATATATAGATAACACTGTCAAATGTGAGAAAACTATATATAGATAACACTGTCAAATGTGAGAAAACTATATATAGATAACACTGTCAAATGTGAGAAAAACTATATAGATAACACTGTCCAGTTTGAGAAAACGATATATAGATAACACTGTCAAATGTGAGAAAACTATATATAGATAACACTGTCAAATGTGAGAAAACGATATATAGATAACACTGTCAAATGTGAGAAAACTATATATAGATAACACTGTCCAGTGTGAGAAAACTCTATATAGATAACACTGTCAAATGTGAGAAAACTATATATAGATAACACTGTCAAATGTGAGAAAACTATATATAGATAACACTGTCAGATGTGAGAAAAACTATACATAGATAACACTGTCCAGTGTGAGAAAACTATACATAGATAACACTGTCAAATGTGAGAAAACATATATATAGATAACACTGTCAGATGTGAGAAAACTATATAGATAACACTGTCAGATGTGAGAAAACTACATATAGATAACACTGTCAAATGTGAGAAAACTCTATATTATAGATAACACTGTCAAATGTGAGAAAACTAATATAGATAACACTGTCCAGTGTGAGAAAACTCTATATAGATAACACTGTCAAATGTGAGAAAACTATATATAGATAACACTGTCCAGTGTGAGAAAACTCTATATAGATAACACTGTCAAATGTGAGAAAACTATATATAGATAACACTGTCAAATGTGAGAAAACTATATATAGATAACACTGTCAAATGTGAGAAAAATATATATAGATAACACTGTCAAATGTGAGAAAACTATATATAGATAACACTGTCCAGTGTGAGAAAACTATATATAGATAACACTGTCATATATGAGAAAACTATATATAGATAACACTGTCAAATGTGAGAAAACTCTATATTATAGATAACACTGTCAAATGTGAGAAAACTATATATAGATAACACTGTCAAATGTGAGAAAACTATATATAGATAACACTGTCAAATGTGAGAAAACTATATAGATAACACTGTCAAATGTGAGAAAACTCTATATAGATAACACTGTCCAGTGTGAGAAAACTCTATATAGATAGCACTGTCAGATGTGAGAAAACTATATATATATAACACTGTCAAATGTGAGAAAACTATAGATAACACTGTCAGATGTGAGAAAACTATATATAGATAACACTGTCCAGTGTAAGAAACTATATATAGATAACACTGTCAAATGTGAGAAAACTATACAGATAACACTGTCCAGTGTGAGAAAAACTATACAGATAACACTGTCCAGTGTAAGAAAACTATATATAGATAACACTGTCAAATGTGAGAAAACTCTATAGATAACACTGTCAGATGTGAGAAAACTATATATAGATAACATTGTGTCAAGAGTAAGAAAACTGTACACACATGACCTGTTTGTCAAACGTGGTAAACTGTATTTTCAGCATGACAGTGGATCGACGTGTGCCCCGTATGGCACCAAGCGCAAGGAGGCAGAGGAAGGTAACTACATCATGTTTGCCAGTGCCACCATGGGGGACAAGGCCAATAACGATGATTTCTCCACTTGCAGTCTCGACAACAT
>JAPXFY010000035.1:22845152-22900152 GCA_030674185.1 Monoplex corrugatus
AGAGATTCTGCAGAGGTGGACAGAGTACTGCTCCGAATTATACACACACACAACAACAGGAGATCCCAAGGTGCTAGACGTACCACCACCAACCAACAACGACAGCTACCCCATCGTGCGAGAAGAAGTTGAAGCTGCAGTAAAATCATTGAAGAAAGGCAAGTCGGCAGGAGTGGACAACATTCCCTCAGAACTGGTCCAGGCAGGAGGAGAGGCCATGATAGATAAGTTACTCATCATCTGCAATAAGATTTGGCGGACAGGTGAGTGGCCAACACCTTGGACCCAGTCCCTGATCATCACTCTCCCGAAGAAAGGCAACCTACAACTGTGCCAAAACTACCATACCATCAGCCTGATCAGCCATCCAAGTAAGGTCATGCTAAAAATCCTTCTGAGTAGACTGAAGCCACAAGCTGAGGAGATAATAAAAGAAGAGCAGGCAGGTTTCAGACCAGGAAGAAGTACCACAGAGCAAATTTTCAACCTCAGATTGCTCTGTGAGAAATACCTGCAACACCAGCAAGGCCTTTACCACGTCTTCATGGACTTCAAAAAGGCATTCGACAGAGTTTGGCACGCAGCCCTGTGGGCAACCATGAGGCTGTACAACATCAATGCCAACCTGATCAGAACCATAGAATGCCTCTACGAAAAGGTGACCAGTGCAGTCTACCATGACAACAACATAGGAGAATGGTTCCGAACCACAGTTGGAGTACTCCAAGGATGCCTGCTCTCCCCCACTCTCTTTAACATCTTCTTAGAGAGAATAATGGCTGATGCACTTGAAGACCACGAGGGAACAGTCAGCATCGGAGGTAGAACAATCACAAACTTGCGTTTTGCCGACGACATTGACGGACTAGCTGGGCAAGAGCAAGAGCTAGTCAGCTTGATAAAACATCTTGATGAGGCCTCCACAGCATATGGCATGCAGATCAGTGCAGAGAAAACCCAGTTGATGACAAATAATACCAATGGCATCAGCATGACATTACCATAGACAACAAGAAACTTGAGACCGTCCATAGATTTAAATATCTGGGAGCTATAATATCAGATGAAGGATCAAAGCCCGAAGTACTTTCCAGGATTGCCCAGACCACATCTGCAATGACCAAGCTAAAAGTCATCTGGAACGACAAGAATATCGCAATCGGCTCCAAGATCAGACTGATGCGTTCCCTGGTCATGTCAATATTTTTGTATGCATGCGAAACATGGACCATAACAGCAGACATTGAAAGAAGGATACAGGCAATGGAGATGAGATGCTTCCGCAAACTCCTTGGTATCTCGTACAAAGATCATATAACCAATAAGGAAGTGAAAACCCGAATCGAAAACGCCATCGGGCCCTATGAAGACCTCCTGACCTCAGTGAAAAGACGCAAACTGAGGTGGTACGGGCACGTTACACGATCATCTGGACTGGCCAAGACCGTCTTGCAGGGAACAGTTCAGGGAGGGAGACAAAGAGGCAGACAGAGAAAAAGATGGAAAGACAATATCAGAGAGTGGACTGGCCTTGAATGGAATATCATTCTGTGGAAAGCTGAGGACCGTGAGGAGTGGAGGAAGTTGGTTGCAAAATCTTCAGTGGTGCCCCAATGGTCAACCAGACTACGGGACTGATGATGATGATGATGATTGTGGTTACCATAACATTTGGACTGTGATGCTGTGTTTTGATTTATTCATGTGCATTTCATGGTATAAGTGGTTGCACCTTAAATATGTCCTGAAATACTTGTGGCCTTCTCTAAGTGTTCATGTGTTTGTTGTATGTGAATATGGATGAGAACAGAAGTCAGCAAGCTGTCAGCATTGGTACAACACAGTTCATGTTATTAGATGTGTGTATTGAAATTGATCCTGACCCCTCAAGAACCGTCAACACATGTTTGCTCTTCACAACTTTGCACCTTACCCATGGAATCAGAAAGGTACAAGGTGGTTTGGCGTAAGGGTGAGATCAGACTGTTTTTGAACAGGTCCTGGATGTTTTTGTGTGTCTTCTCACATTTTGTTCTTTCTGAAAGTGCCCCCTACATTTTGTTGCTTCTGATGTGGACATAATCAGAGTGCTGGTCAGAATAGGGGGAAATGTCCAGCAGTTGGTAATGCCATAGGGTACACTGATCTAAATCCGACCGATTTAGGCACAAGGTGCAGGTTTTGTGGCGTGTTTTCAGAAATATTTCGTAGATGACTAGCTAGAGCAGCTTGATGCCTATAGTAGACTTTCTGTGATTGATTACTGGGTTTTACAAAGTTATAAGGGGTACTGCAGTCTTGCAATATGCTAAAGAATGAAGTAGTGGTACATAATCTAAATTCTGACCAGGTGGATGTAAAATCCGACCAGGGGGTGATCTAAACCTCGACCAGTATGAATACAGCCAAGGCGGCGCACATTATTTGATTAACAAATGATCTGTCAATCAAAAACAATCAAAAAGAGTTTCTGCTGGAACAGTGTATGCCTTGATGATTTTCATCAGTGTTTTCAACATCTACTGCATCTGCAAACGATCAATGTCTTTCCCTGTTGCATACTTTTTAGAAAGGAGCGTGGTCTGCTTCAGTGCTTCAGTGCGTGAAGTAGGTCTATGTAGATCTAAAATGGCTTCCATCTCTCACACTCACACACATGTGTGCGCTCGTGAGCAATTGAGAGATAGAGCAAGCTAGAGAGAGCAAAAAGGAAAGAAAGGAAGAGAGGGAGAGGAAAGAGAGAGAAACAGAGACAATGGGAGTTGGTCGAGAATTAGATAATCCAGGTATTCAAGCCTGATGTAAAGTCCGACCAACCAAAATCAGCCATTTCATGAGAGGAACTGATCTAAATAACGTCCAAAACCTAAAAATAGCTTCTGCAGCTCATATTTGTGACCTCCCACCACGAAATCAGTCTTAACTCGAAGTCAGTCAAACAGCACTAGGAGCTGAAAAGGTGACTGAGGGTCTATCTGGGGTGCTTTGACTTTTTCTCAAAATTGATTTCTGTAGACTATAATCAATCCCCCACAGAAATGTTTTTCTTGAAAAAGTATTATTAACCAATTTAAAATGGTATTTTAATGCACTGATCGCAGCAGAAAGAACGCAATTTCCCACCAAAAGTACCTATTTTTTTCTCTTATTATGAACCGTAACCTGTACAGTACCTGCACATGTAATATACTGATGGAAAGCTCTTTGGTGCACCTTTCAGATAATGACAGCGAAAATTAGAAACAAACTGGGTCAAAGCCACCAAATAAAGAAATTAAGGAAAATGTGTAGGAGAGCACACAAAAAATTTAGAGGCCGTTTTCCCCAAATGGCCGTCATACAACTTCATGACTTTAAACATACATAACTTCTACATTTTTTTTAGTACAAGCTTTATTCAAGTACCAAAATAATACACTTTCCAGTGATATCATCATCATCATCATCAGGTGCCCTGCCGCATGGCGTTGGCGACCATGGACTTCCAACCATCTCTATCTCTCGTTGCCCCCAGCATCTCCCCCACCCCCCTCATCCCCAGCCACTCTGCAAGTCCGTCCAGCATTCTCTCCCTGGGTCTCTCTGGTGGTCTCTTTCCCTCCAGCTTCCCTTATAGTTTGCTTGTGCTAGCAGTGCCCACAGGGCACAGTCATATTTGAACAGCGCAGAACAGTTGCTGTTCAACAGAATGGGGACTGGCGGAAGCAGAACCCAAGGTCGCAGGACTCCATCCTGTGGGGTGCCTGCAGAAGATCATGTGCCTCCCAGGTCAGGCTTCTGTCTTCACATGAAGACTCACAGCAGTCGCTGAATGCTCATAAGCCTTCTCTTTTGTGGAAGCGACTGGAGAAGGCAACAAGAAGAACCCCACCAACCTTTGAAAATGACGCTATTTTCATGGTGCGTGTGTTGACAGTCCTACAGCAGGGCCGTGCTGTTCCCCAACCTGTGAGTACATTCCACCTGAAGCAGCCACAGTGTGCCAGCCACAGGATGACTGCAAGGCCGAGAGTCTCTGTGGATATCCTTTCATGATAAGTCTGCCCTGTCTGGTGGCTGTTTTGTGATCCATGTTGGGTGTTTACTGTCCAGTTGTCAGGGAATATTCCTATTGGATTTAGTGTCTGTTTTGTACTTCATATAGTTTAGTGTCTGTTTTGTACTTCATATGATTTAGTGTCTGTTTTGTACTTCATATGGTTTAGTGTTTGTTTTGTGCTTCATATGATTTAGTGTCTGTTTTGTACTTCATATGGTTTAGTGTTTGTTTTGGTGCGTTATTGAATTTTACAGTGTCTGTTTTGAGTACATTCATATGGTTTAGTGTCGTGTTTTGTATCTTCATATGGTTTAGGTGTCTGTTTTGTACTCATGTGGTTTAGTGTCGTTTTGTAATTCTATGGTTTAGTGTCTGTTTTGTACTTCATATGGTTTAGTGTCTGTTTTGTACTTCAAATGATGTTAGTGTCTGTTTTGTGCTTCAAATGATGTAGTGTCTGTTTTGTGACTTCATATGTTTAGTGTCTGTTTTGTACTTCATATGATTTAGTGTCTGTTTTGTACTTCAAATGATGTAGTGTCTGTTTTGTACTTCAAATGATGTAGTGTCTGTTTTGTGCTTCAAATGATGTAGTGTCTGTTTTGTGCTTCATATGGTTTGTGTCTGTTTTGTACTTCATATGGTTTAGTGTCTGTTTTGTACTTCAAATGATGTAGTGTCTGTTTTGTACTTCAAATGATGTAGTGTCTGTTTTGTGCTTCAAATGATGTAGTGTCTGTTTTGTACTTCAAATGAGTTGTAGTGTCTGTTTTGTACTTCAAAATGATTTAGTGTCTGTTTTGTGCTTCAATGATGTAGTGTCTGTTTTGTACTTCATATGTTTAGTGTCTGTTTTGTACTTCACATGGTGTAGTGTCTGTTTTGTACTTCATATGGTTTAGTGTCTGTTTTGTGCTTCAAATGGTTTAGTGTCTGTTTTGTACTTCATATGGTGTAGTGTCTGTTTTGTGCTTCAAATGGTTTAGTGTCTGTTTTGTGCTTCATATGGTTTAGTGTCTGTTTTGTGCTTCAAATGGTTTAGTGTCTGTTTTGTGCTTCATATGGTTTAGTGTCTGTTTTGTACTTCACATGATGTAGTGTCTGTTTTGTACTTCATATGATTTAGTGTCTGTTTTGTGCTTCATATGGTTTAGTGTCTGTTTTGTACTTCAATGGTTTAGTGTCTGTTTTGTACTTCAAATGATGTAGTGTCTGTTTTGTGCTTCATATGGTTTAGTGTCTGTTTTGTACTTCATATGGTTTAGTGTCTGTTTTGTACTTCATATGTTTAGTGTCTGTTTTGTGCTTCATATGATTTAGTGTCTGTTTTGTGCTTCATGTGATTTAGTGTCTGTTTTGTGCTTCAAATGATGTAGTGTCTTTTTTGTGCTTCATTTAGTGTCTGTTTTGTACTTCATATGGTTTAGTGTCTGTTTTGTACTTTGCTTTGGGTAGGACCATGTGTTTACTCTCCAGTTTTTGTACTCCATGTTGGGTAGGATGGTGTGTTTACTCTCCAGTTATCATGGAATGTACCTATTTGATTTTAGTGTCTGTTTTGTGCTCCACTTTGGGTGTTTACTCTCCAGTTATCAGGGGATATGTCTATTGGATTTAGTGTCTTTATGCTCCACATTGGATAGGACTATGTGTTTACTTTCCAGTTACCCCCTGTGGGGATTGCGGGGGCTCTTTCAGTATAAACAGTATCCCCACCTTCTGGAAATTCTGTGCTAGAAAGTTTTTACTTTTCTGTCACGCTGTCTGTTTCTGCCTGGTTCCTTCGCTTTGTGTCATTTCTTCCTATCATTTTTTACCTTGCTGGTCCATTCACCTGTATGTGTTCGATAAAGTCTTACATACTTTTTCTTATGGATTGATAATTGGGTGCATGTATTAAGTGCATTTTTGGCTTTAGGGAGGTGAAATATGCCAAAGCAGTTTTAGGTAATTTATGCCTGTTTTTATATATGTTTTGGTGTCCTTAGGGTATGCTTAAGTTTGTATTCAGGTGTGTTTTTTGAATCCCCTGTGCGATAAATTGGATGGAGTGGTCAGTGTGGGGGGCATGTCCTCAGATTATGTTCATGAATGCATTGATATGTGTACTTGAATGTGTACTTGATTTTCTTTTCTTTTTTTCCCTGTCGAAGTTTTGTATATTTTGAAGCGGTTATAGCCCTGATGTGGCTCTACGGAGTTGGCTGGGCTTCAAACAACAATAAGGTAAGAATGCTGCTTTTGGTGGTGGTGGTGGTGATGATGGGTCGGGGGGACCTGGCTGACAGCATATACGAAAGGAACCAGAAAAAACATGAAAGAAGAATAAGAACGCGTATTTAATACAACAATACAAGACAGGCACAAATTTTCGGCCAACTGGCCTTTGTCAAGTGTAAGATCATAAACAAACAAAAACCAGGTACAAAAATTAGGACAGAAAAACTGAAACTTCCCTTCCAATGTGAGAAAAGTTAAAAAAAAAAAAAAAAATCACCCTGGAAGGAGCAGCAGGAAGTTTCAGTCTTTTTCTCCTAATTCTTGTACCTGGTGTGTGTTTGTGATCTTACGCTTGTCAAAGGCCAGGTGGCCGAAAATTTGCGCCTGTCATGTCTTGTTGGATTAAATACGCGTTCTTATTCTTTTTTCGTGTTTTTTCTGGTTCATTAACATAACAATAAGGTCAAAATGTTGCTGCTCTTGGTGGTGGTGGTGGGGACCCCGCTGATAATGTATCCAAAGTTTTTTTTAAGGCAGTCAGCGTTTCCTTAACCCAGTCCACAGGGAACAGCGCCCAGTGCCCCAAGGCAGAGCAGAAACCCAACGACACGTTCTGCAATGACTTCTCACAGATCTGCAATACTGGGGTAAGGGTGAAGCTCTTGCTGTGGTTGTTTTTGCCTTTTTCCTGGTGTGGATGTAGTGGGCACTGGTTGTGGGTTCCTGTGTTGAAGGGTGGATAGTACAGTACTTAAGGATGGAGGTGGATTGGATGTGTGTATGTGTGTGTACGCCAGGTAGAAATACTTGGATTTTGATGTTTGAGTGGCACAGCTTGCGGGGAAAAAAATGAGGGCAGAAGTGTGTAAGTGTGTGTAAGATAAATAGATATCTGTGGGGCGGATGAATCTATAAAATCATAAATGCATTGTATCATACAAGGTAACATCAAAGAATCTGGTGAATAAGAGAAAAGCAATCAAAACATTAGATTGATCAGCATCATCAGTTTGCTCAGAGTTGTGTGTGTGTGTGCGTGTGCATGTCATGGCGGCTCAGTTTCGCTGAAATCGTTCCCTTTAGTTGGATGCCGGCGCTGGCCACTCTGGCACTGACCCTGCTCTGACCCTGCACTCCAGGCACTGCCGCCACCATGTGCAAGAATTCCACCTTCTTCCTTGTTTCTTGCGCGGGCTAGACATGCTTCATTTTTTGTGATGTTCGGTTTGTATTAAAGCACGGAAAAATAGTTTTGACACACTCAAGGTTTCTACAGACGTGTAGGGGAATTGTTCGGGGTTATGTTCATGTGATTTTCTGCCTAGCCTCACGAATGGTTTCTGTGATATGTGAGAAACAGTAAGATGTGTATGATAACGCTGAGGTGTGTGAAAAAATGATGTTTGGTGATGCTGTTCGCGGTTGGACTAACGACTTTCAGGCAAGCCAAGAGAAGGCGCTTTTCCACAGAAATGAAGGTGAGACTGGTTGTCTGTCTTAAAATTGTAGCAGTAGACACTTTGCTCTTTGTTGGGATGGCATGTGTTACCCTGAGAAAACTAAACTCCATGATGTAGCGCCAGTTGAAAAACAGATAAGTTTGTCGTAGTGGTATAACGGTTGATTGATAGCATTAATCGTCTGCTTCAGTTTCTCAAACAGAAACATGAACGTTCTGTCTCTCAACCGGGCATGTTTGGTATGCAAGGAAAGCTTGTTTTAAGATCTAGCAACTGACAACAAAAGCTGGGACATCAGCTTCATGTAGAAATGTGCGTGTACACTTATATAAACAACCATGTTTTAGTTAACTTTGCACCGATCAGCTGTCAGCACACCGCAGACAGTGGTGTGTGTGATTCGCGAAAGAGCGCGGCAGCAGTCTTATGCGGTATTGGCATGTGCTAATCTTACAACTGGCCAGCGAGCTGTACGCCAGGCAGTCAGGCGGGCTGGGTCAAGATAACACATTCCTTCGCGTGGTGGGGAGTTTCCTCCCAACTAAAGGGAACAGAATGAATAGCCGTGGTGTGTGTATGTGTATGTGTGTGTGTGTGCGTGTGTGTGCGTGTGTGTGTGTGTGTGTGTGTGTGTGTGTGTGTGTGTGTGTGTGTGGGGGCATGCGTGCGTGCGTGTGTTTGTGTGTGTGTGTGTATGCATGTGTGTGTGTGTATGTGTGCATATGCGTGTGTGTATGTGTGTGTGTGCGTGCATGCGTGCGTGTGTGATAGCATGTGTGCGTGCGTGTGCATGTGTGTGTGTTAATATGCATGTTTGTACGTTTTGTTTTTCTCTCTACTGTATATACTGATGTACTTGTGAATGAGTACGTGTATATTACAAGAGCACCCATGTGCAACTCAGACTTTTCTTAATATCCTTGAAAGAAATCAAAGGAATGATGGACATCATAGGAAGGTAAAACAAGAAAGAATAAATGTGTGTGTGTTGTGTGTGTGTGTGTTGTGTGTGTGTGTGTGTGTGTGTGTGTGTGTGTGTGGGGATTGTGTGTGTGTGTGTGTGTGTGTGTGTGTGTGTGTGTGTGTGTGTGTGTGTGTGTGTGTGTGCGCGTGCGTGCGCGCGTGCGCACATGCACTCTTGTGTGTATGCATGTTAAAACTCATTGGAGACATATCTGTTTGGTGGTTGCGACACTAGCTAATGCAGAGATTCTTGCCATTAGAAAAAGTTATGGTATCTGATTTAAACAGGTAGTTGGCCATTAATATTTTCTTTCTTTGTTTATCTTGCTGCATATGTGATTACTAATTGAAAAAAAAACCCAAGCTTTTTGTGATTGGCTTTGTACTATGCATAGTCATCTGTTTTTCAGTATGCAATTCCAGAATCTGTGATTTCTGCGTTCAGAAGTTTTTTATTGAATGGTAAAGCACCACAGGAGAGAAAAAATACACACGCTGTTTACATTGTACTTTTTACTGGGCTTGCTCAAGTGTTTATTATCTTTGCTTTGCCACCATTTTTGCATCTAAAAGCTGCAATCCCTGCAGTCAGGATTAGTGTGACTGTCAAAGGGAGACTTCATCATAAGAAAAGTAGTTGTACTTGCCCATGATCAGTTAGCTCCCTTCCAGTTATTCACTTCTCTGTGGGTGTTGAGCCCTGATATGGCTCGAGTAGTCAGCCGGGCTGTAAGCAATATGAACTGAACTTAGCCTCTCTTTTTTTTACAGAAATTTTCACAATCTGTGGCATCGTATAATACGATTCTTGTCCAATGCTTACTGTGGGTATTGCATTTTGTGATGTGATCCGATGCCTGTGAGTTTGAACTGTGTATGTCTTTATGTTCTCATCAACACAGGAGTGCGTCAGTTCCGTGTGTCATCGCATCGGCTGGGAGGAGTGTTTCCTGACCTCCAACGATGACAAAGATGGCCCATCACGTGAAGCCATGTGCTATGTTTCTTGTCGTAAGTTCCTTCCATTTGTTTGAGAAAATGAGGTCTGAAAGAGAAATGGCTCTGCAGCAGTTTTGGAAGAAAAAAGCGGAAGTTGTGGAAATAGGGTGCATGAGACACCCTTTAATTCAAAAAGACTGTCAAAAGAACTATTAGTGTAGGTGGGAAGATTGCACAGGCTGCAAGCTGTTTATGGTGATAATTGTAAAATAATGATGTACATTTAGAGTGTACCTTATAGTGCTCTGGGTACTTAAAATTCTACAATACAAAAATGAATAAATGACATGTACATGTAATACACAGTTACTCTCACCTGTTTCACCTGTTGGCATCACCGGGTTCTGTGTTGGCCGCTGCACTCTTTGACACCACCACCTCCCTCCAGGCTGCTCTGTCTTGACTTGTGTGGACAATTTCTTGAATGTTTAGGCCACTGATGTTGGTTAGTATCTCGATGTATAAGATTGGAGGTCTGCCTTTTTTCCTTTTTGCCACTGTTTTTCCTTGAAAATGGTTGCCATGAGGTTTGTGTTACACAATCACTATTTTTACCTATTAACATCCTGCACACACTGTCAGTAAAATCTATATACAACATACTGCAAGAATGCGCTAATCTAGGGTGGGGATAGGATCAATATGAACAGAGTTAATTGAAACAGAAGGATTCACAGAAAAGATAGTTTTTAAGTTGGCTGTCTAAAGGGGGAAGGTCAGGCAAATTTCTGCAGGTCAAAGGGCAGGTTGTTTAACAGGAAAGGTCCAAAATGGACACATGATTGGAAAGCATGAGTCTTGCATCTGTATCAAGGGATTTTGAATAGCCCAGTATCAGAAGAAGTGTCAAGAGATGAGAAGAGGAAAAGGCTTGGAGCAAGGGACAGGAAGAGGAAAAGGCTTGGAGCAAGAGATGGGAAGAGGAAAAGGCTTGGAGCAAGAGATGGGAAGAGGAAAAGGCATGGAGCAAGAGATGGGAAGAGGAAAAGGCTTGGAGCAAGAGATGGGAAGAGGAAAAGGCATGGGGCAAGAGATGGGAAGAGGAAAGGGCATGGAGCAAGAGATGGGAAGAGGAAAAGGCTTGGAGCAAGAGATGGGAAGAGGAAAAGGCATGGAGCAAGAGATGGGAAGAGGAAAAGGCTTGGAGCAAGAGATGGGAAGAGGAAAGGGCATTGGAGCAAGAGATGGGAAGAGGAAAGGGCATGGAGCAAGAGATGGGAAGAGGAAAGGGCATGGAGCAAGAGATGGGAAGAGGAAAGGGCATGGAGCAAGAGATGGAAGAGGAAAGGGCATGGAGCAAGAGATGGGAAGAGGAAAGGGCATGGAGCAAGAGATGGGAAGAAGAAAAGGAGTAGAGCAAGAGATGGGAAGAGGAAAGGGCTTGGAGCAAGAGATGGGAAGAGGAAAAGGCATGGAGCAAGAGATGGGAAGAAGAAAAGGAGTAGAGCAAGAGATGGGAAGAGGAAAAGGCTTGGAGCAAGAGATGGGAAGAGGAAAAGGCATGGAGCAAGAGATGGGAAGAGGAAAAGGCTTTGAGCAAGAGATGGGAAGAGGAAAAGGCTGGAGCAAGAGATGGGAAGAGGAAAGGGCATGGAGCAAGAGATGGAAGAGGAAAAGGCTTGGAGCAAGAGATGGGAAGAGGAAAAGGATAGAGCAAGAGATGGGAAGAGGAAAAGGCTTGGAGCAAGAGATGGGAAGAGGAAAGGCATTGGAGCAAGAGATGGGAAGAGGAAAAGGGTAGAGCAAGAGATGGGAAGAGGAAAGGCTGGAGCAAGAGATGGGAAGAGGAAAGGGCATGGAGCAAGAGATGAGAAGAGGAAAGGCTATGGAGCAAGAGATGGGAAGAGGAAAAGGAGTAGAGCAAGAGATGGGAAGAGGAAAAGGCTTGGAGCAAGAGATGGGAAGAGGAAAAGGCATGGAGCAAGAGATGGGAAGAGGAAAAGGCTTGAGCAAGAGATGGGAAGAGGAAAAGGCTTGGAGCAAGAGATGGGAAGAGGAAAAGGAGTAGAGCAAGAGATGGGAAGAGGAAAAGGCTTGGAGCAAGAGATGGGAAGAGGAAAAGGCTTGGAGATACAAACAGGAGCAGTACCAGAGACAACATTGTATCATACAAGCAGCATTAAATCTAATGTGCTGTTGAATAGGAAGCCAGTGGAGCATACAAAGCAGGGATGTTGAACTCTAATAACAAGAAGCTTAAAGAATGAATCTTGGAGCAAAATTTTGAAGCTTTGTTGTGCAGAGTTACACAGTCACAACAGCTTAACAAACTTTTGCATTCATTTTTGTATACATCGCAGACAAGACTATCCAAGTGAAGGCTGTATTCCTGGAACATATTCATTTTTAGTGAAGCCTCCATACTTTCAGAGGAGATGAACATTGTCATTACCCTTAAAACTTTGATTCCCACACCCCCATCAGCTTCCTGAAGGAAGCTGGTGGATAGGGTAGGGAGTCAAAGAGTTAAGTTTTTGCAGTTGGTGGGTAGGGTGCGGGAGTCGAAGGGTTAAGCTGGAAAAAAGGAAGTCTCTATGACCTGACTCCCCTGCGACCTTATTGTCATGGGACAACTTTGATGTTACCTCAGTCAAATCTGAGAGTAATATGGTGAGGCAGCCTGACCATGCAGTATACTCTAGCTGTGTATATACATGACCATTGTAGCACATCTTAGTAATGTGTTGTAACACATATCTGCTATGAAGTAGGCAAACTGGCAGCATCAGGATTACTGCAGGTCTACATTTAAGTTCCAAGAGATTTGCATGGGCCAGTTTATGCTGTCCCCTATGGGGATGCCGGAGGCTCTTTCACAGTACATGTAGTATCCTCACCTGGAAATTGTGTGCTAGAAATTTACTCTTTTCTGTCACTGTCTTTGTTTGTCCTGCTTTGCTCCTTTCCTTTCTCTCATTTCTTCCTACCATTTTCTACCTTGCTGGTCCATTCACCTGTATGTGTTCAGTGAGGTCTTACATACTTTCTCTTAGGATTGATAACTAGGTACTTGTATTAAGTGCATTTTTGGCTCTAGGGAAATGAGATTTGCAGAAGCAATTTCAGGTAATTTAGACCCGTTTTTATATATGTTTTAGTGTCCTTAGTTATGTTTAAATTTGTATTCAAGTATGGAGTGGTCAGCACCAGGGGTATCTCCTTAGAGCATGTACGCGAATGCATTGATATGTGTACTTATTTTTCTGTTCCTTTTTTTTTTTTTAACCTGTTGAAGTACTGTGTATGTATTGAAATGGTTATAGCTGGCTCTATGCAGTTGGCTGGGCTTTAAGCAACAGTAAGTTTATGTTGCGAAGCTGAGAGGTCCCAATGCATGTTGCAGGTAACCCTATTACCAAGACCTGTGTCAGCTCCTTCGCCATGGAAGAGATCAGCAGGGGGGAGAACCTGGAGTTCAAAGACCTTCTGCGTGAAATCCAGCGACGCAAGTTCCAGGTCAAGCCGGATGCTGGACTTCTACAAGGCATACAGCTTCCTGCAGGTGGGTAGGACAGTTGATACGTATGTATCTGTGTGAGGGGAAGAATGGAGCTATTGCTATCATTGGGTAGCCCCATCTGACCCAGTAATAATGCATTCTTTACATCAGTGTGTTTGTTGAACATTACGGTATATGTGTTGTTTCTAAGATTGTGCTCTCACTCACACATACATACATACAATGAGTGCATTAACCATTAAATATTAGTAAAATAATGTTCGCAAAATCAGAATACCAAAGAATTTTTTTTTTAACTGCTGGTCCAGCGATTGGTTTTGGTGGTACCATTTTTATAGATATTTGTGGCCAAACAAAAAATGTTTTCCCATTGTCACCGGCAGATGCACATCAGAAATAGCCAGCAGAATCGGCCAAGCCAAAATAGCATTCAAGAAGATGAAAAGCATTCTTACCAACAAATGCTTATCAATTAACATCAGGAAGAGAGTTCTTGAATGTTATATAGAACCAATACTATTGTACGGTTGCGAGGCGTAGACAGTCAACAAGCAAAGCCAGAACGAGATTGAGGCAGCCAAGATGTGGTTTCTAAGAAGAATGTTGAGAGTTCCATGGACAGCAAAGAAAACAATCGAGACAGACACAAATAGATCATTCATAAGGAAGATTAGGAAAAGACAGGCAACATTTATAGGCCATTTTATGAGGAAAGGGGAATTGGAACACCTGGTCACAACAGGAAAGCTGGAGGGAAGGAGAGCACCAGGTAGACCCAGGGAGAAGATGCTGGACGGACTTGCAGAGTGGCTGGGGACAAGGAGGGTGGAAGAGATGCTTGAGGCAACAAGTTATAGAGACAGATGGAAGTCCATAATCGCCAACGTCATGCGGGAAGGCACCTGATGATGATGATGATGATTGTCAGCTGCTTGCTAACCACTGTCACATGGCAGTGTGTGCTGGTTCTTTGTTGCCCAGATCATGTGCTCCCCCTAGTGGGGATGCCGGGGGCTCTTCCAGTATATATACTATCTCCACCTTCTGGAAATTCTGTGCTAGAAATTTCATCTTTTCTATCGCTCTCGTTTTCTTCCTCCTTTGCTTTCTGTCATTTTTTCCTGTCATATTCTGCCTTGCTGGTCCATTCACCTGTATGTGTTTGATAAAGTGTTACGTACTTTCTCTTAGGATTGATGATAAAGTTTACATACTTTCTCTTAGGATTGATAATTGGGTACATGTATTGAGTGCATTTTTGGCTTTAATGAAATGAGATATGCAGAAGCAATTTTTAGTAACTAAGGCCCGTTTTTATATGTTTTAGTGTCCTTAGTTATGTTTAAATTTGTATTCAGGTAATCCCAAGTGTGATAAATGGATGGAGTGTTCAGTGCCGGGGGATCTCCTTGGTTTATATGAGCAAATGCATTGATCTGTTTTTTTTTTTTCTTTCTTTCTGTTGAGGTACTGTGTGCGTATTTAACCCTGATATGGCTCTACGCAGTCGGCTGGGCTTTAAGCTTTTCACTTCCAACCGCAGAAGTAGCCGCAGTATAGGGGTCACTGCACTCTGAACACTGTTATGAAATGGAAAGTAAGCTGAAATCAAGTGACTGCAGTCACATGACCAGAGCACACTTTGGTGCAATGGCCGCGCACAAATTTTTTTATTTTGGGAAGTTTTGGGCCGAATTTTGATCAGATTTTTTTTGTTTGAAAAAGTGCTGACCGTATCGAAGCCCAAGATGGCGTCCAGACGCTATACTGTTGAGGAAGTAGCTCGATTCTTGATGGATTTACCTGATAATCCAGACAGTTCTGGTGATGAAAGTGGTGGCCATGGTGACAGAGATGTCATTGTTGTTCAACCAACAGAGGATTCTAGTTCGGACAGTGATTATCCTGAGGATTTTGTCGACATTCCAAGCACCTCAAGGTAGGCATGGTCGCGTGCGTGTTCGATCAAGTCATGGACAGACACGTGGCGGTGCTAGGAGTGAACCAAGCTGTGTTTCTGTAGCAGACGATAATTTTGATGTCGACATTCCAAAGGAGTACCCTACTTAGTACCACGGCCGCCATGGACCTACTGAGTTCCTGCCACTGGATGCATGTTGTGTGGACTTTTTTTACTTGTTTTCTGATGAAACTGTACTGCTTGTTTATAAAATTGTAAAAATTCTAAAGTCATTGATAATGCCAAACTCCTCCAAGATTATAAATTGTACACCATTTGTCATCATTTCTGCAAACAATAATCTTTATAAAACATTCACATTAATTGTTTTTTTTTTTTTAATCAACTCCTAATTATCTTTTGAAAAGTAAATTATCCCCCTTGACCAGGAGTTACCTGTGCTTGGATTGACAGAAAAACATCTGCAATAAATAGCCAGTTCATTTTCCTTCAAGAAAATATATAGTTTATTAGATATTAGGTAATTTAATTATTTTTTATTATTTTTTCTCTAATGTAACCCATTTTTTAGCAAAAAATCTGAAAAGTTCCAGAAGTCAAGGGGTTAAGCAATAGTAAGAATAAGAATAAAAGTAAGATTGTGTGCTTAGCCAGACAATTGGCACAGGAATGATGTCCTGACAGAAGTAATATTCTGGACAGGATTGCAATGAAATGGATGTTTAATTACACATACTGTACTGTGGCTCACTGATGCAATAAGCGACAGCGATTTGCCATTCCTGCCTTGTAACAATAAAGTCGGAAAGGACTGTAGCTCTGAGAGTACTCGTGCCTTGCGCATGCTTATACCAGTCCTCTTTTCTCGGCAGCCATTTTCCAGCTCACCTGGATGCTCTGAGCAGCTAAGTATTTTTCTACTTTGCTTGCAATTGATAGATTGTAGTTGCTGTTTTGTGTTGTCTTGCCTATGTTTTCGTTTAAGGGAGAAACTTATGTGAAGCAGACCGACGGTTTGCCCGGTGCGCCAAAACCCTCTCTCTCTTCATCTTTGTCTCTCCCTCCTCTGTCTTCTTCGTCTACTCTCTCTTACTCTCTTGAAACATCATTGCAACTCAGCTGCAGTTCTGTTGCGGTGACCACAAGCCCTCAACTCAGGTGCGGTTCTGTTGAGTTTTCGTCATCTTGCGGCCTTCTCGTAGCCCCTCACAGTAATTGACTCAGCTGCGGTTCTGTCGATTCCGTACTCGCCCCCTTTGTACAGCTCAGCTGCACACATTTCAGTTAATTTGGCTGAAGGGTGACATGGGCACAGGTCTCCTTCGGCCTGTCACATGAACATGCTGGAACTGGCGGCAGTTTTTCAAGCCTTCAGACAGTTTCTCCCATTTCTGAAGGGAAAACATGTTCCCTTCAACACGGACAACACTACTGTGGCTTGTTACGTCAACAAGCAAGGGGGCGCCTGCTCCCACTCCTTGTCTCGGAGAGCAGAACAGCTCCTCTGGTGCGAGTAACGGTCCATTCGGATCTCAGCAAAGCATGTCCCGGGAAAGATCAACATACTTGCGGACTCCCTCAGCGGCTCCCACATGATTATTCCCGTAGAATGGCCACTGGTCCATGCAGTTTTGGAGCCAGTGTGGGCAGCGTGGTTCAAACCACAAGTGGACCTGTTTGCCACCAGGTTCAACCGCCGTCTTCATCTGTATGTTTCTCCAGTCCTGGATCCGGCGGCTTGGCTGTGGATGCTCTGTCCATTCCATGGTCAATCCTGACGGGCTATGCCTTCCCTCCGTTCCCCATACTGGGAAAAGTTTTGTGGAAGGCGAAGGAAGACCCGGCCACGATGATTCTCGTGGCGCTTTGATGGCTGGACCAAGCATGGTTCCTGGAACTGCTGCACCTGTCCCATGTGCCTCCAACCAAGGTCAGGCATTCCGAACGATAATCCAGAAGTTCTAAACCTTCATGCGTCGCTGCTGTGCGGGACTCGAAGTCTTCATTAGGCTTGTCCCCGGCAGTGATCGGCCTTGTGGAGCAAGCTCACAGACCGGGCACTCAGGGAGTGTATAAGTTCCACTGGAATGGTTGGCTTTCTTGGTGCTCCTCAGATGCGGACTTCCTCCTTACGAGCCTATCAGGGAGTGTTCTCTCAAGTTCTTCTCATTCAAGACGGCCTTTCTCATTTCTCTAGTGTCGGGGAGGCGCTGTAGTGAAGTGCATGTTCTTAGTGGACTCCCCAGGGATGTAGCTTTCGAACCTGATGGCTCAGTGTCTCTCTGCCTACTCCTGGAATTCTTGGCCAAGAACCAGTCGCCAAGTTCTCCTTCTCTGTCTATCTCCATTCATCCCCTGACGTCTGTCCTTGCTCCGGATGATGCAGACCGCACGCTCTACCCTGTATGCGCCCTGCGAGTGTATAGAAAGCAGACGAAATCTCGCTAGACGCAGCGCCACCTCTTTCTCTCTCACAACGAAAGTTATAAGAAAGACATTCGACGCGCATCAATCTCTCGATGGCTGAGGGATGTCATGCAAGGCCGGGCTCAGGTTTGGCTGTCTTCTCCCTGAGGCCCCATGAGATTCGAGCATGGGCTTTGTTGCTGGCGATCACTCACAATGCCAGCCTCCAGAGTGTCCTGGATGCTGCGTATTGGCATTCCCCGGGCACGTTCATTCAATTCTGCCTGCGCGACGTCTCCTGTCAGCGTGAAGATGGATCCAGGGATATCGCTTCAGCTGTGGTGGCTCAACACCCCATCTCTGCCACACGCCCTGACTCGTCTCATTCCCCCAAGCGTTAACCAGGTAAGCCTTCCTTCTGTGTAGTGCTATTCTGCATCAGTGAGCCATGGTACAGTATGTGTAATTAAAAGGAAATTTTCCTTCTAAAATTACGTTTAATCTAACATACTTACTCTGGCTCACGCAGAGTCCCTTCCTTCCTTCCCGCCTTCCTGGTTCCTTCAATTTCACAGTCAAGGTGTTGGTTTCCTCGAAAAGAGGACTGGTATATGCATGCGCAAGGCACGAGTACTCTCAGAGTTACAATCCTTTCGGACTTTATTTTACGAGGCAGGAATGGCAAATCGCTGCCGCTTATTGCATCAGTGAACCACAGTAAGTATGTTAGATTGAACGTAATTTTAGAAGGAAAATTTCCTTTAATTGGATAGTAGAATCCATCACTTTGTGGAGGAAGTTTGGAATGAACATATGGTGGTTTGATTTTGATATTGGTTCAGGGACATGTGTTCATCAAAAAGACTGTCAGTCATGATCAAATCTGGTAAGCTAGGCCTACAGCCATGGATACAGTCAGTTTTGTTTCTTCCTTTAGCAAGATAAGATATACTGTGTGAAGGCTGATTTTCAGTGTAAGTTGTAAAAGTGTTCTCACTGATTTTTGTGTCCTTTGGATTGGTTCTGACACATACAAACATACACATGTACAGGTGTGTGTGTGTGTGTGTGTGTGTGTGTGTGTGTGTGTGTGTGTGTGTGTGTGTGTGTGTGTGTGTGTGTGTGTGTGTGTGTGTGTGTGCATACATTGTTAAATGCATGTTCACACACAAGCGCTTACAGATATATGCATTTTTTTTATATTGACTGTACCAGTGTCTTTGGGTATGCATGTCTATAATGTTCATGCTCTTGCTTGTGTGCATATGCATGCTGAAGGGTGTGTGTGCGTATGTGTGTGTGTGTGTGTGTGTGTGTGTGTGTGTGTGTGTGTTTGTTATGTGGACACATGTGCATGCTTGAGTTGATGCATGTGGACATGTTCACCTGTTTGACTCTGTCTGTGAAAAAATGTTTTGTTTTTGATGCAGGCTCCCCATGCAACAACTTCCGTGGCTACTGTGACGTGTTTCACAAATGTCGAGGTGTAGACGCCGATGGTCCTTTGGCTCGTTTGAAAAACCTTATCTTTGACCCCAAGACACTGCAAAGCATCAAGGACTGGATTGTGGTAGGTACATAGCAAGATAACAAGATGACAAGATTATATTTTAGCCCATTGCACAGACACAAGGAAAATGTTTTGGCTATACATGCAATCACACTCAAGCCTCACAACAGTAATTAATATTCAACATCATAAAAGACATATTCATCAGTCATCCACAGAATTGAAGAAACACACGCGCACGCGCGCACACACGCACACACACACACACACATGGGACTTAAACAATATTTTGCTGGTTGTGTCATTTCTTCTTCCTTTGGTGTTGTGTGCTTGTGTATTTATGAGAGTGACGTTTGTTTGAGTGCATTCTATAAGAACCAAACAGTGGGGAACGTCTGGTATTGGTCGGTATAGGACGACACATTTTGTGTGTGACCATGTCTCATTCACTGGCTACTTTGCCTGCCATATTTTGTTTCCATAGGTTTTTTTTTTCCCCATTTTTTAAGAGGTTTGAGAGTGTATGTTCATTCCTGCTTTGGCCATAGCTGACAAATACAAGATACTCCATTATCTCAGTGGAGTTAGCAATCAGAGGAAGTCAGTGTTCCTTCAAATCGCACAGTTTTGATCAAAGTGTACAAAATTACCAAAAATCAACCACAGAAAGGATATGAAACAAACACCACTGAAAATGAGAGAAATGAATTTTTGAAATACTGCTATTTGAAGTGAATATCCTTGACAGGTTTTTTTGTAATAAGTAATCCAAAAAGGTATGAATAGTAAAAAAAACCAAAAAGTTTTGTGACTCACTTTAATTCTCAACCATAACGTACTCATACAAGATCAGTACCACATGATTAATTTTTCTGCTCTGATGGAGATACTGGTTAAGGGAAAGACACCAAATTAATCACGAATCCACACTACACTCTGATACTTTTACCTGAGTTTCCTTGTTGAAACACATGTGGTTCTGGGACCTCATTCGCTGTGGGTCATTCAGACTCAAGTAAAAGTATCATTAAATAGAAAATAAAAGATTCGCTGTAGATCTGAGGGTCTCAGGATCAGGATTAATTCTCTTGATTTTCGTACACACAAGAAGAATGGTTAAAATCAGTCTGATGCATGGGGCTGAAATGCTCTCAAGTGAAAATGACAGTGTGGTAACTCTGTATCAGACAAGACTTCATTGAGTTAAAAATACTTTACTGATAGTCTGCATTGACTGCCTTCTGGTGAAAATAGTTACTCAGAATCTATATCGATAGTCTTCTAGGGCAAACACTGACCCCAAATCTGAATTACTTGTCTTCTGGTTGAAAGACTTGCTTAAAATCTTCATTAATTGTCGTCTGGTGAAAACACTCAAAATCTTCACTGATTGTTTCTGATAAAAAGACTTATTCAAAATCTACATTGATTGTCTTGTGGTGAAAAAGACTTACTCAAAATCTGCGTTGATTGTCTTCTGGTGAAAACACGTACTCAAAATCTGTGTTGATTGTCTACTGGTGAAAACACTTACTCAAAATCTGCTTTGATTGTCTTCTGGTGAAAACACTCAAAATCTGCATTGATTGTCATCTGGTGAAAACACTTACTCAAAATCTGCATTGATCGTTGTCTGGTGAAAACACATTATAACAGTGTGATATGGATTGTTATGAAGTGTCATATTACAATGTGGTGCATGTATGGATTGTTATGAAGTGTGAGAACTTTAATTTCAGCTGGATTACAGTGTGGTATGGATTGTTATGAAGTGTGAGAACTTTCATTTCAGCTGAATTACAGTGTGGTATGGATTGTTATGAAGTGTGAGAACTTTCATTTCAGCTGGATTACAGTGTGGTATGGGTTGTTATGAAGTGTGAGAACTTTCATTTCAGCTGGATTACAGTGTGATATGGATTGTTATGAAGTGTGAGAACTTTCATTTCAGCTGAATTACAGTGTGGTATGGGTTGTTATGAAGTGTGAGAACTTTCATTTCAGCTGGATTACAGTGTGGTATGGATTGTTATGAAGTGTGAGAACTTTCATTTCAGCTGGGTTACAGTGTGGTATGGATTGTTATGAAGTGTGAGAACTTTCATTTCAGCTGGATTACAGTGTGGTATGGATTGTTATGAAGTGTGAGAACTTTCATTTCAGCTGATTACAGTGTGGTATGGATTGTTATGAAGTGTGAGAACTTTCATTTCAGCTGGATTACAGTGTGGTATGGATTGTTATGAAGTGTGAGAACTTTCATTTCAGCTGGATTACAGTGTGGTATGGATTGTTATGAAGTGTGAGAACTTTCATTTCAGCTGGATTACAGTGTGGTTTGGATTGTTATGAGGTGTGAGAACTTTCATTTCAGCTGGATTAGTGTGGTATGGATTGTTATAAAGTGTGAGAACTTTCATTTCAGCTGGATTACAGTGTGGTTTGGATTGTTATAAAGTGTGAGAACTTTCATTTCAGCTGGATTACAGTGTGGTTTGGATTGTTATGAGGTGTGAGAACTTTCATTTCAGCTGGATTAGTGTGGTATGGATTGTTATAAAGTGTCATAATTTACATAATATCTGTGGATCGCATTGTGTCTATAGTATGGGTTTTATTCCTTGTCTCTTTCAAGCATAAATAGTATGCCCACCTTCCGGAAATTCTGTGCCAGAAATTTCCTCTTTTCTGTCACTCTCTTTGTATTTGCCTTGTTCCTTTGCTTTCTGTCATTTCTTCCTATCATTTTCTGCCTTGCTGGTCCATTCACCTGTATGTGTTCGATAAAGTCTTACGTACTTTCTCTTAGGATTGATAATTGGGTACATGTATTAACTCACTCGCTGCCACTGTCTGCATATGCGGACATCGTATGACGAAGCGTTAGCGACCAAGATCCACATATACAGATTCGGATTTTGAAAATTCGCGCTGTCCGAGTGACATATCAGGTACGAAACTCAAGAACGGAGATGATTCCTTAGTTATCCCTTACCAACTTTTCATTCACTTGTGCTGCGTGTGATGTGTGAGTCACTCGCTAGCCAATGAGAACAAAGAGCACTGTTGGTCAGCTCTGCTCCATGATTGGCAAGATGGCGTTGCGACAAAGTGTTTGACACAGTAAGGCTGGTGATTTATTAGTTAGCATTGAAGACGCACTGGAATTGATCCAGACTGAAGGGTCAGATGTCGAAGAAGACATCAGCGATTCTTCTGATGAGGATTTCGATTCCTACAGTGTGGAGACAGTCGTGGATTCCGACAGTGAAGTGGTCGCTGATAGTGGCGAGGAAGCAGACGAAACTGTGCCAGCACATGGGCTCAGCAACAAGCGTCTGATTCGGACACTGACACTGAAATCGGCAAAGAAGTTGACGATATTAGGGCTGTGTTTACTGATGATTGGACTGACAATTTAGATTTCTTTCCTCTCGATCATCCTTTCACAGTGTCACTTGCCATGAGCTTTTTCACTCCAGGAAAGACTACAGCCAGTGATATGTCACCAGTGTTTTGCGTACAGTGAACTCTTTTTTTTTTGTTTTTCTGTATTTTCACTTTTTTTTTGTATTTCATGTTCTCTATCACCTGCTTGTGCTAGAATGTGATGTAGAACATTTCTTAGCTGAAAAGGAACATTTGGAATATATATTTCTGATAGCTGCGAAAGTGCTAAAAAATAAAAAACTTGAGATACCCCTTTTACCACCAAGATGGTGAGTGAATTACTGTATTCTTTGTTCAAATATACACTAATATGCATTGCATGCACTCACTAAATTTCAAGTGTCTGTCTGCTCATATATAATTGTTATAATTTTTTTCCTAACCTATACAAACCCTGGGTATTCAGGGATCAGCAAGGGGAAAAACTCATGGCATGGAGTGAGTTAAGCATCTAGGGAAATGAGATAGAGGGAAGCAATTTTAGGTAATTCAGGCCTGCTTTATATATATGTTTTAGTGTCCTTAGTTATGTTTATATTTTATTGAGGTGTGTTGTTTAAATCCCCTGTGTGATAAATTGGACAGAGTGGTCAACGCCAGGGGTATCTCCTTAGATTATACGCGTGAATGCATTGATATGTGTACATAGTTTTCTTTTTTTTTTTTCTTGTTGAAGTATTGTGTGTGTTTTGAAATGGTTATAGCCCTGATATTGCTCTATGCATTCTGCTAGGCTTTAAACAAAAGCAACAATAACAGTAACCCTTCTTAAAAAAATTTTTTTTTAAGGATCATCGCACTCTGGGAGGTTACCTTTGTGCTCACTTTTTTTTTCCCCGTCCCATTTTCTATGCCATCTTAATGGCCACAGAAGCTGTGACGATTATTTTTTTCTTTTTTTACAATGCGATGATGATGATGTTGATGAGGATGATAATCATGATGCTATGGAGTTCCATCTAATATTGAGACTGTGTGACAGGGTTGTACTTTATGCTTACTATCATGATATGTCCTGGCATCAACCAGGCTTGAGTGATACAGACACTTGCGGTGCTGTTCAGAAGATTTGAGCAACACCCTCAATGATGCACCCGTGAAGTGGATGAGACTCGACTGTGTGGTCCCAGTCTTCCCAATGAGCCCATAGCACGCCCAACTCTGTGTAGGAGCTGGTTAGAGCTGAAAAATCCCACAAAGGGGCTGATGGGGATTCGAACCCACAAGCTTCCAGTCGGTAGTCCGTTGTGTTAACCACTACACCACGGTGACTGATACAGTAACGGTAACCTGGCGTCATGGTTGCAGATCCACTGGTGGGCGGTGATGCTGATGAGCACTGGCCTGGTGGTGGTGATGGCCGTGTTCATCAAGGTGTGCGCCGTCCATACCCCCAGCAGCAACCCCCGCAAGTCCAAAGCACGCAAGCTGACCATGACCTTGCGTCGCTCCCACCACCGCAACCACCGTGCCCACAGCGCGCAGACGGCGGCCTTGACCCAGACCACGGCCCTGACTTCTCAACCCCAGCGCAGCGGCAGAGGTGGAGGAGGAGGAGGAGGAGGAAGTCGAAGCAGTGGTGCGGCTGCGGGGTCCAGTCAGGGATCGTCAGAAGGATCGGAGGGGTCAAGGGTGGCACAGGGTAACAAGCCCAGTGCCGGGGCGACGGTTGCTGTGGCAACTACGGCGTCTGGGGGAAGTGGTAATGGTGGTGCGGCAGCTGTTGTTGTGGAAAAGTTTCGGGTGAGTATGATGAGGTGTCCTGTGATTGGCTAAAATGAAAGTGTGTGTAATGGACCAGCGATGTTGTGTGTGTGTGTGTGTGTGTGTGTGTGTGTGTGTGTGTGTGTGTGTGTGGTGTGTTCATATGTTTGTTTCATTTGTATATATGTATATACAAATGCCACATTGATGTTAAAGAAAAACTTATCTACCCCTTGTACTAGCAGTAGTAGTAGTAGTAGTAGTAACAGCAACAGCAATGGTGGTAGTAGTAGTAGTAGTAGTAGTAGTAACAGCAGCAGCAGTAGCAGTAGTAGTAGTAATAGTAGTAGTAACAGCAGCAGCAGTAGTAGTAGCAACAGCAGCAGCAGCTGCAATAGTAGTAGTAGTAGCGCAGCAGCAGCAGCAGCAGCAGCAGCAGCAGCAGCAGCAGCAGTAGTTGTAGTAGTAGTAGTGGCGGCAGTAGTAGTAGCAGCAGCAGCAGTAGTTGGCATAGTAGTAATAGTAGTAGTAGTAACAGCAGCAGCAGTAGTTGTCATAGTAGTAGTAGTAGTAACAGCAGCAGCAGCAGTAGTAGTAGTAGTAGTAGTAGTGACAGCAGCAGCAGTAGTAGTAGTAGTGACAGCAGCAGCAGTAGTAGTAGTAGTAGTAGTGACAGCAGCAGTAGTAGTAGTAGTAGCAACAGCAGCAGCTGCAATAGTAGTAGTAGTAACAGCAGCAGCAGCAGCAGCAGCAGCAGCAGTAGTAGTAGTAGTAGTAGTAGTGGTAGTGGCAGTAGTAGTAGTAGTAGTAGTAGCAGCAGCAATAGTTGTCATAGTAGTTATAGTAGTAGTAGTAGCAGCAGCAGCAGCAGCAGCAGTAGTAGTAGCAGTAGTAGTAGTAGCAGTAGTAGTTGAGTAGTAATAGTAGTTGTAGTAATAGTAATAGAAGTAATAGTAATAGTAGTCGTTATAGTAGCAGTAGTAGTAATAATAGTAGTAACAGTAACAGTAGAACAGTAGTAGTAGTAGTTAAAAAAATGATTGTCTAATCCGACACCTCTCTCCATCTTCCAGTAACAGTAGAACAGTAGTAGTAGTACCAAAGAAATAAGAGGGAAGCAGGGAGAATTTTTATAACATAATCAAAGGACATAACTCTTGAGAATTATCTCCCATGTTGTATAGAACTTCTCAAATCCAACACAGTTTGCGCTACCCATTCAGCTAGCATAGAAGCAGATACAAAGTACAAAAACAGTAAGCTCAGAACACTCCTCGTTGTCAGGCTCGCTAAGACCTGATCTTTCTAAGAGGGATAGACAGAATTTACAGACCTAATTACTTATCTCCCCAACACACAGTAATGGTCAACAAACAACTATTTTTTTCATTCACCCATATTTAATAGCTGTCATCCAACAATACAGGAGTTCACAAATTACACATTAACATATATCTTAATCGCAATTGTTCACTGCACACACACGCACGCATGCACGCACACACGCACGCACGCACGCACGCACGCACGCACGCACACACACACACACGCACACACACACACGCACACACACACACACACACAACTAGCTGCTCCACCCACACATTTCAAACATCTACATCCAAACGCCCCACAGCACCAAGCACCAGGACTCTAACAGCGAGTGCACAGAGTTACTCGACTGCACAGTCGACCTGACGCTGGCCCTTTGCTATGGCAGTCTTAACCCAAACGCTGTCTAACCTAGCTTGGCAGTCCCAGGCTGGTTAAACCCACGAAACTGTTCTCAAAACAAGTCCAACATCACGAATTTCATCAAATAACCACACAACGTACTAACATTGTATAATCCACAGTGTTTCACATTTAATTGATTTTATCAAGATTTTGCGCTATATAAATAAAATATTGTATTGTATTGTATTGTGTTGTATTGTATAGTTAAAGGCTCAATCAAATTATGATAAGCTTAATACCACAAAAGAAAACATAAACCCTTGAAATTTTGTTAAACTCTTAACTGAAATGAACTGGAGGTTAGATATAAGTAATCATCACGTTGCACAAGGCAAGGTAAATGATTTAACTTAGCCCTGACCAAATTCTATTAACATATATGAAGATGACAATTTCACTATCCATCCCAACGCACATACATAGTAGAATCGCACAACCATCACACATTCCTTGGCAAATTCTTCCGACAGCACACTGACAACCAGAACTGTAGCACGTAGCAAACGAGCGAGGAAGAAAAAATCCCTGATCCGCCAGTACTTGCACAGAGTTCTGGTGAAGGGTGGTCGATTTTGGATTTGTGATGTGTTGGTTGGACGGCACAGGTCCGCAAATAAGGCTACTGGAGCAACAGGATGCAAATATTTAATTTTATGAACTGTTTTGCCAAGGACTGGAGGAGTGTTCTGAGCTTACTGTTTTTGTACTTTGTACCTGCTTCTATGCTAGCTGAATGGGTAGCGCAAACTGTGTTGGATTTGAGAAGTTCTATACAACATGGGAGATAATTCTCAAGAGTCATGTCCTTTGATTATAGTAGTAGTAGTAGTTAAAAAAATGGCTGTGTAACCAGACACCTCTCTCCATCTTCCAGGAACCCCCACCTCCATACACCAGTGCTTTGTTGCCGGGCAACAGCAATCTGCCGCCTCACGGTAAAGGTAAACGAGGAAAACGACGAGAGCGAGGAGTGGAACTGCAGCGTCTGTGACAGGACCACAAAGCACATTATGGGAAACAGGTCGCTTACTGACAAAGTGAAACTCGTTCTCACATACTGTTAACATAAACATGCCCATTCACAACACAACAAAATCATCTCTTATTTTTGTTTTTGCCAGTCATTGTTGGATTTCTGTCTAAAAGTGAACAGTTGGTTGTTTGATGAAACGTTTTCACCTGCTATGAAAACATGAAGGTAAATTACAGCAACAGTGAATGACGTGTGGTAAGGTTTGTGAGTGTTGATGTAGGATTTCTGCCTAAAAGTGAATGGATGTATTCGCATCACATCTCATTTTGCTTCAAATACATGCTTTCAAGAGTGAAGGAGCTTCATGGTTTCTTGACTGTATGGAATTTTCTTCCCACCTGGGTGTTGTCTCCGCTGTCTGGAACGAGTTTCATGTTGTGCGAGTGATGTGTGTGTGTTGAGTGTAGACTGGGAACCAGAATCATGAAGCCATTTTGTATGTTTGCCGATACGCTTGGAATGAATGTGATACGTGACAAATCTTGTTTCATAAAAACTGATTGGAAAGCAGATTTGACTGTCATATGAAAATTTTGTGTCTGTTGAATAAAACTAACAAACAAAAACCAAAGGACTGCTTTGCCTGAGTTCTCCATGACAGGGTGAGTCGGCTGGATTCGGCTGTACATCAAGTTTTGTGTACGACATGTTATTAAACTGGGTGAGTGCTTCTGACAATTGTATTGATGAGGAAGGGACATGACAGATCATCACTTGATGCCGCTGATGTTCATTTGTTCGTCTGACATCGTTCTTCATCTTCGCTTGTTGGGAAGGGACAGCAGTGAATGATTCAGATGGTTACAATGTGAAAATGTGGCTGTTCGCCTTCTGTTGTATGTGTGACAATATCTGAAAGTGATTGTGTTGCCTGTACAAGATATTTCTGACAGAGAAATGGTAACAGTTGTTTTTGATATGTTTTTGATGTTATCTTATTGATTCATGTAGGGTTTTGAACAAGAAGCTCCATCATGTTCAGAGTTGTTTTTGATATGCTATCTTATTGAGTCGTGTAGGGTTCTAACAAGAAGCTGTGTACATGACAGATGAAGTGATTGTGTTGATGATTTGTTGGTGTGGATGAAATGATGAAAACAGTGATATTCCTGTGGATGAGTTGCTTGCTGGCAGCTGGTGACAGTATTAAGGTATTTGCCTGACTTCTGTGAGACTCTGTATCTGCACAACAGTCAGGCTGTTAACACCCCTAGAATATGATGTACTGTGTAGTTACAGTGTAAAACACTTTATTGAATTAAAAATGTATATTAGGAGAGATGTCTTTTGTCATGTTACCAGCAGGCAAAGTGTATGATATTGTGTGCAATCCATTGACAGTTGTCTGTACTCACCTGTCTGATTACCAAATGTTAAGGATGTAAAATTTTCAGAGGCGGAGTATGTTTTTAGAATGTGGACATGTATTAAAAACACTGATGGCTTAGTCACCATAAGTAATACTACTGTCTCCTCTGTAATGACAGTGATTACAATGATGCTTTATTTTCATTGGTCACACTTACTGTCAGTACTAAAAGCCGTTTTTCATGGTTGAGTTTTGCTTGTGAGAGATATAGTTTTTTGGATATAGCAGAACAGTGTCATTATGGCACAGGTGAAGTTTCACCAGTCATACTTGAATAAAAGCAGTTGAGTATAAACTTTGAAAGAAGTTTCACCAGTTACACTTGAACAAAAGCTGTCGTGTACGTACTTTGAAAGAAGTTTATAACCAATTATACTAGAATTAATAAGAAAGCAGTTGTGTATAAACTATGAAAGCAATTTCACCAATTATACTGGAATAATAGCAGTTGTGTATAAATTATGAAAACGGTTTCACCAGCTATACTAGAATAAAAGCAGTCATATATAAAAGAGTGAGCAAAGAAGTATGAGGCCATTTTGTTATCTAGTATACTGGTTTGTTAGCTGATTTATTAGACCAGTTTGTACTGATGTACCATTTGTCATCAGTGTGGCCAAGACAGTTCATGATGGTCACACTCAAACAGCAGGATTGTGGTCTGAATTCAACAGGGTTGTGGTCTGAATTCAACAACAGGATTGTGGTCTGAATTCAACAGGGTTGTGGTCTGAATTCAACAACAGGATTGTGGTCTGAATTCAACAGCAGGATTGCAGTCTGATTTCAACAGCAGGATTGTGGTCTGAATTCAATGTCATCAGTGAGGGGCATGATAGCCACTAGGTCAGGGCGTTGGACTAGCAATTGAAAGGTCGCATAATATAATGCCCGCACAGTGTAGACGATGTCAGGGCTCCCAATTTTCCAATTTTTCTCAGAAATCCAAGAAAATCCACAGGCTGCTTCCGAGAAAAAAATGTGCTTTCTGAGAAAATAAAGTATTTGACTGATAATTTTTGTTCTTCTGCAAAACGTTGGGCTGTTTGTCGGTCTGGTGATCTCGTAGCAGGCGATGAAACTCCGGGAAGGGGGATAAATCCGGTATCATTTTCCGCTTAAGTCACCTCTGGTGTTTTTTTGTTTATCAGGCACGGTTTGTTTTCAGAACCAGTTGCAAAACTTTTGAAGAGTGTGACTATGTCATGAGCCGATATTCTGGAGAGAGGGTCTGCTGCAGCGAAAACATTTGACAAAGACTGAAAAAATAAGCAGTGTTGGGAGTGGATTTCACAAAAAATTTATGTCATGGAAATTATCATTGCTTTCAAAAGTAAGAAGCTGGCATAGCCTACTATGTCTTGTGCCGCAGTGAAGTCAGTTAAAATAACTTTCAGACCATTTCAAGTCAAAGAAGCATCAGATGAGGCAGAAAACTGCAAAGAATCATAAAGCTGTTCAATCTAGGTGGTGGTTTAAAGTTTGTTGGAGCATACATTAGTAAAAGTACTTGCCAAATTATTTTTCTTGAAATCTGACACCAGTATGTGTAAGTTATTTACTTCAATACAAGTGATCATAAACAAGCCTAAAGTTGTGCCAGAAGTGTCAGATTGCACTATTTTGCATCTATATTAAAAAAAATTTTATATGCCCCTGGAACCCCCTAGATTTTCAGTTTTTTTCATTTGGCATTGGGGTCCCTGGATGTGCGGACGATTTTGAGAAGGTGTTGCTTGGAGCGCTAAACCAAACCAAAGAAACCACTTCATTGGGCATTGATCATCAGCAACATAAAGAGTCTTGACTGTGAAGGAACTGTTTTCTCTCTTGTAACCTTCATTGGTTGCTGAGTTTGAAGATTTCAGCATTTCACTGACTGTGTGTGTTTCAGCAAATGTTGAACACTGTCCTGATAGTGTACCTGGGGTGATAAACACTTGCATGACTTGTCCATTGCCTTGTCTTGTCTTCACCATGCTCACATCAGAAAATGGACGAGTACCTACCTCTCACAACAGCATTGTCATTTCATGGTGACATCAGTGTCCACACAGCAGCAGACAAGGAATTGACAACAGGCCAGCAGGGTATTAACAGTATTATCACACATACAGCAGACAAATAAGACACCCCCCTCCCTACTTACACCCTCGAAAGAAAGTGCGGCATCATTTGAAATTATCAGTGAAGTGTTGGCATTGCAGACGTAAACTAACCTGGAGCTGGAACCAGAAAAACACGAAAATCAAATCAAATCGCGTGTTTAGTACAACCAGCTAAGACAGGCGCAAATTTTTCTCCAACTGGCCTTTGTCAAGTGTGAATGTAAGATCACAAACAAACAAACACTAAATACCAAAATTAGGAGAAAAAGACTGAAACTTCCCCGCTGCTTCATCCAGTGGGAGTTTTTCTGGTTCCTGTTTGCTTGAACGATGGCTGTCGCACTTGTTTTGGATAACTTAGAACTGGTCATTTTAATTTACACTGTGGATTCGGGTTGAGAAAATATTGGTAGTAAAGAAAGTACTACCTGGTACAAAAGTTACTGTGCAGGCTAAAGACTTTATGATGCTATGATTCAATTATTCAGCTGTCTGTATATCAGGTTGGTGATGACAGTCACAGAGTTGTATGAAGACCTTAAGAATGATTCAGTTATTTAGCTGCCTGTGTTCCTAATCACTGGTGAAATTCCTAGTTGTATGAATAGAATAACTTGATCATGTGATAAAATTATATTTTGTATGTCATGAAATATCAGCAAGTAGTTATTATGTCCTTCAACACCGATGTGTGATCATCATTTACTTGAACATTTTGCCTTTCTGAAGGTCCAGAAGAGATGGAAATCTGTAGTGTTGTTCTCTGTGTCTGAAAGTGTGATAGTATGTCAACAGATATTTGATTGTTTAGTTGTAATACTGAAATGAATGTAAAGAAATCAATACAGTAGATATAATGATTACACTGTCTGTATTAGTCAGACAGGTTGAAGAGGTCTGATAGTGATGATGTATATACATATACATCTATATGTATATATATATGTGTGTGTATATATATATGTGTGTGTGTATACACACACACACACACACACACACACACAACACACACACACACACACACACACACACACCACAATATATATATACATATATATATAGATATATTATATATATATATATAATATATATATATATATATATATATGTTTGTACATATACATACATATACATATATAGATATATAGACAGATGTATAGATTGTGTGTGTGTGTCTATATCTAGATATATATATGTGTTTGTGTGTACACACACACACACACACACACACACACACACACACACACACACACACACACACACACACACACACACACACACACACACACACACACACACACACACATATATACATTTATCATGATTTCCAGCTGCCAGATAACAAAGGCTGGTACTTTGGCAGTCTGCATGGGTGTGTGAAAGTTCCTGCTTGTTGTGTTCAATGAAGTAAGTAAATGGTGTGGATGAACTGGCAGTTTGATACTTGACAGAATGGAAGGAGAAGCAGAACTGTCAAAAAATGTGGTTTTTAGTTAAATTGTTGGATCATAAATTCCAGCCAACATTTCTGTTCTCATTCAGCGTGAATGTGAAATAATGACTTTTTAAATTGGGACGCTTGGATTGATGACTTGTTCACATTTTACTTGTATTTCTGCCGCGGCATTTTCACCCCAGACTGTCTTGACGATAAGTGATAAATCTGTCATATTGTACATTTTTCCACTCCCTATGCCTTTGTTGGTCTGTGTTGCTTGATGTGTCTGATAGGGACACGTCTCTCCAGACATCAGAGACAGGTCCACTCAGTCTGAGGGGTAGAATTTACTGGAAGGAAACGTAAGACAGAATCATGACAGGACCAGGTATCTGTGGATAGGACCAGGTCTTTGTGTTTTCCTTCATTTACCGATTTTACCATCGTTTCATTTAGCACTGAATGTGGATGTCGACTTGTGTGCGATCTTGATGGAATGCTGTGTAGCTTTCGGCAGTTATTGGAGGTGCGTGTTCAGTGCTTGTGCGGCTGTTCTAAATGAAACTACAGTGTTCTTTGTTTCTGTGGCTTTTGGAAACTTGTTGGTGCAGCTAACAGTTTTTAAGTTTAACCCTTTGACCCCTGCACCCTGTCCACCAGCTTCCTGCATTGCCGACCATGCTAGCCAAACAAAAACTTGACCTTTGACTCCCTCACCCTATCCACCAGCTTCCTGCAGGAAGCTGTTGGATAGGGTGAGGGAGTCAAAGGGTCAAGTTTTTGCAGTTGCTGGGTAGGGTGCGGGAGTCACAGGGTTAAAGAACTAGTGTAATAAGAAAAACGTCCATTGTGACCATACATGCTGATGTGGTCAAGATGTCTAGAGCTGTGTAAATGTCAGTGTATCACACCTGGTGGTTACGGCCAAGTAAAGGGACCAAGCATAAACCCCTAAGTTCTCACAACACTATAGCTGTATCTGTGTGTGTATGCCGGCTTTGGTTCCAGCAAATTCTTCCAGGTTTGTAGAATTCAGAGATGGAGTTTGTAGACTGTAGGTGGAGGTATCTATAGTATTTGGATGGAGGTATCTCTGTAGGCTGCAGAGGTATCTATAAGATTCTGATGAACGTATCTATAGGATTTAGGTGGAGGTACCTTATAGGATTCAAATCGGGGTGTGTATGGGATTCAAAGGAAATCTGTTGGCAACAGATAGAGGTATCCATAGGAGATATGTATAGGTTGTAGATGGAGGTATGTATAGGATTCATGTGGAGGTATCTATAGGGTATACATGGAAGTATACATAGGTTACAGATGGAGGTATGTATGGTATTCTGATGGAGGTATCTACAGGTTATTGATGGAGGTATCTATAGGTTATAGATGGAGGTATCTATAGGTTATAGATGGAGGTATCTATAGGTTATAGATGGATGTATCTATAGGTTATATATGAAGGTATCTATAGGTTACAGATGGAGGTATGTATAGGATTCTGACAGAGGTGTCTGTAGGTTATAGATGGAGGTATGTATAGGTTATAGATGGAGGTATCTATAGGTTACAGATGGAGGTATGTATAGGATTCTGATGGAGGTGTCTATAGGTTATAGATGGAGGTATCTATAGGTTATAGATGGAGGTAAGTATAGGTTATAGATGGAGGTATGTATAGGTTAGAGATGGAGGTATATCTAGGATTCTGATGAAGGTGTCTATAGGTTATAGATGGAGGTATATATATAGGTTATAGATGGAGATATGTATAAGATTCTGATGGAGGTATCTGCAGGTTATAGATGGAGGTACCTATAGGTTATAGATGGAGGTATGTATAGGATTCTGATGGAGGTACCTATAGGTTATAGATGGAGGTATGTATAGGATTCTGATGGAGGTACTTATAGGTTATAGATGGAGGTATGTATAGGATTCTGATGGAGGTATCTGTAGGTTATAGATGGAGGTATGAATAGGAATCAGATGGAGGTACCAATATATTATAGGTGGAGGTATGTATAGGATTCAGATTGAGGTACCTGTAGGTTATAGGTGGAGGTATTATAGGATTCAGATAAGTATGTATAGGATTCAGATGGAAGTATGTATAGGATTCAGATGGAGGTATGCATAGGATTCAGGTGGAGGTAACACAGTATGAAGTGACTCTTGTCATACCCGTAGAGGGAGACAACTGAAAGGACTTGAGTCAGGAAATGGGTTTTTCTTGTGACTGTTGTCTACAGACAGCTTGTTCTATCTTTCCTGGACTTAAGGTCTGCTTGATGGACCTTCCTTCTTGGAGGTTTTTTGTTTGATTTTTTGAAAGTTGTGATATGTCACTATGTGAAGTGTGACAGTATGCTTTGATATGGACTGGTTGCGCTGTGCAAATGGAATTATGAGTATTATTCATTTTCTGAGGAAATGATGATTTAGGTGATGGTTGCTTTTGTCTGTTTGCTAATGATGTATATTTTTGGTTTTTCCTCTGTACAAAGTGATTCCCCTGTTGCGCTTATTCAGTTGTTGACGATTTCAGCGTGTGTGGGAACGATTCCTCCTTGTGCCTTTTCTCTCTGGTTTGGGTTCCTGTGTTGGACCTTCCTTTGATAGACTGGTCCCTTTCCCCCTGTCTTACTGTTCTTGTGTGTGTGTGGGAGAGGGAGGTGTTTGTACATTTGTACATTTATTTGTTTGCTTGTCTGTCTGTCTGTATTTCTCCTTCCTTCTTGCTCTTGTCTTTGTATTCCAGCTCTCTCTCTCTCTTGGTTTTGATCATGGTGTCTTTTCCCTCTCTCTGATTCATCTGTCTTGTCTGTCTCTCTCCAGGATTCTGTCCTTCTCTCCAAATTGTAAATGTATGCCTTTTATTATTTTTTTGAATGTGGTTTTATGTTCAGGATGTTATTGAAAGTGTGTTGGGGTAAGGAACTGTTTAAGTGTCCATTGATTGTGTGCAGTCCCCATCTTGTCTCGACATTGAGCTGTTCATTTTCATCACCAACATCACCATCAGAATTGCATTTACCCCTTTGTCTCACTTCCCTTGTGATTTGATGTGTTGAAAAAAAAGACGTGAACAGCTTATCGGCCAGTTCTGTTCCCTATCCTATGGATCGTTTTATTAGCCACACTGTTTGCTCTGCCTCCAGAACACACCACTAAAACCAGGTTTTTCATAAGTCCATTCAACACTAAGTTTATGTCACCAGTTCAAGTCAACAGTCCCAGTCAGACCACCACTAAAACCAGGTTTATGTCATCACAGTCCCAGTTAGCACTAAGGTGTATCAGTCCAGTGCAGGAGTCAGGCCTTAGTGTTAACCCTTTATGAGTCAAGGAGACCGCCATGTTGCTAGAGTTCAATAGTGCTGTTCTGATCCAGCATATTTAACCCTTGCACCATTTTGCCTGACTTCTGTGAAACTCCGTATCCACACAACAGTCAGGCTGATGTGGTTTTTATTGGAGACTGCTACGTGTCAAATGGACAGACAAAATAACTAATGAAAGTGTCCTGGAAGATCTGGATACCACCAGAAACTACTAGCAGACATCAGTAAGAGAAAGCTAAAAAATACATTTGCCATGTGTCATGCAGCAAGAAGACGGACCTCAAGGCAACCATCTTTGAAGGAAAAACAGTGACAAAAAGAAAGGCAGACCTTAAATCTCATATCTTGAGAATATAACCAACGTCAGTGGCCTAAATATTCAAGAAATTGGTCATAAAAGTCAAGTCAGAGCGACCTGGAGGGAGATGGTGGGAGTCCAGATGTGCAGCAGCCAACACCGAACCCTGTCAGTGTTTGTGTTGATCATACCTGTCAGTGTTTGTGTTGATCATACCTGTTAGTGTGTTGATCAATGTCATGATCATACCTGTCAGTGTTTGTTTGATCATACCTGTCAGTGTTTGTGTTGATCATACCTGTCAGTGTTGGTCATACCTGTCAGTGTTTGTGTTGATCATCGCTGTCAGTGTTTGTGTTGATCATACCTGTCAGTGTTGATCATACCTGTCAGTGTTTGTGTTGATCATCGCTGTCAGTGTTTGTGTTGATCATCCCTGTCAGTAACATAACTCTTGAGAGTCACGGCGTTATCTCCTGTAGAATTTCTCAAACCCAACCAGTTTGTGCTACCAAACACACACATAGACAAGACAGAACATATACAGGGTTTGAGAAATTCTACATGGGAGATAACTCCGTGACTCTCAAGAGTTATGTTACTTAGTTGATATTTAAAAATTCTTCCTGCTTCTCTCTTATTTCCTTTGGTATTACATATATGTCTTAGAAGCAACCCTGTATATGTTCTGTCTTGTCTATGTGTATGTGTTTGGTCAGTTCAAGAATAAAAGACTGTGTCAATCTTGAACATAAGACCAATATATTGTATACAATTTCTCTCCACCATCATGGTTGTGTGTAGCATATTGCAGGGTATATGGGTAACTTGGGCATTCCTTTTTTTTTTAAGGAATGTTCTGAGCTTACCACTTTATGCTTTGTGGCTGCATCTATGCTAGCTGAATGGGTAGCGCAAACTGTTGGGTTTGAGAAATTCTACATGGGAGATAACTCTGTGACTCTCAAGAGTAATGTTACTTAGTTGATATTTAAAAATTCTCCCTGCTTCCCCCTTATTTCCACCCCTGTCAGTGTTTGTGTTGATCATACCTGTCAGTGTTTGTGTTGATCAGTGTTTGTGTTGATCATACCTGTCAGTGTTTGATCATACCTGTCAGTGTTTGTGTTGATCGTACTTGTCAGTGTTGATCATACCTGTCAGTGTTTGTGTTGATCATACCTGTCAGTGTTGATCATACCTGTCAGTGTTTGTGTTGATCATACCTGTCAGTGTTTGTGTTGATCATCCCTGTCAGTGTTGATCATACCTGTCAGTGTTTGTGTTGATCACACTTGTCAGTGTTTGTGTTGATCATACCTATCAGTGTTTGATCATCCCTGTCAGTGTTTGTGTTTAATCATACCTGTCAGTGTTTGTGTTTGATCATCCCTGTCAGTGTTTGTGTTTGATCATACCTGTCAGTGTTTGATCATACCTGTCAGTGTTTGTGTTGATCATACCTGTCAGTGTTTGTGTTGATCACACCTGTTGATCACTCCATGCCATAACTTCGTACCTGTAAAAAATTGGAGTTAGGAAAAGGCAGAAGTCTTTTTAAAAATTTTTTTTTAAGGATCATTGCACTCAGGGAGGTTACCTTAGTGCTCACCTTTTTTTTTTTCGTCTCATTTTCTATGCCACTTTAATGGCCTCAGAAGCTGAAACAGTATTTATTATGCGATGATGATGATGTCGATGTGGATGATAATCATGATGCTATGGAGTTCTTCTAGGATTGAGACTGCGTGACAGGGTTGTACTCTACGCTTACTATCATAATATATCCTGGCGTCAACAAGGCCTGAGAGATACATACACCTGTGGTGTTGGTCAGAAGATTTGAGCAACACCCTCAATGACGCATCCGTGAAGTGGATGAGATTCGACTGTGTGGTTCCAGTCTTCCCAATGAGCCCATAGTACACCCAACTCTGGGTAGGAGCTGGTTAGAGCCGAAAAAACCCACAATGATTTTTGAAGGTACTGATGGGGATTCGAACCCACAACCTTCCAGTCTGTTGTCTGTTGCGTTAACCACTACACCACGGCGACTGGTAAGGCAGAAGTCTTTTGAATTTCCTGTTTCTAATGAGGTGTGTGTGTGTCACTCCGTTGTGTTTGTGCCCGTATGCACAATGTGTCAACAATCCTGGTGCATGTATATTTCCATGTGTTGAACTCTTGCAATACTTTTTGATATTGATATTGAATTTGAAATCCTCTGATGTGTCAGTGTAATATAGCATGAAATCCCATCCCCCTTTTTAAAAATTTTGTTTCAGTTTATGTACAAAACCAGTAATATGGAAGTTGGTTGCTTTTGATTTTGAGTTAGGTCTTTGCTTATGTGTGTGTGTGGTGTGTGTGTGTGTGTGTGTGTTGTGTGTGTGTGTGTGTGTGTGTGTGTGTGTGTGTGTGATGTGTGTGTGTGTGTGTGTGTGTGTTTTGTTGTGTGTGTGCGTGTGTGTGCGTGTGTGTGTTTGTCTGTGTGTGGTGTGTGCGTTTGTGTGTGTGTGCGTGCGTGCGTGCGTGCGTGCGTACGTGCATGCGTGCGTGTGTGTGCAGTGTGTGTGGTGCGTGTTGTGTTTGTGTGTGTTTGTGTGTGCATGTGTGTGCCTGTGTGTGTGTGTGTATGCGTGTGTGTGCGTGTGTGTGTGTGTGTTGCGTGATGTTGTGTGTGTGTGTGGTGTGTGTGTTGTTGTGTGTGGTTGTGTGTGTGGTGTTAAACATTTATTTGGTATGATTGTATTGGTTCACTATGTGACCTGTGTCCGGATAGGTGTTGCAATACTTCTGTAATGTCTAGGGTGCTTTTTTAGAACGAATGAGAATCAAACCACACATTTGTAATGTATTCAGGAATATAACCTCTATAAATTAGGTCACATTTGGACAACAAGGCGCACACTGAATCAAAAGGACCCACTCTGTGTGTGTGTATGTGTGTGTGTGTGTGCGTGTGTGTGTGGTGTGTGTGTGTGTGTGTGTGTGTGTGTGTGTGTGTGCGTGTGTGTGTGTAGAGTGTGTGCATGTGTGTGTGTGCGTGCGTGTGTGTGTGTGTGTGGTAGAATAGTAGCTGTTATTGCTCCCATACACTTCATTTCATGTCATGTTGCATTAATGGAAAATTCCATGACAGATCGATGGAATCGTTTTGAATCCGGACAGATTGGAATAATGGTGGGTGGAGCTAGTGTCTGGCGTGCACATCTCTCCTGGCACCTCAGATTTTAACCCTTTGACTCCCACACCCTGTCCACCAGCTGCAAAAACTTAACACTTTGACTCTTACCCTATCCACCAGCTTCCTGCAGGAAGCTGGTGGACAGGGTGAGGGAGTCAAAGGGTTAAGTTTTTGCTTTGCTATCATTGACGTCAATGCAGGATGCGAGTGGTTAAGGTGAGGGAGTCAAAGGGTAAAGGGTAAATATACATATATGTAGGCCTGTGGCACCGTTTCTGGGGCGGCAGTAGGGCTGCAGGCATATCATTCCCAATTCCCAGCCTGACCAAACTATAACTGTATCCTACATTCTCCAGTCTTCTGTCATGCAAGCACAGCGTGCATGTGAGAATGAGAACCTGTGAAGCGGCTCTGCTCACCTGATCTGTTGGATTGGCTGCAAGGACTTTAACTCAGAAGTTTCCAAGTTTATGAATTTGCATGCAAAGCAGATTGATGAAAATTATCTTGTTATAGTTTCTTTCAGGATGTGTAGATCTCAGTGTTTTTGACAAGGGGAGTAGTATGATATTTTGAGAAAAGAATTTTTTTTGAATAAAGAATTGTTTTTAGAGTGTTTTCAGTTAGATCTATATGATAAAGCTTTGGGAACTTGGAGACTAGATGTAAAAGACTGGAAATATGGAAAGATCTCATTGACTCAGTATTGTCCTTATCCAGCTATTTTTAGCCCTGGTTATGACTGGTTGCCTGTAAGTGGAGTGTTTTTTCTGCCTACTGTGTCACTTATTTAACTTTTGGACTCCCGCACCCTGTCCACCAATTGCAGAAACTTCACTCTTCCTGTGAGGAAGCTGATGGATAGGGTGAGGGAGTCAAAGGGTTAAGTTTTGGCTTTGCTGGCACAATTGACAATGCAGGATGCTGACTGTTCTGTAATCATTTTTTTTTGTATTTTAAAGGGGGATTGTTGGTATGGCTTGACCATCTTGTTTGTAGCATTCTTCTAGTTCATCAAGGATGTATGGAATTAAAGAGGGGTGGTGCCTCTATATGTGTGTGTGTGTGTGTGTGTGTGTGTGTGTGTGTGTGTGTGTGTGTGTGTGTGTGGTGCTGGTGTGTTGTGTCATTTGTGTTAAATTGAGAATATGTATTTGCATGTATGCATCTTTACATAATACATGTTAGGATACATCTGCGTGTGTGTGTGTGTGTGTGTTGTGTGTGTGTGTGTGTGTGTGTGTGTGTGTGTGTGTGTGTGTGTGTGTGAAATACTGGGAACAGATCAGGAGAAGAAAAGAAAAGATATTACAAAAGATATTACAATGTCTATATTATATGTAAATTGTTTGGGTGACAATGGATTACTTTCTGGGATGTTAGCAGAAATTGCTTTTTATACATATATAATATACACACACAAGTATTTATTTTGGTGGTCTTTCATGTTTCCTGTGCTTTTTGTGCGTGTGTGAATTGTAATTTATATACCTTTTTTTTTAAAGATACACTTTGATAGCGCTTTTTGGTGGTCCTTAAATCCTTGTGTTATGTTGCCATCCAATCCATGATTTGTAAAGCTTGTACTATTTTACATTCTGAATGCTGTTTTAAGCTGTATCATAGTGTATGTTATGTTCTTCTTTGTTACTACATGTATGTAAATTTTATTTTTTGTCAGTTTTAATTTCAAAAGATCATTCACCTGTTTGTTTTTAAGAATTCTGTGTTGTAGATTGTTATGTGTACTGCAACAGTGGTGTGTATCACTATTAGAATGATCAAAGATGTTATTAGTTTACTGATGAGAAATAAGTGTATGTATTGCAGCAGTGGTGTGTAGTCCTATTACAATTACATTGTTCAAAAGAGCCGTTATTAAATAAGAACGGACATATGAAGCTGTTTGTACTTAAGTCTTAACTGGTAAAATGTTTATGACTCAAGAGTTTTCATATCAGTTTGGTGCTTTTACACTGACGTGTTAAGATGGGTTGATGCGTTTCAGTAAATTAAAACAGCAGGCCTTTGTAACCTCTCACGACACTGGGAAACTCAATCAGTGAGAACTCTCTCTGCTGATCAGTGCTGTTTGAGGCAGACTCAACAACTTCACTGGCTGAAGTCATGTTGATGTAGACACCACAACTTTACAGGGTGGTGCCATGATTACATTTGTTTGCAAACTTAAACGCAATGTTATGCATTTGTATTGTTCCTTCTGATGAGGGCATTTGTACCCAAGTCTAGGTCCATGAATGCTGCACACTGTGCGGTGTTTTACATTTCTAGCGTGTGGTGTGGTAGAGAGAACTGCGAAGAACCCTCAGAAACCTAGCAATTATAAAAAAAAACCCACAGAACCAGCAATTTTCAAGGACAACCAACAAAACCTAGCAGTTTTCAAGGACAACCAACAAAACCTAGCAGTTTTCAAGGACAACCAACAAAACCTCGCAGTTGTCAAGGACAACCAACAAAACCTAGTAGTTGTCAAGGACAACCAACAAAACCTAGCAGTTGTCAAGGACAACCAACAAAACCTAGCAGTTTTCAAGGACAACCAACAAAACCTCGCAGTTGTCAAGGACAACCAACAAAACCTAGTAGTTGTCAAGGACAACCAACAAAACCTAGCAGTTGTCAAGGACAACCAACAAAACCTAGCAGTTGTCAAAGACAACCAACAAAACCTAGCAGTTGTCAAGGACAACCAACAAAACCTAGCAGTTGTCAAGGACAACCAAGTCAAGGACAACCAACAAAACCTCACAGTTGTCAAGGACAACCAACAAAACCTAGCAGTTGTCAAGGACAACCAACAAAACCTAGCAGTTGTCAAGGACAACCAACAAAACTTAGTAGTTGTCAAGGACAACCAACAAAACCTCGCACTTATAAAGAACCAACAGAACTTATAAAGAACCAACAGAACTTATAAAGAACCAACAGTACTTATAAAGAACTAACAAAACCTTGCACTTGTCGGAAAGAACCAACAAAACCAAGTAATTGTTAAAAGCAACAAAACCAAGCAATTGTCAAAGGGAAGCAACAAAACCGAGCAATTGTCAGAACCAACAAAACCAAGCAATTGTCAAAGGGAAGCAACAAAACCAAGCAATTGTCAGAACCACAAAACCAAGCAATTGTCAAAGGGAAGCAACAAAACCAACAATTGTCAGAACCATCAAAACCAAGCAATTGTCAAAGGGAAGCAACAAAACCAAGCAATTGTCAGAATCAACAAAACAAGTAGTTGTTAAAGAGAAGCAACAGAACCTAGCAATTGTCAGAACCAACAAAACCAAGCAAGTGTCAAAGGGAAACAACAAAACCAAGCAATTGTCAGAACCAACAAACCAAGTATAAGGAACAAAACCAAAATGTCAACCAACAACAGTAGTTGTTAAAGAGAAGCAACAAAACCTAGCAATTGTCAGAACCAACAAAACCAAGTAGTTGTTAAAGAGAAGCAACAGAACCTAGCAATTGTCAGAACCAACAAAACCAAGTAGTTGTTAAAGAGAAGCAACAAAATCAAGCAATCATCAAAACAACAAAATCAAGCAATCATCAAAACAACAAAAGCAAGTAATTGTCAGAACCAACAAAAGCAAGCAATTATCAAATTGAAGCAACAGAACCAAGCAACTGTCAAAGCAATAAAACCTTGCAATTGTTCCTCCCCCCTCCACACACACAAAAAAGCTAGAAATGACTGTTCAAATTGCAGACTGAATTTACTTTTTCTTGAATATGATTCTGACCATATCCATTCAGTGCACTGATTCCCTTTGGGTTGCATTTCCGTTTGTGCAGGAATGTAGTCATGGCTTAACGCTTGTTCGATTCAGAAAGTAGGTCAGCCGTATTCGATAATGAGGTCAACCCTGCAGGGTAGTGTGTGTGTGAAGACTGTGGGCAGTGTATGATGCTTCAACTGGTGTAGGTGTTCATGTTTTGGTTTGTTTTGGGAGTGGTACATGGTGCACGGTAACTGTGGTTGATGAGTGGAACAGTTTTTGTGTCCATGTGTTTCTCACTGTGGACTGTTTGTGCCGCAGTTGTTGTTGTTGATGTTGTTATTGTTGTTGTTGATATTGTTGTTGTTGTTGATGTTGTTGCAGGGACAGCTGTTGTTGTGGATGAGAGTGAGTTGGCAAGAAATCCTAGGAGTGTCTTGATTCGGTGGTGCTAATTTTATTGTGTGTGTTCCTGCCTTTTTCAGTCGTCTCTTTGTGTGACGGCTTTATGTTTTATAAGATGTGGTGTTCTGGTCTTGCTTGATGTGTGTGAAGTGAGTAGTGTGTTAGTATGGTGTAGTGTTGTGTTCATGAGATGAGTTGTTATGTTGGTGAGATGAATTATGCCTGTTGGTGTGGTTTTATGTTAATGAGATGAGTGTTACGTGAAAGTGATGAGTGTTACGTTGGTGAGATGAATTATGTGTTGTGTGGTTTTGTGTTAATGAGATGAGTGTCACATTGGTGAGATGGATTATGTTTTGGTGTGTTTTTATGTTAATGAGATGAGTGTTACATTGATGAAATATGTGTTATGTTGGTGAGATGGATTACATGTTGGTGTGGTTTTATGTTAACGAGATGAGTGTTATGTGAAAATGATGAGTGTTATGTTAATGAGATGAGTGTTATGTGAAAATGACGAGTAATGTTAACGAGCTGAGTGTTATGTTAATGAGCTGAAGAGTGCGTTGGTGTGATGTGGTATCATTGAAATGAAGAGTGTGCTGATGTGGTCTTTTGTTTTGTTAATGAGATGGTATGATGATGTTAATGAGGTGAGTGTTATGTTAACGAGATGAATAATTTGATGTTATGGTTTTGTATTATATGTGGTAGTACACTTTTATGCTTTTATGGTTGTATGTTAATGAATGGGATATGCATGTTGAAGTCAGAGGCAAGTCCTGTCAGCAGTGTGTGCCCTGGCAGACGGCGGATTTGTTTTTGTTCCCTGTTGTTATGACTGTTGTCGTGTAATTGCAAATGTTCACATATACAGCTTTGCTTCTGGCCTCACCATGAAGAGTATGATTGAAAAGAATATCAAGGCAGGAAACATGGTGTAAGTCCGGTATGAGGATAGTATGGAAAATATGTAACTTTGTGTGTGTGTGTATGTGTGTGTGTGTGTGTGTGTTTGTGTGTACAGAGGTGTGTGTGTGTGTGTGTGGTGTGTGTGTGTGTGTGTGTGTGTGTGTGTGTGTGTGTGTGTGTAGAGTGTGTGTGTGTGTGTGTGTGATGTGTGTGTGTGTGTGTGTGTGTGTGTTGACTTTATATGTGTTTTTGGGCTACCTGTGCGTGTGTGTATATGTTTGGACTACCTGTGTGTGTATTGGGATGTATGTGTGTGTGTGTATGTGTGTTTTGACTATGTGGGTATATGTGTGTGTGTATCTGTGCTGGGATAACCTGTATGTGTGTATAAGTTATGTGTGTATGTGCTCTGTGTGTGTTCAGGCTGTGTGTGCCTTTGTTTGTGTGTGGGCTATGTGTGTATTTGGGTTATGTGTATGTGCCTGTTTGTGTATATGGGCTCTGTTATATATATATATGTGTGTGTGTGTGTGTGTGTTTTTTGGCAGTTCCCAGCGCAGTGTGGAGATTTGTCTGTGCAGTCGTGGTGTTGTGTCTGCTAGTCTGTGCTAATTTGGGATTTGTGTGCCCCTGTCGGTCCGTTTGTGTGTGTGTTTTCCTCAGTGCGTTTGTGGTGGGTGTTTATGTGTCTGCCTGTCTGTCTGTCTGTCTGTCTGACTGACTGGAACCTTCGTTTGGTGGTGATGTTTGTGCACTGGCGTCACCTCATTTGTGTACGTTGACATGCATTTGTGGTGTGCCTGTATGTCTGTCAGTCTGTACCTCTTTCGTCTGACCATGCCACTGTGTACATGTGTGTTTGTCAGTCTGTCAGGACAGTTCCTTGTGGTCATTGTGTGTAAGTATGTTTGTCAGTCTGTCAGTCTGTCAGTGTCATGACAGGTCCTTATGGTCATTGTGTGTGTGTTTGTCAGTCTGTCATGACAGTTCATCGTGGTCATTGTGTGTATGTGTGTTTGTCAGTCTGTCATGACAGGTCCTTGTGGTCACCTTGTGTGGTCCCAACCTGATGAAGTGTACATGGAATAAAGCTACATGATGTCCACGACTGAAGGACTCGTGGAGTGCTGGTTTGACTTGTGTGAATGGTGGCTTGGGCATTGCTCCACTGTGTGTCTGTCTGTCTCTTGTTGAACTCTTCCTTTCCTGCACCCTATCCAGCAGCTGCAAATACTTTCTGCAGGTTGGTTTTCAGTTTTAAATTCTCAGCATGACGTCTCTGTGCTTGAAGTGAATTCCATATGCACTAAGGTCACAGGTACCACTTGATGGAGAAGATCCAGAATGATCATGGCACATTAAGCCTGCACATAAACCCATGAGCAGCTGGTCAGGTCCTGAGGTCCTACCTAGATAGTTCCATAACCCTGTGGTCGTAGGGGAGTGAGGTGGCAGAGACCTAAACTTTTCCTGGAACCAGCACCACGATGGTAGCGCCCATCCCCTCTCCCTCGCTTCAAATTTATATTCATATTCACATGAATTTTAAACCAGGATTTCAGGAAGGCAAGAAGGCCAATTGGTTTCCAAGGGGTGAGACCTGGTAAATCAACCTGTCTCTCCAATGATTTTTACCAAGGCACCGGGCAATGCCCTGCTCTTCACGATTTTCATCTGCTGTGGGATCTTTAGCGTGCGCAGCCAGAAGGTACACGGGTCCGACTCGTTTTTCGTCCCTTTCTGAAGGAGCAGACGTTCAGTTCGATTGTCCGGTCAAACTGAGGAGAAAATTGAGGCCTCTGCGGGATCGAACCCTGGAACCTCGAGTTTAGTTATTGGCAGGTGAACATCTGAACCATTCTGCCACTCTTCTGCAGGAAGGCGGTGGATAGGGTGAGGGGGTGAAAGGGTTAAGTTTTCGTTTTGCTATCACGGCTGACAATGCACGAAGCTGGTGGATAGGGTTAGGGGGTGAAAGGGTTAAGTTTTCGTTTTGCTATCACGGCTGACTGCAGGAAGCTGGTGGATAGGGTGAGGGAGTGAAAGAGATCGGTCTGTACTTGACTGTCGTGGTTGGAGTGGTTGTGAAGCGTGGGCAGTCAACATGCAAAGCCAGAACAAGACTGAGGCAGCCGAAATGTGATTTCGAAGAAGACTGTTGAGAGTTCCATGGACAGCAAAGAAAACAAACGAGACAGTCTTGCTGTGGCAGGGCACATGATGATGATGACGCTTATTCCCCACAAAAGAATTGCTAAACGCCAGATTTGATACAGACACTAACAAAAATAAAAATGTCCACATTACGATAACTACAGCAAGAGAACACATCGATGAAAATTATCATAACCATCTCCATATTTCTGTACATTGATCTGTTCTGAAAATAAAAATGCAGATCAGCATATTTTATATTCCCACATTTAAAGTGCCGGTACAAAAGATCATATTCTGTTGGGATAAATGCGTTCATATTCACAGTTGAATCAATTGCTATAATACAAACATTGGTTTATCTAGTGAAACTTCAGCCTGTGTTATTCAAAGTACTGTTCTCTGTTGATTGAAAATCTGTATTATATGCCTTACGGTCTTTTAACACAATGTTTAAGGATTAAAGGTACGTATGTCTGTTTCTGCTGGGTGCCTTCTCACGCTGGTCTTCATGACAATAAGCAGACAAAGACGTGTACAATTCTGGAAATCAATAAAATGCAGACTACACCTTCAACAGAAAAAAAAAAAAAAATTACAATTCGCTAGAACTAACGTCATGGATTTGATTTCATAAACACTGAAATGAAAAGTTTGTCCCACAGAAAGGGATAGAACTTCGTTACAAGCTATACAAAAAAATCAGTAATTCTCTCTCTGTCATTTCACATCGATCGTTACTATTTACTTTCGTCTTCCACTAAACGGTTTGAAAAAAAATCCAAATTCTGTTGGTTGAATTATCAGAATCAATGGTTCACAGTTCTGTCTTTGATGGTTTTGAACTTTGTGTTTTGGTGAGAACCTTTTATTCATAGTTGATGTTAAGTTTCAACTCCATTGATCTACTCACCAAAGTTTCTTTTCTGTCATAGACTCTCTCTTTCACATATCTGCTGTCTCTTACTCTCTCCCTCCCTCCAGCTTCTCTCTTCTCCCCCATAAATCCAGTTTTACTGCGTGGAACTTCATTTTGAATGAAAAGACATTAAATGAGAGAAGGAACACCACCTCCTTCTCCTCCTCCTCCTCCTCATCATCAACCATCTGTTACCAAGTAAACATCATTGTTATACAGATGAAATGCACACGCGCACGCACACAGTCTCTTTCCCTCTCCCTCCCTCTCCTTCCCTCTTTCTCTCTCTCTGTCTCTCTCTCACACACACATACATACATACACATATCCTGTCGCTGATAGAATCAAATACAAAATAGACGCCTTATGCTATAAATCTACTCATCATTCTGCTCCATCCTATCTCTGTGACAAGATCAAAATTCGTACATCAGCTCGCACCTTGCGCTCTTCCTCTGATACTCTTACCCTACAAATTCCCAAGGTTAGACTCTTAACCGTTGGTCAGCGCTCTTTTTCTGTCTCAGGACCAGCTGCGTGGAACAATCTTCCCCTATCGCTCCGGACCACATCTACTCTTTCCGCATTTAAGTCAGGTTTGAAAACTCACCTCTTTCCACGTCAATGAATTTCTGAGGCCTTTTTCGCCGTTTTTTACTGCTATTTTTCCATTGTTCATAATTTCAGCATTGTATGGACATTTATGCCTATTTTTGACTTAATTGATTGTTTTACAAATGTTCATCTTTGAGTGCGATCCTGCGTGTGATTGGTGAGTGAGCGCGCTTTGATTTGATTTACCAAGATTTAGCGCGATATAAATATTGTAATTATTATTATTATTATTATACACACGCACGCACAGACACAGTCATACACTCAGACACACACATACACACACACAGACAGACACATATACATACACAAGCACACTCACAGACAGTCGCGCGCGCGCGCACACACACACACACACACACACACACACACACACAGAAACACACATTAACATACACGTACACACAGATACCAATGCGTACACACACGCACCAAACACACACACACGCAGAGAAACATACACATACACGTACACACAGATACGTACACACACACATGCACAAAAACACACGCATTGTCTAAAATCACAAGTAAATAGACATTAAATGAAAGACCACCACCACCACACATACGCAAACACACACACACAGATACACACACACAGAAACACAAAAACACACGCACACACACATACAAACAGACACAGATACATACATACACACAAACAAACACACACACACACACGCTTACACACACACACACACACTTACATGTACACACACACACTTACATGTACACACACACACACACACACACACACACACACACACACACACTTACACACACACGTGCACACGCGCCTGATTCTGTCGATCCAGCTGCCCGTTATACAAGTGATGACCTTGTGTAGTGTAACCCTGTATTGTAGTGAAAACCACGATGATCACTAGGTGCTGGCCAAGGTAACTTTCATAGTGTCACTGGATAACTGACTGAAGGACTAGGGTTGGACAATGTGTGTGTGTGTGTGTGTGTGTGTGTGTGTGTGTGTGTGTGTGTGTTTGTTTGTTTGTGTGTGTATATATGTGTGTATGTATGTGTGTGAAAAGGGCCTTTGGCCCATGAGCCATCAAGATCGTCCCGCTGAAATCCATCACTGGCGAAATCATTATCGATCGTGCAAAGCAAATGGAGAGATGGGCAGAACACTACCAAGAGCTATACTTGAGGGAGACCATTGTTACAGACTCAGCGGTGGTAAACACGAGCCTCCTGCCAGTCATGGAAGAGCTCGACGACCCACCCACCACCGAGGAGCTCAGCATGGCCATCGACTCTCTAGCCAGTGGCAAAGCCCCAGGAAACGATGGCATCCCCCCAAGGTCATCATAGCAGGCAAAGATACCAGCCTCCTCGATCATCTCCAAGAACTCCTGCTACAGTGCTGGGAGGAAGGAACTGTGCCTCAGGACATGCGAGATGCCAAAATCACCACGCTCTACAAGAACAAAGGCGATCGCAGCGATTGTAACAACTATCGCGAAATATCTCTCCTAAGCATTGTCGGGAAGACCTTCGCCCGCGTCGTATTGAACAGACTGCAGTCGCTTGCAGAACGCGTCTACCCAGAGGCGCAGTGCGGGTTTAGAGCTGAGAGATCAACGATCGACATGATATTCTCTCTGAGGCAGCTGCAAGAAAAGTGCCGCGAGCAGAGACGCCCTCTGTACATCGCCTTCATAGACCTGACCAAGGCGTTCGATTTGGTCAGCAGGACAGGCCTTTTTACACTAATGCAGAGAATTGGATGTCCCCCAAAGCTCCTGAGGATGATCATATCCTTTCATGAGGACATGAAAGGCACCGTCCAGTATGTTGGCTCTTCCTGGATCCCTTTCCCATCAAAAGCGGAGTCAAACAGGGGTGTGTTCTTGCCCCGGCACTTTTTTGGCATCCTGTTCTCCCTGCTGCTGCGCTATGCCTTCAGTCAATCCGAAGAAGGCGTCTACCTTCAGACCGGGAGCAACAGCAGCCTGTTGAACCTCGCACGCCTCTGTGCAAAGACGAAAGTGCGAAAAGTCCTCATTCGAGAGATGCTGTTTTGCTGACGATGCCGCCTTGACGGCACACACCGAGACTGCCCTCCAAGAGCTCATTAACCATTTCGCTCATGCCTGCAAAGAATTTGGCCTCACGATCAGCCTAAAGAAGACCAACATCCTGGATCAAAATGTCAGCTCAGCTCCTCGCATTTCCATCGGTGACTGCACTCTCGACGTGGTGGAAGACTTCACATACCTTGGTTCCACCATCTCCAGCAGTCTCAACCTGGACACCGAGCTGAACTCAAGGATCGGCAAGGCATCTGTAGCAATGGCCTGCCTGTCAAAGAGAGTGTGGGAAAACTCCATGCTGACCATCAAGACAAAGACTAAAGTGTACCAAGCGTGCTGAGCACACTGTTGTATGGGTGCGAGACCTGGACTCTATACTCCCGTCAAGAACGCAGGCTCAACACCTTTCACCTACGCTGCCTCAGAAGGATTCTTGGCATTTCATGGCAGGACCACGTCCCCAACAAGGACGTCCTAACACATGCAGGAACTCTCAGCATGTTTGCCCTGCTCACAAAGAGACGCTTGCGCTGGCTTGGCCATGTTACCCGCATGCAAGATGGCAGAAAACCCAAAGACATTTTGTACGCGAGCTTGCTACTGGCTCCAGACCCACAGGAAGGCCCATACTCCGCTACAGAGATGTGTGCAAGAGGGACCTCAAGGCGGGTGGCATTCACCAGCAGGCTTCGAAGTAGCAGCAGACCACAGCAGCTGGAAACTTGCCATCGGTTCGGCCATCAAGACATCCGAGCAGAGGAGAGAGGAGCAGTGGGAAGTAAGAAGAGCACGCAGACGCCAGAGAGCAGGGTCAGAGCCTTCGGACGACACCATCTTCACGTGCAGCAACTGCAACAGGACCTGCCGTTCGAGGATCGGGCTTTACAGCCACAGCCGATGCTGCAGTTCCACTGCAGAATGACTTCCAAGGTGCAATCTCCATTGTCTCCCAAGACAGAAGGAATGCCAATACAAAAAAAAAAAAAAATGTTTTCCGTGGATTTTTCTATTGGCTGGGTTATCTGGAGTACACAGTACATGCGCATATACTTAGGAAATGAGCTCAAACTTAAAATACTGCGAACACTAATTTGGCCTGTTGTTATATATGGAAGTGAAGGATGGACTCTTAAAGCTGCAGATGAAAACAGAATCAAAGATGCAGAGATGTGGTTCTACAGAAGACTCCTAAGAATAAAATGGACTGAAAGACGAACAAACCAATGAATTCTGGAAGAACTGAACAAACACCCTGAACTTTTAGGCCAGGTTAGGAAAATGAAAATGAAATACTTTGGACATGCTATGAGACATCAGAGCTGCCATGTAATGAAGACTGTGGCCCAGGGCAAAATGGAGGGCAAGAGATGACAAAGAAGACCGCCGACTTCCTATGTAGAGAACATAGCCAAGTGGACAAAGTTGCTGAAAGATGAAATCTACAGAAGGACTATAGACAGAAAAGGGATGGAGACAGCTGACGGGGCATGCATCAGCGGCTACCATCAAGAATGATGTAGCTGACAGGTGAACAGTGTATGCTGTGTATGGGACTTCAGTTATCATTTTATTTGAAGGACTAGACCCTAGATACCACTCATAGTCTACAGGATTTGGAAGGAAGAAAATATCTGCTTAATTTACGAGATGAACCTGAAACATGTCACTTCTGAGACAGACACTCTGACCACTAGGGCACCTTTCCACTTCTCCACCTTCAGGTCCCTTTAACACATCGTGAACATGGAGTAAGGGACGCAACTCTGCCTTAGATTAGTGTCCTCTACTTGGAGGATGACATTTTCTCCCTTCGATATCTAACCCGTTATTTTAACAAATGCAGACATGCAGAATGTGTGTTCGTTCGTTGCTTGATTTAACGTCTTTTCACTATAAGTGATATTAGACGGGGAAAAATGGCTTGGAGGATGAAATTAGGGGGGGGGGGGGGGGAGATGGGAACAGAGTAAGGGACGTAAAAAAATTAAAAGGAAGCGGCAAGGTCTTAAGAAAAAGGATATGGATGAACAGAGAAATGAAACTAGAACAACGCTAACATCAATAATGTAAAAGAAAAATCGTCATAAAAACAAAACAAAACAAAAAAAATCATAATTATAATAATAATCTTAAAGTAACGCATTAACAGGACTGTGAACTAATGAATCTGAAATTTTAACTAACAAAACTTGATCCGATACTACTTCTTTAAAATGCGTTTCAAGATAGTTTCCTTGTGTAAACGTCTTTGGTAAAAAGGAACGAAGCTTTCTGCAGTAAAACAAACAGTGATACAATGTGAATTGTTCGCTGCAAATACATAAAACGTTGTTACAATATTTTGTTTTCAAAGCGTTCAGTTGAATGCGAAAATATGTCATAACAATTAATCTCAAATGATATAACGAGGAATATTGCAATTTTTAACAGATATTTTGAACTGAAAGTTTGATTCTTTTTTGAGACACAAATTTTTCATTTAAATGTTCATGAAATCGAATCCATGATGCTAATTCTAGCGAGTTGTAAGCTTCTTTTACCGAGGTGTTAACATGTAATTCTATGGAATTTTCAGAATGGAGGGCACCGGATTTAGCTGCTCTGTCAACTACGTTGTTGCCATGAAGACCAACATGAAAAGGCACCCAGCATAAATTGATTTCCGAGCCATTTATCTTTAAACAATGTATCAGATGATTTGCCTCAATAATTAAGTCAGGTCTTGTGTCTGTATCAAAAGACTGTAAGGCATATAATACAGCTTTTGAATCAACAAAGAGAACTACTTTGAATGACAGGCCAAAGGCTTATTAAATAATGCAATGCTTGAACAACAGCGACCAATTCTGCTGTATATATAGATACATTTGCCCCAATGAAAAAAGACTTTTTAATGTTAAATTTTGGAACATAAAAGGCTGCTCCAGCGCTCTGATTTGCTAAGACTGACCCATCGGTAAAATGTGGAGAGGTGGGTACGGTACTTTTCATCGATGTGTTCACAAGCTGTGGATAGCGTAATGTTGACATTATTATCTTTTTTAATGTTTGCATAATCGAGATCAAATGTGGCCTTTAGCATTTCCCATGTAGGGATAGGCGTTATCGTTGGTTTCTCGGCTATTTCATCCATTGTTATGTTGGACTGTTTGATCAGGCCAGATATGTAAGTTGCGGCTGTAATTTGTGATGAAATGTTTTTTGCTCGTTTTGGAAAGTCAGTATCAGACCTGATCTTAATTTCTTTGCTCACAAAATTATCCGCTTGTGAAGTAGTTCTAATTGCAAACTTTGCTGTAGCTAGCTCAGGATGGTTTTTTTAAGGTAGAATTCCAGCAACTTTGTACGTTTCCAGAGTAGAAGCATGAGTTGGTATACCTAGTGCAATTTTAAGACTTTTGCAGTCCAAGCTCTGAATCTTTTTTAGTAAAGATTTGGGTGCATTGAAAAAACACTTCTTGCGCGTAGGATAATTTAGACCTGACCAGCGCTGTTGACAGATGAATCAGTACATTTGTATCCATTCCTCAGGGTAATTTGCTTATTATCTTTAGAAAATTTAAGGTTTTTCGCGCTTTTGTTAAAATATAATCAAAATGGACATTCCAGCTTAATTTCGACGTGATGTAAACTCCCAGAAATTTTACGACCTGTTTGTAATTTAACACTTCACCAAGCAATTTGAAAGTAGGCAAGTTATTTGAGTTACCACCAGGATCAAACAGCATCATGTTAGTTTTTTCTGCTGACAACGACAGACCATTTTCTAACATATAGTTTCCAAGATTATCAAGATCAATTTGATACAACTTCCTGATGTAATTTCGCGTTCTCTGTGGAGTTGTCTTTTTTAAAGTGATATTCATCCAAGTGCATATATCATCAGCGTACTGTACTAAAACAACACGATTTGAAAGAGCTTTAGGAAGATCCTGTATAAGGATAGTAAATAAAATAGGTGCTATCACTGAACCTTGTGGAATCCCCATGTCGAGGCGTCGTGAAGAAGAATAACTAGCTCCCACTCTTGCCTGAATTGTTCTATTAACTAAAAAAGATTTAATGTAATTGAACATATTGCCAGATAAACCAACAGATTTTAGCTTGAACAATAAACGTTTATGCCAAACTTGATCGTAAGCTTTTTTCACATCAAAGAAAGTAGCTAAACCACATTTTCTGCAGGCAAACTGTTGTTTGATCTGAGTTGTAAGTTTAACCAGGTGCTCAACTGCGGATCTTCCTTTTCTAAAACCGGCCTGGTTTACCGGAATAACGTTATTTTTATCACAGTAGTGTAAAAGTCTGTTTTATTGTTTTCAGATCGTAGAAGACTTGCTCAAACTAAAGCAAAGCAGAACCAACATGATTTCATGAAAACATGGAGCTGTCTCACACAGGAAAAAGACATCATAAACAGATGGACCGATCGTTCTCTGAACAGTTCAACAAAAAGAGCAAGGAAGGTCCAAGTGTGACAACGGTACAAGATTTATCACACAAAGATGACTTCCCAACACTTTGTGAAGAAGTTCTAGCAGTACTGAAGTCACTGAAATGTGGTAAGGATTCATGCATTGACATAATGTATGTATGTATGTATGTATGTATGTATGTATGTATGTATGTATGTATGTATGAATGTATGTATGTATGTATGTAGTATGTATGTATGTATGTATTTATGTATGTATGTATGTATGTATGTATGTATGTATGTATGTGTGTGTGTGTTGATTGGTTGGTTGGTTAGTTGGTCTTCGATTTAACGTCTATTCACTAAAGTGATTTTACAAACACACACACACACACACACACACACACACACACACACACACACACACACACACACACACACACGCACACACGCACACACACACACACACACACACACAAGTTTTGATGAAGAGTGAAGAAGACACTTGAAAATAGTCAATCTTCAGAAAAAAACAGAACCAGAAAACAACTGTGCCGAAGACGGGAAGGAAAAACTAACAACTGACGTTACCATAATTAACCATTTAAACAGTAAAATTGGCTAACCATAACAGGGAACATGTAAAATAACGGCGTGTTAAAGATAATTCGCATAGGACTTTTTGACAGGCTAACAAAAAAATCATATGTTGAGGATGGTGAGGCAAATATATCAGAAACTGTCTTCGTAGATAGTGTAAGAATACGTGGTTTTACTCGAACACATGAAAGAATATGACTATGTGTTACCTTCTTTCCACACAGACACACTATATTCCTGGTGTATTTTGTTTTGAATGTATCAAGTTTCCACCTATACATACGGGATTGTATAATTCTGCCGGCAGGTAATGGCTTAGGTGTTTTGGTAATTTCAAAGCTGATGTAACATTTTTCATATTTTTTCTGTTTATCCTGGAACTGCTTCCATACGTAGGTGTCCACTAAGGTGTAATACTCATGCAATGAGAGAGAAAGCTGTACATGTATATTATTTGAATCTGGTGAGCTCTTTGCCCCACGTTTGGCAGCCCCATCAACCATATCATTATAATGAAAACAACTATGAGATG
>JAPXFY010000035.1:22905152-22935152 GCA_030674185.1 Monoplex corrugatus
TTCAGGTTAGATGAGTTTGAAAGAGGTGGGTTTTCAGGTGCCGTTTGAAGGTTGAGAAACACTTAGTTTTTCTGAGAGACAGTGGTAGAGAGTTCCATACATTTGGGCCAAAGACAGAGAAAGATTTTTTACCAAAGGTGTCTAGAGAGAAGCGAGGAACAGTCAACAGTGAGGTGTCAGAAGAGCGGAGCGTTCGAGAAGGTTTGTAACCCTGCAGGAGGTTGGCAAGATAGGATGGCATGTTCTCGTGATAGATACACTGAAAGCAGAGACAGGCAACTTTATATTGAATCCTAGCCTTTACCGGGAGCCAATGAAGTGTTCTAAGCAGAGATTTTGCACTCTCACGCCTGGGCTTGCGGAGAACAAGGCGAGCCGCGTGGTTCTGTATGCGCTGAAGTTTAGATAGTTGATTGTCATGGAGACCTGCGAATAGAGAGTTACAATAGTCCAGTCTAGATAATATGAAAGAGACAGCAAGCTTGTTGGTAGCATCAGTGGAAAGGAAGGAGCGAATCTTACCAATTCTGCGTAGCTGATAGTACAGAGTACGGCACAACTGTTTGACATGGGCTTCCATAGACAGTGTTTCATCCAGATAGAAGCCAAGGTTTCTAACAGTTTGTGAGAATACAATTATATATTATAACAAAGTGTTCCCCTCCGAGCGGAGACAGGCTGTAGAGGGGGTTGAGTGAGGTTAGGATTTTATGCAGAGGAGAAAAGGTGAGTTTTGAGAGCGGACTTGAAGGAGACAAAAGTAGGTTGCTGACGGACTGAGGAAGTTTGTTCCAGGAGAGTGGACCAGAAACAGAGAAGGCTCATGGACCATAGGTATTGAGCTTAGTGCGTGGAAAGCGAAAAGTCAGAGGATCGGAGGCAGAGCGGAGGGTACGTGAGGGAACATAGATCTCAAGTAGGCTTGACAGGTAATTGGGGGCTGCGTTATTGAGGCTTTTGTAGCACATGGTGTCTAGTTTGTACTGTATGCGCTTTGATACAGGGAGCCAATGAAGTTGTGCCAGGAGAGGAGATATGTGGTCAGCTTTTTTCTTTTTGAGTACAAGGCGTACAGCATTTTTTTGAATGCGCTGTAGGATGTGAATGGTGGAGGCAGGAAGACCAGACAGGAGTGAATTGCAATAGTCAATGCGAGACATTATGAAGGAGAGAACGAGTTTTGCAGTTGTTTCGACAGAGAGATACTTCCTGATCAGGCTTATACGATGGAGATGATAGTAGCAAGATCTGGCAGTTTGAGAAACAAAGTTGTTCATGGAGAGGGTAGTGTCAATGCAGACACCAAGGTTTTTAGCTGAATCAGAAATTGGGACTGATGTGTTACATAATGGGAGAGAAAGAGGAGGCAGCTGAGAAAGTTTCTGACGGGTGCCAATGAGGATAGTTTCTGTCTTGTCGTCATTAAGCTGAAGTCTAGTCCAGCTACTATACCACAAGACAATGAAAGATAACACCACCAGGTCTATTACAGCTACTACACCACAAGACAATGAAAGATAACACCATCAGGTCTATTACAGCTACTACACCACAAGACAATGAAAGATAACACCATCAGGTCTATTACAGCTACTACACCACAAGACAATGAAAGATAACACCATCAGGTCTATTACAGTTACTACATCACAAGACACTGAAAGATAACACCACCAGGTCTATTACAGCTACTACACCACAAGACAATGAAAGAGCACACGTTTGCCTTACTTCTGACCTTCACCTTTCTATTCGGTCTGTCCAGCCACCAGTTCACATAGCCGACAGCTCATCTCCCCTTATTATAGCACCAACACGTAGCAGCCCGGAGTTCCCAGCGTCGTTTTACCAACATTTCAAAGGATGTTAGTTCTGTCATAAACGTGGTCAGAGATGATGCTTCAAACACAGCCTAGACTGTCATGCTAGGTCTGACATGCCCCCAACACAGTCACAAGTTTGCCGTCTATCATCGGGACTTTCCATGCAGTCATCAGGTCTAATGTGTGAGAGATACAGTGTGAACATAATTATGGTCTACAACAGAATGACCGGTTTTAAATCTCGCTTGGTGTTTGCCAGTCAGATTGCAATCATTTCACCAGACGGCAGATGCACATCAGAAACAGCTGGCAGAATCGGCCAAGCCAAAACAGCATTCAAGAAGATGACAAGCATTCTTACCAACAAATGCCTATCAATTAACATCAGGAAGAGAGTTCTTGAATGTTATATAGAACCAATACTGTTGTACGGATGTGAGACGTGGACAGTCAACAAACAAAGCCAGAACAAGATTGAGGCAGCCGGGATGTGGTTTCTAAGAAGAATGTTGAGAGTTCCATGGACAGCAAAGAAAACAAACAAGACAGTCTTGATGGAGGCAGACACAAGTAGATCACTCATAAGGAAGATTAGGAAAAGACAGGCAACATTTATAGGCCATTTTATGAAGAAAGGGGATTTGGAGCACCTTGTCACAACGGGAAAGCTGGAGGGAAAGAGAGCACCAGGTAGACCCAGGGAGAAAATGCTGGACGACCATTCTATCATGCTCACACGTCTCCATAAAGTGTTCGGTATCTCTGACATCGCTCTGTCTTGGTTCCAGTCCTACCTCTCAAATCGCACTCAAACAGTCTCTGTCTGTTGTTCATCCTCTGCACCCGCTACCCTCCAGTTTGGTGTGCCCCAAGGCTCTGTTTTAGGTCCCATCCTATTTGTGCTGTACACACAACCCCTCTCTGAAATTATGCGACTTCACTCTATGTCCCATCATAGCTTTTCTGATGACAACCAACTCTATACTTCTGGTTCCCTCCCACAACTGCCCTCTATAATCAGACAAACCCAAGGCTGCATTTCTGATGTTCACTCCTGGATGACTGTAAACAAACTTCAACTCAACCCCATTAAAACTGAACTTAGCCTTATCTCTCCCACCACATTGGCTAAGTGTTCTTCCCTTCCTCTGTCTGTCTCTCTGCTTGGATCTGACATTCCACTATCTTCCACTGTCCGCAATCTTGGAGTCACTCTTGATAACACCCTGTCCTTTGAAAAACACGTCCAGAATGTTTGCAGATTATGCTATCTTGAGATACGCAGAATTTCTTCTATTCGCAATATCCTCTCTGTCGAAGCCACCAAAACTCTCCTCTGTGCCTTTGTTCTCTCTCGTCTCGACTACTGCAACTCCCTCCTCTCGGGCTGTCCTTTCTCTCTCATTCAAAAGCTTCAAAAAGTTCAAAACAATGCTGCTAGGCTCATCTTCAGAAAATCTCGTTCCTCTCATGTCACTCCTCTTCTCAAATCTCTTCACTGGTTACCTGTTGAAAAGAGAATTCGCTACAAGATTGCTTTGTTATGTTTTAAGTCTCTCAACGGTCTTGCACCCCCTTACATCTCTGACCTCCTCCATCTGTACACCCCCTCTCGTCAACTTCGTTCCTCGGCTGATACTCGTACCTTCCGCATACCATCCTGTCGCACTAAAACCTATGGTCAACGCTCCTTTTCCTATCAGGCCCCTGTAATCTGGAATCAGCTCCCTGTCTCTGTTCGCCACTCTGCAACTCTCACTTCTTTCAAGTCCTCTCTGAAAACCCATCTCTTCCAGTCCCTCTCATGATACTTATAAAGACTCTACCACCTAACTTCCCCAAATCCCCCCTTGTTGTCTTTTGAGCCTTGAATGTCGGCTGGTGTGTGTGTGCGTGTGTGTGTGTGTGTGTGTGTGTGTGTGTGTGTGTGTGTGTGTGTGTGTGTGTGTGTGTGTGTGTGTGTGTGTGTGTGTGTGTGTGTGTGTGTGTGTGTGTTTGGTTGTGTCTGCGTGATACCTGTAAGCGCTTAGGGCTCTTGTTTTCATCAGATTAGGCGCTATATAAATGCTCTTTATTATTATTATTTTATTATAAGGGGCAACGAGAGATAGAGACAAGTGGAAGTCCGTGATCGCCAACGCCATGCGGCAGGGCACCTGATGATGATGATGATTGCAATCATTAACCCATTCCTGTTGTCTACTGTTTATTACTGAACTGCTGGCATCACACAATGACATTCCTTTGTCACTGTAGGGATTGCTTGTGCCACCGTTGTTAAATCAAGATAATATATTATACTCCTCCATTTATCTGGACATATGCCTTTGTCAAACTATTTATTGAACATTTATATGTAACATGAAAAGAGAATGCTACCAGAGACTGACCACAAGGCAAGGCAAATGTAAACAGACTGTCATAACCCCCAAGAGAGAGACAAGAAGTGTTGTTTCCCTTGTAAAGGTAGAAACAAACAGAAACAAGGAGACAAAAATCAGATAAACAGATCTTTTGTTCAACACAATAAACTTCTGGTCTCCAATACAAAACAAAACAAAGCAGAAACGTTTGAGGAAGGCAACACAAAAGAAGAAGAGGAAAGATCGTTGATGGATGGCTATCAGTCCACAAGACCTGGACGGCTATCAGTCCACAACACCTGGACGGCTATCAGTCCACAAGACCTGGATGGCTATCAGTCCACAACACCTGGATGGCTATCAGTCCACAACACCTGGACGGCTATCAGTCCACAAGACCTGGATGGCTATCAGTCCACAAGACCTGGATGGCTATCAGTCCACAACACCTGGCTGGCTATCAGTCCACAAGACCTGGCTGGCTATCAGTCCACACCTGGCTGGCTATCAGTCCACAACACCTGGATGGCTATCAGTCCACAACACCTGGACGGCTATCAGTCCACAAGACCTGGATGGCTATCAGTCCACAACACCTGGATGGCTATCAGTCCACAACACCTGGCTGGCTATCAGTCCACAACACCTGGCTGGCTATCAGTCCACAACACCTGGCTGGCTATCAGTCCACAAGACCTGGCTGGCTATCAGTCCACAACACCTGGATGGCTATCAGTCCACAACACCTGGATGGCTATCAGTCCACACCTGGCTGGCTATCAGTCCACACCTGGCTGGCTATTAGTCCACACCTGGCTGGCTATCAGTCCACAAGACCTGGACGGCTATCAGTCCACAAGACCTGGATGGCTATCAGTCCACAAGACCTGGATGGCTATCAGTCCACAAGACCTGGCTGGCTATCAGTCCACAAGACCTGGCTGGCTATCAGTCCACAACACCTGGATGGCTATCAGTCCACACCTGACTGGCTATCAGTCCACACCTGGCTGGCTATCAGTCCACACCTGGTTGGCTATCAGTCCACAAGACCTGGATGGTTATCAGTCCACAAGACCTGGATGGCTATCAGTCCACAAGACCTGGCTGCTATCAGTCCACAAGACCTGGCTGGTTGGCTATCAGTCCACAAGACCTGGCTGCTATCAGTCCACAAGACTTGACTGGTTGGCTATCAGTCCACAAGACCGAACTGGCTATCAGTCCACAAGACCTGACTGGTTGGCTATTAGTCCACAAGACCTGACTGGTTGGCTATCAGTCCACAAGACCTGGTTGGCTATCAGTCCACAAGACCTGACTGGTTGGCTATCAGTCCACAAGACCTGGTTGGCTATCAGTCCACAAGACCTGGCTGGTTGGCTATCAGTCCACAAGACCTGGATGGTTATCAGTCCACAAGACCTGGATGGCTATCAGTCCACAAGACCTGGCTGCTATCAGTCCACAAGACCTGACTGGTTGGCTATCAGTCCACAAGACCGAACTGGCTATCAGTCCACAAGACCTGACTGGTTGGCTATCAGTCCACAAGACCTGACTGGTTGGCTATCAGTCCACAAGACCTGACTGGTTGGCTATCAGTCCACAAGACCTGGTTGGCTATCAGTCCACAAGACCTGGTTGGCTATCAGTCCACAAGACCTGGCTGGTTGGCTATCAGTCAACAAGACCTGGTTGGCTATCAGTCCACAAGACCTGACTGGTTGGCTATCAGTTCACAAGACCTGACTGGTTGGCTATCAGTCCACAAGACCTGGTTGGCTATCAGTCCACAAGACCTGGTTGGCTATCAGTCCACAAGACTTGACTGGTTGGCTATCAGTCCACAAGACCTGGATGGCTATCAGTCCACAAGACCTGGTTGGCTATCAGTCCACAAGACCTGGTTGGCTATCAGTCCACAAGACCTGGTTGGCTATCAGTCCACAAGACCTGGTTGGCTATCAGTCCACAAGACCTGGTTGGCTATCAGTCCACAAGACCTGACTGGTTGGCTATCAGTCCACAACACCTGGCTGGTATCAGTCCACAAGACCTGACTGGTTGGCTATCAATCCACAACACCTGGATGGCTATCAATCCACAACACCTGGCTGGCTATCAGTCCACAACACCTGGATGGCTATCAATCCACAACACCTGGCTGGCTATCAGTCCACAACACCTGGATGGCTATCAATCCACAACACCTGGCTGGCTATCAGTCCACAACACCTGGCTGGCTATCAGTCCACAACACCTGGATGGCTATCAATCCACAACACCTGGCTGGCTATCAGTCCACAACACCTGGATGGCTATCAATCCACAACACCTGGCTGGCTATCAGTCCACAACACCTGGATGGCTATCAATCCACAACACCTGGCTGGCTATCAATCCACAACACCTGGCTGGCTATCAGTCCACAACACCTGGTTGGCTATCAATCCACAACACCTGGCTGGCTATCAATCCAGAAGATTTCGCAGAACGCTGTGTCAGTATTTAGGTCATTCAATGGGAAGGTCCTATACTTCCAAAGCAGATGACGTGTTTCGTTGTGTGTAGAACTCGTCAGATCTGATGCCTAGGACAACAAAAGGAGAGGGACGTGTTGAACAGTTTAACACAGAAGTCAATCACTCCTTCTTTACCACTTTTTCAACGTTTGCCAACAATGTCGTCTGATCCAGCTGGATTCATGTTTATTATTTTTTCGGTGCAGTTAGCATTTTTTTCCTCTAGTTAATGGTCGTTCTCAAGAACTTTATGCATCAATGCGATTTTCCTCATATTTTACGCAATCTCCTGTAATCAAGTCCTTTTCATGTAAAGCTTTGTAATGCTTGAAGCAATCATCTATTGTAAGTCATGAAGCGGCATTCTTCTGAAACTGTATGTTAATTTTTTCTGTTGTTACTGAAGGGACCATGTTTTCTGTTATTCAGACATTATTATATTTGTTTTTCTTTTAGAAGATGTTTGCATTCTGTACTTGCTATACACTTTACAGTACTATTGGCCTTATCTTTCTTTTGTTTAAATATCATAAGCAGTCTTTTGCCTTTCCCTTCATTCATTCATTATCATCAAACGTCCTGCCGCATGGCGTTGGCGATCATAGCCCTCCACATGTATCAATACCTTGTTGCCGCAAGCACATCTTCCACCGTCTCTGTTGTATGCCACTCTGCAAGTCCGTCCAATATTTTCTCCCTGGATCTACCTGGTGCTCTCCTTCCCTCCAGCTTTCCTGTTGTGACCAGGTACTTTAATACCCTTTCCTGATAAAATGGCTTGTAAATGTTGCCTGTCTTTTCCTAATTTTCCTTATCAATGATCTTCTTGTGTCTGCCTCCATCAAGACTGTCTTGTTTGTTTTCTTTGCTGTCCATGGAACTAGCAACATTCTTTTTAGAAACCACATAGTGGCTGCCTCAATCTTGTTCTGGCTTTGCTTGTTGAATGTCCACGCCTCACAACCGTACAACATTATCGGTTCTTTATAACATTCAAGAACACTCTTCCTGATGTTAATTGACAGGCATTTGTTGGTAAGAATGCTTTTCATATTCTTGAATGCTGTTTTGGCTTGGCCAATTCTACTGGCTATGTCTAATGTGCGTCTGCCATCTGGTGAGATGATCGTTCCGAAATACAAAAAGTTATGAACCTGTCTCAAAGTTGTGCCGTTTGCTGTTATTTTGCATGAGGGGATTTAAAAATATGTACCATAATGACATACTACAAACGATGGCAGATTCAGCGTATGAGATTTTCATCCGTGTTATGCAAGCAGATGAACTTTCGGGAGATATTTTCAGCCTTTCACTCAATAGTCAAATATGTATATTGTAATACAACAAAACCCTGGACTTGCACTTAAAACCTCTCTAGCGCAAGCCAAGCACGGGATTTGTTTTTCTTCACAACCGTGACCGTCCTCCCATCACTAAGCACGAATAATACGAATACACGGACAGTATTTGGGATAAAACAGCACAGCACACTGGATGCATTATGAAAAAGACGTCGCATCATTATATCAACAGATCAAATCATAACTGTGCGTTGAAACAACATTGATGGGTTTTGATCGTCTGCACTTACCTTGGCAGACAGTAACTATGACCGGAAGTACTGAGTGAAAAAAAAAAAGTTTGTACGTCTTTTTACCGCAATGATACTGAAACATGAGAGCTTGTTGGCGTTGATGTGGAACTTTAAGCATCGAGGAACTCTCCTTCTTTTTGACTGCACAGATATAAACGGATTTGAATTGGTTCAATGAAAAGCAAACAAACAAACTTTTGCACAGCCTCCAGTCAGAAGATAATGCAACGAGGGAGAGGAGTTAAAGAACACTGCCATTCGCTTTGTGTTTATATTGCTGGCCCATAGAAAAGTTGAGGTCATTACCATCTCATTTCCTTAACACCTCAGGGATATTGTGACAATTTTTTTAACTTTGCAGCCTGGTGCTATAACAGTACCGAAAGTAAGGCTGTATAAAGCGGACGCCAATTTTTTAACAATGTTTGAAAGAGTAATCACGCAAAATTCGAAAGACAGCCCCTAAAATCTCAAAATCAGTAGACCTGCTACAAGGATTGTATTTTTGCTGACAAACAAGTGTTGCATATTACTAATGTGATCCAGGCGAACTTTTCTGTATTTGTTGATCTACTACAGTTTGGCCTCAAGGCGAAGAAAACATCACCACAGTTGAACGAAAGTGTGCTTTTGAGCATCTACTTCTGACAGAAACTAAACTTTAACAAATTGATGAATATGTATGTGTACATATTGATGAGAAAAATCAGGTGTTTCGGTCCCGGACAATTTTTGTTCATGAATGTATCAAATGTGCTTTCTCAATTTTTTTTAATGAATTAATTCTGTACTCATTAATAACTTCATTTTCTCTGCTGTGGATCTCCGTTTCTGAGAGATCAAGGCCAAGCAGTGTATGTAATATACAAAGTCATTAATATGCCGTAGAAGTATGGCGGCTGTCTTTGGTCTTCATTTCGAAACAACATGATGAATCGCAAGGTAACATTTTTTGGAGAGTCATTGCACTCTTCGAAGAGATGTTAGACCTGAAACTTTTTATGAAACGTTTACATTAAGAGGAAGTTTTTTCCCCTTGATGAGACAATTATAATTTAAGAGATATAATGATAATCTAACTTCAGCGAACAGAGACTATGTGTGTGTGTGTGTGTGTGTGTGTGTGTGTGTGTGGTGGTGGTCTTTGATTTAATGTCTATTCACTAAAGTGATTTTAGACAACAACAACAAAAAAAAAAAAAAAAAAAAAAAAAAAAAAAAAAAAAAAAGGGGGGGGGGGGGGGGGGGGGTGAGTGTAGAGGAGGAGTGAAGAAGATATTTGAAAATTGTCAATTTTGATTTTGAGAAAAGATGATCCAGAAAACAACTGTTTTGAAGAGGGGAAGGTAAAACTAACAAATAATGTTACCATAATTATCGATTTAAACAAACAAACTGACAAACAAAATTAGTAAATATCCGGAAGAAATGAATAAAAAGTAAAACTAATAATTGACTAACCACAACAATGAACAAGTCAAATAACATTTTAAAGGTAATTCGCTATAGGACTTTTTGACAGGCTAACAAAAAATTCATACAGTAATGATGATGAGGCAAATATGTCAGAAACTGTACTCACAGATAGTGTTGGAATATGTCGTTTTACCCTAACGCAAGAAAGAATATGACTATGTGTTATCTTCTTTCCACACAGACACACTATGTTATTGGTATATTTTGTTTTGAATGCATCAAGTTTCCATCTGTACATAAGGGACTGTATAGTTCTGCTGGCATGAAGCTGCTTAAGTATTTTGCTAACTTCAAAATTCATGTGACATTTATCATACTTTTTCTGTTTTAATTGGAACTGCTTCCAGACGTAGTTGTCCACTAAAGTGTAATTCTCGTGCAGCGAGAGAGAAAGCTGGATATTGTTTGAATCTGGTGAGTTATTAGCTCCCCGTTTGGCAGCCCTGTCAACTTTATTATTATAACTAAAAGAACTATGAGAAGGTATCCAGCAGAAAGTGATATCAGTGCCTCTTAAAGATAAATTATGAATCAAGTGACTTATTTCCAGAATCATTTCTGATCTTGTTTGTAATTTTGATAATTCAAGAGCCTGAAGTACTGATTTTGAATCAACGCAAAGAAGTATCTGAAAAATTGTCCTAGGAAGACTTATCAGAAAGTTTAAAGCCATATTAATATTGCAAAGAGTTCAGCTGTAAAGATAGATTTATCAAGTCCTATGTAGAAAGATTTTTCAATTTTGAGAGCAGGTATTAAAAACGCTGAGCCTGCTTTTCTTTCAATTACTGACCCATCAGTGTAAATTTTCAAATGATCAGAATATACGTCGTTTATATGACATTTAACCTGACTTGCCAGTAAGTTTATATTGTCTCCTTTTTTTAAATTAGTGTGGTGTACGTCAAATCGTGCTCTTTGGAGTTCCCAACTGGGTACTGGCGAAAAGGAAGGTCGTATAGATACAGGATCTACGTCTAGATCAATTCCTGAGCCTTTCATGACGTCAGATGTGTATGTTGCAAGTGTGACCTGTGAAGATATTGATTTAGCTCGTTTTGGAAAGTCGGTATCTGATCTCAGTTTAATTTCTGTTTCTGAGATGTTTTCTACGGTAGTGTTTCTTAACAAAAATTTAGTAGAAGCGACTTTCCTTTGCTCATCAAGTGGCAACAGTTTGATTTCATTATATGTCCGAAGACAGGAAGCATGCATTGGAAGACCCAGTGCAAGTTTGAAACCTTTACAATCTATGCTCTGCAGTTTTTTTAGTAAGTGTTTCGGTGCACTGAAGAAGATTTCTTGAGCATAGGTTAATTTAGATCTAACAAGCGATTTACAAAGATGAAAAGTGTTGATGAATCTTGACCCCATGTCTGTTTGCGAACTATATTTAATGTATATTCCACGAAACGAATTCTTCAAATGGGTATCCCTCAGGGATCCGTTATAGCTCCCCTTCTTTTCATGATATTAATGCATGACTTACCCAGTAAAGTATCTAAGCATGTAGTTTTAGCTCAATATGCTGACGATTTATGCATGTGGATGCAGGTAAATATGAAAAAGAAAACTCCTTTGCGCTGTATCAATTATACACGCAAGTGCTACCAATTAGAACTTGATAAAATAGCGCGATACATGGTAGAAAATGGGTTACATCTATCCCTGGAAAAAACAAAAATAGTTTTATTTAATAATGGAGCTAACCCAGTAAATATTCCCACTTTCAAACTGGGAGATACTCTTCTTCAGTTTAACGAGTCGATTAAATTCTTAGGAGTTTTCCTTACAGCAAAATTATCTTGGAATCAGCATATTGAATACGTATTAACCAAAGCTCAAAAAAGTTTAAATTTCATAAAAATAGTGTGTGTGTGTGTGTGTGTGTGTGTGTGTGTGTGTGTGTGTGTGTGTGTGTGTGTGTGTGTGTGTGTGTGTGTGTGTGTGTGTGTGTGTTACACAGGAGATGAATGGATGGCTCCATCTATCTGGTACACTCAGTTTTGGACTTAGCTGGATCTGGAACAGTGTCCGCTGTGGCTGACCAAACCAATTCTTGAGTGGAAATCCTTGGCACAGCTGATACACATGATAAAGGTTAATGGCTTGGCTGGGTAGTTGGCTGGGTAGTTGGCTGGGTAGTTGGCTGGGTAGTTGGCTGGGTAGTTGGCTGGGTAGTTGGCTGGGTAGTTGGCTGGGTAGTTGGCTGGGTAGTTGGCTGGGTAGTTGGCTGGGTAGTTGGCTGGGTAGTTGGCTGGGTAGTTGCTGGGTAGTTGGCTGGGTAGTTGGCTGGGTAGTTGGCTGGGTAGTTGGCTGGGTAGTTGGCTGGGTAGTTGGCTGGGTAGTTGGCTGGGTAGTTGGCTGGGTAGTTGGCTGGGTAGTTGGCTGGGTAGTTGGCTGGGTAGTTGGCTGGGTAGTTGGCTGGGTAGTTGGCTGGGTAGTTGGCTGGGTAGTTGCCGCTGCATCTTTTCTTCTCTCTCCCCTCGCTGATCACAATCGACTTGGTTTCTCCTCTGGAATGGTGATGCCGGCATGTACAACCCGTCACCAGGCACGGCAATATGTAGCTGTTCCTTCCCAAGTGTCAACACTGATATCAGCAGACATCAGGTCACGTTTGCAAGTGTACATATATGGCAGCAGCTGGTGCCCTGTTGCCTAGGATCCCACAGCGAGCTCTCCATTCAGGATATCTCTTGAGATGCAGCCAAATTGTATGCAGTGTACATGGCCACGTCAGTGCATTTGTCATTGTGAAGAGTACAGGATGCTTGACCTGCCAGCCTGCTCCAGAATGTCCTCGTTTGGCGCACAGTCCTTCCAGGAAATGCTCAGGATCCGACACAAGTGCACCAGGTGGAAGCAATCGAGACAGTGCTCTTGGCACATTTAGATTGTCCAGCTTTCACTGCCACAGGGAACCGTACTCAGTAGGCAGGCTGTGTACTTTCCAGTCTTGGTGGCTGTGGTGAGCTTGTTACTGTCCCATACTTTCTTGGCCATGGCAGCAGCAGCTTTCTCTATCCATCTGTTAAACTCTAGATCGAGGGACAGGTTGCTGGAAACTGTGTCAATCCAGTCTTGGTGGCTGTGGTGAACTTATTTTTCTACACTTTCTTGGACATCTTGGCCATGACAGCGGCAGCTTTTCCTATCCACCTGTTAAGCTCTCGGTCGAGGGGCAGGTTGCTGGAAACTGTGTCAATCTTCATCATCATCATCATCATCAAGTGCCTTGCCACATGGCGTTGGCGATCATGGTCTTCCATCTGTTTCTATCCCTTGTTGCCTCAAGCACCTCTTCCACCCTCTTTGTTTTCAGCCACTCTGCAAGTCCGCCCAATATCTTCTCCCTGGGTCTACCTGGCGCTATCTTTCCCTCCAGCTTTCCCCCTGTGACCAGGTGCTCCAATTCCCCTTTCCTCATTAAATCGCCTATAAATGTTGCCTGAGTCAATCTTGGGTAAGTAAATTCGTTTCATATCTGTAGACTGTAATTGCCGATGCTGATGTTGGGGTCTTCGCTGACATTCTACCCCTTGATGAATTCTGTCTTCTCAAAACTGATGATGAGGTCGAACTGTAGGCAAGCATGAACTAGGGAGATGACTGGCCTTTGGAGGCCAGGTTGTGTGTGAGATGCCAAGGCGGCATTAACAGCAAAGTACATCTTGCGGACCTGACGCTCTTTAACTTATGTATTTACTCTGAAGCGTGCAAGATTGAAAAGCTTATGATGATATAACTTCAGCAAGTTGGACTGTTTGATTCTTTCCTTTAGCAAAAGATAGATCTGGACACATTTCCCAAGTTTATGTAATGATGGATGTTGTCTTCTTTTGTCTTTTGACTATATGGTTTCAGTTTCTGGTTCAGTTCAAGTTTCTCAAGTTAACGTCTCCGCACTTATTGTTATTGTTGTTATTGTTATTGTTGTTTAAAGCCCAGCCGATTGCGTAGAGCCTTATCAGGGCTATTATCACTTCAAAACATTCAAAACTTCAACAGAAAAAAAAAAGAAAAAAAAAAGAAAAGAAAATGAAGTACACATATCAATGCATTCATGCATATAATCCAAGGACATGTCCCTGGCATTGACCACTCCGTCCCATTTACCGCACAGGGGATTTACAAAACACACGTGAATACAAATTTAAGCATACCTAAGGACACCAAAACATACATAAAACAGGCATAAGTTACCTAAAATTGCTTCCGCACATCACCCCCCACCCCCAGCCAAAAATGCACCCAATATATGTACCCAATTATCAATCCTAAGAAAAAGTACATAAGACTTTATCGAAAGCATAAAGGTGAATGGACCAATAAGGCAGAAAATGATAGGTAGAAATGACAGAAAGTAAAGCAACAAGGCAGAAACAAAGAGAGTAACAGAAAAGAGGAAATTTCTAGCACAAAATTTCCAAAAGGTGGAGATACTATTTATACTGAAAGCACCCCGGCATCCCCACGGGTGGTGGGTGTTGGTGGTGAGTCTCCGCACTTGGAATGAATTCCATGAACTCACCTTGCCTTACACACACACACACACACACACACACACACACACACACACACACACACACACACACACACACACACACACACAAAGAAAGAAAGAAACAAAGAAAGAAAGAAGAAGAAAGAAAGAAAGGAAAGAAAAGAAATGTATATGCTGTGTAAAAGCTGTTCGCAAATATTCAATATTCATTGATTATGATTGTCTTATCCTAGTTTTCTACTTCCCCGGCAAAACATTTATTTATGTTATTGATACTGGCCCCGAAAATGTAACATAAGAGTTAAAGCATGTTATGACTCCAGTCACTAATTACATCTGGTCTCACGCTTTGTTATACTTGTATTTCGTATATTTTCTAGCTGATCGATCAGCTCGGAATTTTTTCATTGGGCAATGTAGAGGAAGTAAGTTGGCATAATCTCAAACTAAAAAAATTAATTGATTGAATGATTACTGAAAATTGTATTGTTTCAGAAATGCTTAGATATCGGAAAAAAAAGAAAGAATAACTGAGTGCCTTATGTACATGTATTTCGTTGTTATAAAAGAAACTACAATGTGTATTTATCGTTTTAGATAAAACAACTCTTTGATGTGTTGGATAACATTTTTGCTATATTCCTTGAGGCTAGACGAGACTACGTCTGCTTCTTAGGCCCAGCACATCAAGGAAGCGGCTTTCAGGGCAATTCCTAGAACTGGTGCATATTTTTTTTTACAATGAATTCTATAGCGAGTTGTTTCTGTGAACTTTTTGTGTGTGAATTTCATAGAAATTTAAGAAACCATGATAAGCTGATGTTGAAGAAAATGAAAATCTAGATTCAGATCTAGACTAAAAATAAGCCGCAAACTTGCCTTTCCAAGTCCAAGTTAATGAGTTTCAGTTGTGTGTTAGTAACGCTATACGTATTTATCTGTTTACCATTCTGTCTGACTACCTATCTATCTTTCTGTTCATCTATCTTCTTGAACTATCTTACTGACTCTGTCAGTTGGTCTATTTCTGTCACTAGATAGATCTAGTTTTCATGTTTGTCCATAGGCATTTGGTGTGTTGCGTGTGTGTGTGTGTGTGTGTGTGTGTGTGTGTGTGTGTGTGCGCTTGCTTGCTTGCTTGCGGACGTGTGTGCGTGCGTGCGTGTATGAAATTATGATTTATGGTGTTTGGTAATAAATAGAGTGAACTCTTTTGTTTTGAAATCATCATTACCATACCAGACCTTGTAGTTCTGTATGAGAATTAAACATGATTTTAAATTGACTTTTTGTTTTTGGATTATTGAAATGTTATTGCCTCTGGTGGATTTGAATTGAATGTAAATCGCTTCTGGTGTATTAGTGACATACATTAGTCTTAAGTCATATGAATCACGATTTTATGAACTTTTATGAAGTATAGTCTGGATATTAAGAATAAGAAAATAAAGTCATAGTTTTGTTTTGGCTGGGGAAAGAAAATAAAACACAGGTTCGTTTTGACTGCTAAGATCTGATCAACGACGTGATAAACAATTTGGTTATGTGAAAAATTATTAAGTGGCATTTTAAGTCATAACAGACTCATTGGTTGAGTCATTTTGCTGTTGTCTTGACAACTTGGGACTGGCCGATAGGTATCACAACTTTGTCAAATAGGTAAAAACAGTTATCTAAGCCAGAAAAATTAAACTGTTGCCATAGATATAATTAAGAGGGAAGATGATTTCCTATGGTGAGAGTTCCAGTACTATATAAAAATACTTACGGTAATACGCAATATCAAGTTCTCAGCTGAAGTACAGAATGTCGAAAAATGTGTTTTGATTATAATTCAGTGCACTAATGCAGAGACTAATTCATGTGTGGTATAGTAATTGTAGCAGATAATAAGTCAAATGTAGCAAATTGATATGCTCCCTGAATGACAACTTAAAGATTGTAATTTGTATGGAAACGTTATTTTGCAGGAAAAGTATATAATCTTCTGTGGGCATAATATTCCATTTGAGTAAATATAATCATACTGTGGCGAAACCTATGTACATATTCTTGATGGGTATACTTTTTCATGCAATATGTCCACTGTAAAGATATTTTGGAGAAAGTTGGAGAGGAAGTTTCGAGCAAATACTCAGAGGCAGAAATTAAAAGAATTCTTGTGTAAACTTGAAGGAGAAAGCTTGACAGGAAGAAGAACCTGGATGCATAGTTAAAAACTGAACAGTTCTGTCTTTCAATAAATAGGACTTGCATAGTTTATTCTAGGTCCATAGTGCCCCTCTGCAAGAGATGTGGTCACTCGTACATATCTATTTTTGCTACCTTTGTGGTGTCTGTTTACAGGACCTTTGGTTGATTGTTGAAATTTGTTACAGCCAAATTTATTAATAACTGACTTAAATTCGAGTAAGTGTACATTCAGCGAACTAAATTTTTTTAATAAGCTGACCTCTAAAATTCTGCAGTAAAGTGTAAACAGTCAAAAAAGCGAACTAAATGTTTTTTTTTTTTAATAAGCTGACCTCTAAAATTCTGCATTAAAGTGTAAACAGTCAAAAAAGCGAACTAAATGGTTTTTTTTTTTAATAAGCTGACCTCTAAAATTCTGCAGTAAAGTGTAAACAAAAAAAACTGTCAAATTTCAAAACTGAGCTTCTTATTATATTTAATTCGATCTTTCTTTTCTGTTGTGTAATAATGAGATAACTCGATTTGTAAATTTTGATTTATCAATTTTTTTTCATTAAATGTTTGAAATTTGATTTCTCTATGTCATGTTTTCTTTCGGACCCCACTCTGTTGGACCTTTTCTGAAATGAAGTAAATGTGTTACAGATGTGTGGTCAGCACTTTCTCAGGATCTTCCGACAAAGTTGACATTCTGTTTAACTTCTGGACAGTCTGCCATTGTCTTCGCTTCATGTTTTGTTTCAACCAAAGTTTCTTCAAGGTAATTGTGATCTTGGTAAGTATAAATCTGAAGCCTCTGTAATGTTTCTGTTTAAAAAGGGAGATTTCAAGAATGGCTCGACTGACTTTTTTTCATGTTGCCTTTGTTCTATTTCCTTACCTCCTCCTTTCTTCCCCCTCATTCCTCTTCTTAACATTATCATTATCTTCATCGTAATTATAACTTATGTAAAATACTTTTACTGAACCTCACCACGAACAAGTTCAGTTTTGTATATTAGTGATGTCTTTGAGGCAAGATGAACAAAATGGAGGCACGGTCCCAGGTGTATAATCAAGTTTCTGTCTGCGAGAAGCATTGTTAATGCTAATATTATTTGAGTGTTTTCGGGCGAACTATGTAAGTCTGATGTACATATTCCCAGCAGCAGCATTATTATCAGTTTTAAAGTCCAGCCGACTGCTTAAGTTCATATCAGGGCTATAACCGTCTCATACAAAACACACACATCTAAACACATCGATAACCTTGCAAAAAAGAACCTGGAAAAATCTATTACACATATTATTCCATTCACGCAAATAATCCATTCACCGAATTTATTACCAGAGGGATTAAACCTGAATACAAAAAGATGTATAAACATAACTTAAGAACACAAAACATGCATAGAAACTGTACTGCAGTACATAAAAATGCCATTAAGCAGTTCACATTTCCTTGAGCTAAAAATGCCATTAATACATGTACCCAGTTATCAACCTTAATAGACAGCAAATATACAAGGCTTTCAAGCTGTGGAAACCAAAAGCAAATGAAACAGAAAAAGGAGGAGATGACAGAAAGCGAAGAAGCAGTTCATAAACAAAGGGAGTCTCAGAAAAGAAGAAATTGCAGAATTGGTGGGGATACTATCTATACTGAGGGGCCCCCAGCATCCCCATGGATAATTACTTTGTCATTTAGAATGCTTTTGAGTTGCCATAGGTTTGCTAATCTGTACACTACGACGAGATTAAAGCAATGGGTGAAAGAGAGGTCAAGGAGTAAACTGTTTGAGTGTCTCTGTCCTCGTTAGATTAGCTCAGGACGTGAGTATGTGTACGTTGGGGAGGGGAGTGTGTGTGTGTGTGTGTGTGTGTGGTGTGTGTGTGTGTGTGTGTGTGTGTGTGTGTATGTGTGTAGTGTGTTATGGTGTGATGTGTGTGTATGTGTGTGTATGGTGTGTTGTGTATGTGTGTCTTGTGTGTGTATCTGTGTGTGTGTTGTGTATGTGTGTTATGTGTGTGTCTCTGTGTGTGTGTATGTGTGTGTGTGTGTGTATGTGTGTGTGTGTGTGTTGTGTGTGTGTGTGTGTATGTGTGTGTATGTGTGTGTATGTGTGTTGTATGTGTGTGTGTGTATGTTGTGTGTGTGTATGTGTGTGTGTATGTGTGTGTGTATGTTTTGTGTGTTGGTGTGTGTATGTGTGTGTGTGTGTGTGTTATGTGTGTGGTATGTGTGTTGTTGTGTGATGTATTGTGTGTGTTGTGTGTGTATGTGTGTGTGTGTGTGTATGTGGTATGTGTGTGTGTAGTGTGTGTATGTGTATGTGTGTTAGTGTGTGTGTGTATTGTGTGGTGTATGTGTTGTGTTGTGTGTGTGTGTGTGTGTGTATTGTGTGTGTGTGTATGTGTGTGTGTGTGTGTGTGTATGTGTTGTGTGTATGTGTGTGTGTGTGTTGTGTGTGTGTGAGGTCGCGTATCATGTGTTGGTTGTTGAGTGGTAGTGTTTCTTTTTTATTTACTGTTTGTTGTATTAGTTATTTTATTATTATTATTGTCGTATTCTATTTGGTATCTGTTGTCTGTGTGTTGTGCTATTATTGTTGTATTATTATTTTATCTATGTGTGTGTTGTGTATTTTATCTATTGTTGTCTGTTTGTCTGTCTATTATTTGTATTGTCTATTGTCTGTTGTTGTTGTTGTTGTGTTATGTATCTGTCTTATGTCTTGCTGTGTTTCACACCATCATCTGTTCATCACTCATCTGTTTCTGTCTTTATTTACTGTCTTATCTGTCATCTATCTATCTATCTATCTATTACTACTATCTATCTATCTATCTATCTATCTATCACTATCTATCTATCTGTCTATCTATCTATCTATCTATCTATCTGTCTGTCTATCTATCTATCTATCTATCTGTCTGCTATCTATCTATCTATCTATCTATCTGTCTTTCTATCTGTACTGTCGTCTATCTATCTATCTATCTATCTATCTATCTGTCTGTCTATCTATCTGTCTTCTGTCTAGTCTATCTATCTATCTATCTATCTATCTGTCTGTCTGTCTGTCGTCTATCTATCTATCTATCTGTCTGTCTGTCTGTCTGTCTATCTATCTGTCTATCTTCTATCTATCTATCTATATGTCTATCTGTCTTCTTCTGTCTATCTATCTCTCTCTCTCTCTATCTATCTATCTATCTATCTTCTGTCTATCTATCTGTCTGTCTGTCTGTCTGTCTATCTATCTATCTTCTGTCTATCTATCTATCTATCTATCTATCTATCTATCTATCTATCTATCTGTCTGTCTGTCTATCTATCTAGTCTATTTCTATCTATCTATCCACTATCTATCTATCTATCTATCTATCTATCTATCTATCTATCTCTCTTCTATCTGTCTGTCTGTCTATCTATCTATCTATCTATCTCTATCTGTCTGTCTATCTATCTATCTATCTGTCCTGTCTATCTATCTGTCTATGTATCTATCTATCTGTCTGTCTATCTGTCTATCTATCTATCTATCTATCTATCTATCTGTCTGTCTGTCTATCTATCTATCTATCTATCTACCTATCTATTTATCTATCTATCTATCTATCTATCTATCTATCTATCTGTCTGTCTATGTATCTATCTATCTGTCTGTCTATCTGTCTATCTATCTATCTATCTATCTATCTATCTATCTATCTGTCTGTCTGTCTATCTATCTATCTATCTATCTACCTATCTATTTATCTATCTATCTATCTATCTATCTATCTATCTATCTGTCTATCTATCTATCTGTCCGTCTATCTGTCTATCTATCTGTCTATCTATCTATCTATCTATCTGTCTGTCTATCTATCTGTCTATCTATCTATCTATCTGTCTGTCTATCTATCTATCTATCTATCTATCTGTCTGTCTATCTATCTATCTATCTATCTATCTATCTGTCTATCTATCTATCTATCTATCTATCTATCTATCTATCTGTCTGTCTCTCTGTCTGTCTATGTATGTATGTATGTATGTATGTATGTATGTATGTATGTATGTATGTATGTATCTACTATCTACCTACCTATCTATCTATCTATCTATCAATCTGTCTATCTATGTGTTTATCAATCTGTCTGTCTATCTGTCTATCTATGTATCTATGTATCTATCTATCTATGTGTCTATTTGTCTATCTATCTGTCTATCTGTCTATCTAACTATCTATCTATCTATATCTATTTATCTATCTGTCTATCTATCTATATCTATTTATCTATCTATCCATCTATGTATATATATTTATCTATCTATCTATCTATCTATCTATCTATCTATCTATCTATCTATCTATATCTATCTATCTATCTATCTATCTATCTATCTATCTATCTATCTATCTATCTATCTATCAGACTGTCTGTCTGTCTATCTATCTATCTATCTATCTATCAGTCTGTCTGTCTCCACTGTCTGTCTCTCGTTCTCATGTGCATAAGAAAGAGAAGGTTCATTCTTGTTTTCTTATTCAACGTAAGTCTTAAAAAGCCAGAGAACATCTTATCCGCTGTTTGTACTTCAAATTATCGTCGCATTTTTTCTCCTTGATACCACCAGGGGGAGACGGAAAGATACTTTTAATTTACCTTCTTATGCTCCTTTTCCTGTGATCATGAACTTCAAAATACTGCTGATCTCAGTGAACGTTTTAGCGATGAATTGTCAAATAACATTTACCATTGAACTTAAGAGATTTGATTAAAATTTTGTTTGTTTTGGTTGGTTGGTTGGTTGGCTGGTTGGTTGGTTGGTTTTAATGATTCGGATAAACGTACTTTTCCTGCCCTTTGAATAGTAGCAGCTCAAAAATTGCTGTCAACTTGCCCAATTCCTGAAACATCCCAGTATCCCCATTGAAACAAAAGCCAAGCTGATCAGTTTCATTTTCATCCCCACGCTAACACACCAATGCCAGATCTGGACCCTGACCCTGACCCTGACCCCGAGTCTCTCGCATGTTGTGTCGCTGCCGGGAACCTCCGTCACTAATGGCTACGAAACGTTTAATAAACTACGCCACAACACTCGCATCTTGAGCAGGTGCTTTAACTACTAGTCCACACATTCCACATCAGTTTTATATCAGATAGCCACCTGGAAATCAAGTCAAGAGGGCTGGTGAGGGCTGGTGAGGGGGGATGGAGAAGGTGAGGGAGAAAGGGGTTACGATGTGAGAAGAGAGACTGAGGGTAGAAAGAACGGGAGTGGACGGGGGAAGGGGGGGGGGGCTCTCGGTTGCTGCAGATCTCCTCCTGGTTCAGAGATCACTGTAAACTAATACATACATTTATTCAGTCTTTTTTTTTTCTTGTCTCATTACCCAGAGGACATTCCGTTTCGCCCTTTCCTGTTTCGCCCTTTGAGACGTCACTGTTTTAACGTGGACCCTTTTTGCCTGAAATGCAGTGACTTTGTTGTTACCTTATTTACATGTGCTTGTAGACACCTACACATATCAACACAAAATGATAAGATGAATAAGAATTAATTTTTTTTTCTTAATTCATTCTCCCTATGTCTCCCTTTCTCTTTTAATTCTATTTTTCTGAGCTTAGGACGTTAATGAGGCGAACTAGCACAAGTGCATAAGACAAAACGGTACCTTCGCTCAGTCCAAACTGCACAGCCCCAAATCAGGAATTTTAACCGAAAAGGCGAAACAAGATGTTACCATTACCCACGCCATAGGAATGGTCGCAGAATGTGTCACGATTTTTCACACAATGCCATGATGATGATGATAATCGTGATGCTGTGGAATTTCATTCCGGATTGAGACTGCGTGACAAGGCTTTTCTGCGCTTAGTTTCATGATGTATCCTGGCACCAACCATGCCATAGAGATAGAGACACCTGTGGTGTTATTCAAGAAATTTGAGCGACACCATCACTGATGCATCTGTAAGTGGGTGGAGTTCAAGGTGTGGTCCCAGTCTTCTCAACGAACCCATAGCACGTTCAACTCGTGACAGATCGTTTGAGCAGAAAGTTTGATTTGACGAGACATGGGATTCGAACCCATAACCTTTCAGTCATTTGTCCCTTGCGCTAACCACTGCAGCAGAGTCTGTGATCCAAAGAACACGTGTCTGTGTCAGTGTCAGCCTCGATTTTAGTGACCGTGTCCTTAGTTGTGGTTGAACAAACTAAGTCAATGCGACTGTCAGCGTTCAGAAAATGGGAACTCTAATCCTAATCACATAAACATAGAATGAAAACATGTATCTAATGAACATAACAAAACCGGCCAAAGATTTCACTCACACTTTTGTGAAGCACTTTTGTTTTGTTGTTGTTGCTATTGTTTAAAGCCCAGCCGACTGTGTAAAGCCATATCAGGACTATAACCGTTTCAAAACACACAAAACTTTAACAACAGAGAGAGAGAGAGAGAGAGAGAGAGAGAGAGAGAGAGAGAGAGAGAGAGGAGAGAGAGAGAGAGGAGAGAGAGAGAGGAGAGAGAGAGAGAGAGAGAGGAGAGAGAGAGAGAGAGAGAGAGAGAGAGGAAAACCAAGTACACATATCAATGCATTCGCACACATAATCTAAGGACATGCCCCTGGCGTTGACCATTCCGTCCAATTTATCGCACAGGGGATTTAAAAAACACACCTGAATACAAATTTAAGCATACCTGAGGACACCAAAACATACAAAAACGGGCATTAATCATCTGAAATTGTTTCCGCATATCTCACCTCCCTAGAGCCAAAAATGCACTTAATACATTACCCAATTATCAATCCTAAGAAAAAGTATGTACGACTTTATCGAATACATACAGGTGAATGGACCAGCAAGGAAGAAACGACAGAAAGCAAAGGAATAAGGCAGAAACAAAGACAATGACAGAAAAGAGGAAATTTCTAGCACAGAATTTCCAGAAGATGGGGATACTATTTATCTGAAAGAGCCCCCGGCATCCCCACGGGGGGGGGGGGGGGGGGGGGGGGGGGAGGGGGTCATAAGCACATAGAAATAAAAAGAACACATGTATCCGATGAACTGGCCAAAATTTCACTTACACTTTTGTGAAGCATTTAAGGATCTTAGGACTACGAGATGAAGCGCTGCACAATAAGTCATAATTGTTATTGTTAATTCTAAAATTCAAAAAGTTTAGCAAGGACAGGCTGTCATTCATCCAGGTCACCATCTTCACGTCCACAGCCAGCCACTTCAATGGAGGGTCAAGATACTGTTATCAGGAGTAGTGAGGGCATGTTATCAACTACACTTCCTGCCCTCCAGGTTCGGTTGTGTGTCAGGGGACCAGAGAGGTTCCCGACAGGTTAGATATCAACTGCCTGAAACTGACAATGGGAGGGACCAGGAGGAAAGGTGAGAAAATTAGTTTTCTTGTTTCTGTGTTTTGTTTCGTGTTTGTGGTATTTCATGGGAAAAAGATGTACCTAGGTTTCGATTCAGGTACGTTTGTTGGTATTTTTTGTTCTTTGTTTAGTTACGATCTTTGATGTAAGAATTGTAACTACGGTACATGTCGTTCTGATCACCTTTGTTTTGTTTCATGTTTGTTTGTTTGTTTTGTTTGGCTGTTTTGTTGTTGTTGTTGTTTTTATCATACGTAGTTTTCGATTCAGTTAGCTTTGCTTTGTTTTCTATTTGTTGTATTCCTTTTTTAGTCAGTTTTTGATCGATTGCCTTGGTTGGTTTCATTGGGTTTATGAACCTGGGTATGACCTTGGACAACACTCTTTCTGTGCAGAAGTTTCTAGCGCAGACCTGCCAGTCGTTCTTACTATCAGATTCCGCGCATTGGTTACATCTGAAGATATCTTTTAACTGAGGCTGAAACTAAGCTTGTGAATTTTGTTTTTTGTTCGGTTACTTTCTTTAATGTTTGTAGGAATTGTAACTACCGTACATGTCGATCTGATCACCTTTGCTGTGTTTCATGTTTGTTGTGGCGTTTTGTTGTTGTTGTTGTTTGATTTTTTGTTCGGCTGTTTTGTTGTTGTTGTAGCTAGTTTCGATTCAGTTAGCTTTGTTTTGTTTTGTTTTCGTTGTATTCTTTCTATCGCTAGTTTTTAAAAATTAAAGCTAGGTTTCGATTAAAATGCCTTTGTTTTTCCTCGCATTTGTCGTGCTGCTTATGAATATAAACTAGTTTCAGTTTCATGCTCATGATGTTGTGTAACATTTATAGTCTTCGATTGCCTCTGTTTTGTTATCTGTTTATTGTACTTTCCAAGGATTTTAGCTCATTTTCTTGTTTAAACTCTCTCTCTCTCTCTAGCCCTCTTTAACTTTCATTTTCTCGCTCTATCTCTTTCACGCTCTTTCTCTCTCTCGTCTCTCTCTCTCTCTTTCTAGCTCTTTTTTACTCATTTTCTTTCTCTCTCTCACTCTTTTTCTCTTTGCACTCTCTCTCTCTCGCTCTCCTCTTTCTCTCTTTCTAGCTCTCTTTTACTCATTTTCTTTCTCTCTCTCACTCTCTTTCTCTCTCTCTCTCTTGCACTCTCTCTGTCTGTCTGTCTGTCTGTCTCCTCTCTCTCTCTCTGCCATCTCATTCATAATTTCCTTTCAATGCTGCCTTTCTTTTTAAATTTCTCACATTTTCCAGGTGTGATTCCTGGCTCCATGGTTGTCAGTCTGTTTGTATTCCTGGCCACGCCTGTTGGTAAGTCTGTTCCCCTGTCATGATAAGAATACTGACTGACAGCACGCTTTGATCGTATGACTCCAGTCTTTTTCATGTTTGATTGATCGATCGATAGATCAATTGTTGTTTACAGTGATTGACTGGTTGGCTGCTTGATTGATCGACTAACTGATCGATTGATTGATCAGTAGATTAATGGATTGATTACTGGATGGATCGATTGATCGCTCGTAGTCAGATTAATTCTTTGACTCCTGCACCCTATCCATCATTAGCATTCTGCATTGTTAACCATTCCAGCAAAGCAAAATCTTAACCCTTTGACCAGGAAGCTGATGGATAGTGTGAGGGGTCAAAGGGTTAATAGTGTGGAATTCAAAGGGTTAATTAAATTGATAGCTGTATAAATTTGCTCGTCGAGCGACAGATTATTTCATCGATAGAATGAGTGAAAGACACAGTGGATCAGTTATTGAGCGAGCGAGTTGATGAATTCTTAATTTGTTTAGTGTGAAATTGGCCACTTTCAAACGCTGATTACAAAACCGTATATTGTAACTTCATAAAAATGAATGAATGCAGGCGCATGCCCGTGGGCGTATGCACCACACACACACACACACAACACACACACACACACACACACACACACACACACACACACACACACACACACACACACACACACACACACACATACATACACACACACACACACACATCACACACACAGAGACACACACACACAGAACACACACACACACATAGACACACGCATGCACACGCATGCGTGCCCGCACACACACACACACACACACACACACACACACACACACACACACACACACACACAACACACACACACACAATGTATATATATATTTTTTCACAAATTCAGTCTTTTTCTCTTTCTCATCCGCTTAGTCGTTCACTCACTGACTCAATCTCTTACTCTGTCTCCTTCGTCATTCGTCATCTTTCTCCTCGTCCACTACTTTTGCAACTGTCCACATGAGAGTGTTAATGATGACAGTGACTGTGTAATAATTGTGCAATGCCTCATCTCACACAGAAGCCCTGAGCGCTTCACAAAAGCGTTAGGAATAAAGGAAGGGACGCGTAAAGCAATTTGATGTCAACCCTTATCGCTATGAGGACATTGGACATTCTGAATCAGTCACTGCCTTGAGTCTGCTCTGAAGATTCATCATTTTAAACTTATTAACTTGTGTGTGTGTGTGTGTGTGTGTGTGTGTGTGTGTGTGTGTGTGTGTGTGTGTGTGTGTGTGTGTGTGTATGTATGTGTGTGTGTGGTGTGTGTATGTGTGTGTGTGTGTGTGTATGATGTATGTGTGTGTGTGTGTGTATGTTGTGTGTATGTGTGTGTGTGTGTGTGTGTGTGTGTGTGGGAGGAGAGAGAGAGAGAGAGAGAGAGAGAGAGAGGAGAAGAGAGATGTTTCATTATAATTCTAAAGGAGTATGATTTTGTGTACTTTTTCAACGGTTAACCATTGTTGACATTTGGTCGTGGTGAGGTTTTGTTTGTTTATTTCGTTGTTTGGTTGTTGGGGTTTTTGTTTGTTTGTTTGTTTTCATTTGCTTTGTGGTCCATCCCTTTGGTCACGGCAGTACAGCATGAGTCTGACTCTGTCACTGATACTTTCGTGAAGCATAGTAGATGCAAGTTCCTATCCTCAGCCTCAGAAGAAGGAAAGTAGGCTCGTCTCCCTTGCAACAGTAGGCACAAACAGTGAGGCAAAGACAAGCAAATAAAGACCTTATTACTCGACAGATTTAATGTCTGAGCTGAAACAACACAAACGAAACCAGAAAAAACAAACACGAAAAAAGAATCAGAACGCTTATTTAATACAACAGACAAGGCAGGCGCAAATTTTTGGCCAACTGGCCTTTTAAGCGTCAGATCACGAACGAACAAACACCAAATACAGAGGTGAGGAGCTGTACAATTGAGTCAGTTTTTGTTTGTTTGTACAACTAAGTCATTGGGCTTTTTTCTTTGTTTAATCATTATTATTACCATTTCAGAGGGACAGCTGAAATGCTTTTCATGCAATGAGGTGTTTCACCCAGCAGCCTGCCTGAAGCTAGAGACCTGTGGAAGCCATGAGGTGAGAGGGGAAAAGAACAGAGAGGCAGCTGGGAGAGAAAGGGAGTCTGTGGGGATGAGGTGGTAGAGACCTTTTTTCCCAATGTTCAGTCCCAAGGGAGGAAAAAGAGGGTTGTTTCCCCTGCGGTGGAAAAACACACACAAAGACAAGCTATCAGAGAAGATCTTTTACTCGACAGAAATAACTTTCTGGCATGAAGCAGCACAAACGAAACAGAAACGTTCGAGGAAGACAACGCTGTTAAAAATGTTTTTTTTGATAAAGGAGTAAGAAAAGCCATAGGCACGGTGTGTTCTGTCAGTATTCAAGTCACAGGGAAGGAACTTATGCTCCTTGTGAAGGCCCTGACTGACAGTGCACTGGTCACCTGGGACCTTCTGTGCTCCCCATCCCCCATTATGGTTTCGTGGAGTTTGTTTTATATATCTTTTTAAAAACGGCGTTGTGTCCCTCTGTTCTGTCTGTGTTGTTTCATATCAGACCGTGAATTCTTTTGAGTGAAAGGTCTTTTTTGCTTGCTAGTCTTTTTCGCTTTCTCTCTCCCGAGGCTAAAAATGCATACTTGTATTCTCTTTATTTTCAGTTGTGGAGGTTATTGGCTAACACCCCCCCCCTTTCCCCCCATTTTTGTTATATTAATCTACATGTCCGCAAAGAACTGAAAATACAAAGAAATACATCGATGAATCAATAAAATAGAATACGTAAGGAAGTCTAAGAATGACAGCATTTTCTGTCGTTTGAGAGAAAGGAAGGACAGACGTAGGGAAATATAATATAGTGAATAATAGAGCATATGAGCCTTTCCATCACCATTACCACCAAAAATAAACGTGGACAACCAAGTAACCAAGAAAGCAAATCATGGAGAAATGCATTCACATTGCACGCTAGAAGAAAGAGAGAAATGAGTTACCTATTGGGAGATGAAGGAAAAGAATCAGTCATTCAAGAAACCAGAGCAAAACACACTCAAAGAGAAAGAAAGGCAGACAGACAGAGACAAGGAAAGATATAGTTGTTGGTCATATATTTGATAATATGTTTAATGAGTTCATTGTATTTTTTAAACGTTTCTTTTTTGTATGTGTATGTCTGTGCGCATGGTGTGTGTGTGTGTGTGTGTGTGTTTGTGTGTGTGTGTGTGTGTGTGTGTGTGTGTGTGTGTGTGTGTGTGTGTGTGTGTGTGTGTGTGTGTGTGTGTTGTTATGTGTGTTCGTGTGCGCGTGTGTATGTGTTTGTGTGTACCAGACTTGTTACACAGTACATGGGACCTCCAACACAGGGGCTGAAGAATACAGCTCTGGATGCATGGCTGTTGAGGTGAGGGTATTCTTTTTTCTTTCTTCTTAATCTCATCAAAATCGATATAAACCATAAGAACTGTTGGAAACATGCAAACAACATGACAACAACAAAATCAGGAGTGAAAAGCTGGTGAAGGTAAGGTCTGGAACACCTTGGCGGAATCTTTAGGCAGACAACACCCCGATCTAATCGTGTGGATACACATGTGGACCAAAATGGCGTATCTGCCTTATTTCTTTTGCGATAGATCATTATGGCTGGTAGACCTTAAATATCAACCTTATATGCATATCAGATGTATATATCTGATTTATATACATACATACAGATATATAAAATATATATATATATATATATATATATATAACAGGGGGTGGTGGTGCAAAAGTAGGTATACAGTAAATATCACATCATTATGATAATGCTTAATTCCGCTCTCGATTAGAGGAGTGTGTGAATACCGACGGCAAGCAGTTTGAGTATCTGAGGGATTAAGGCTGTGCTTGTTATTACACTTAAATGCAATATTCATTTGTTTGTATAATAAACACAATGAGTATTGTACGTGTTTTCTTTTTTCATAAATGTATACCTACTTTTGCACCCCCCTGTATATATATATATCACTAATGGACCGCTTCTCCCAGGCCTGCAAAGATTTTGGTCTGACCATCAGTCTTAAGAAGACAAACGTCCTGGGCCAAGACACGCCATCTCCACCAGCCATCACCATTGATGACTACAAGCTTGAAGCCATCCATCAATTCACATATCTTGGGTCCACCATCACCGATAACCTCTCCCTTGACACAGAGGTCGACAAGAGGATCGGGAAGGCAGCCACAACACTAGCCCGCCTCACACAAAGGGTGTGGACAAATCCCAAGCTGACCACAAAGACAAAGATGGCTGTATACAACGCCTGTGTCCTCAGCACCTTGCTGTATGGCAGCGAGGCGTGGACCACGCATGCTCATCAGGAGAAAAGGCTCAATACCTTCCACCTGAGAAGCCTACGGCGCATACTTGGCATTTCCTGGCAAGACAAGGTGACCAACACCGAAGTCCTAACCTGCGCTGGCCTCCCATCCATGCATACCATGCTGAGACAGCGTCGGCTGCGCTGGTTGGGCCACGTTCGCCGCATGGAAGATGGTCTCATCCCAAAAGACATCCTTTATGGTGAGCTTGCCACAGGGCAGAGAAATATTGGCCGCCCACAGCTGAGATACAAAGATGTTTGCAAGCGTGACATGAAGGCGCTTGAGATCAACACTGAGTCCTGGGAGGACCTCGCAGACGACCGCAACAGCTGGAGAACTACTCTCAAGAAACAGCTGCGGATTGGTGAGGACAAACTGTCAGCTGCTGCAGCAGAAAAGCGAGTTCGCAGAAAAGGGATGACAG
>JAPXFY010000035.1:22940152-22957652 GCA_030674185.1 Monoplex corrugatus
TGTCGAATATTTCAATATAATGATAGTGTTGTTGCCAGCAGATAATGTGGTGCTGAAGATGTCCATGGGTGACTTGGTAGCTGACTTCGTACATTTTGACTGAGAACTATTCTGTTTTGAAAGTATACTTTTAATCTCAATTTGCTTAATGTAATGAGTTTGTTGGGGATTGTCTTTAAAACCTATTTCTCTGACACCGACTGTTTGATTGTGAAAAGTGTTAGTTATTAGACACTGCATAAAATTCTATACAAAATGTCAATAGATGAAAAACGGGTGTGATCTTACTAAAGACATTTTTGTCGTGAATGGTCAATGTAATGACACAACCCCCTCGTGGAGATTCTGGGGGCTCTTGCAGTGTAAATGTTATTCCCACCTTCTGGAAATTCTGAACTGGAAATTTCCTCTTTTCTTTCACTCTCATTTTTCCGACTTGCTCCTTTGCTTTCTGTCATCTGTTCCGGTCTTCTTTTTCTGCCTTGCTGGTCCATTTACATGTAGATTTTCCATAAAGTCTTATACTTTTTTTTATTAGAATTGACGGTTGGGAGCGTATATTAATTTCATTTTTAGCTCTAAGAAAGTATAAACTGTTTAGTGGCTGTTTTAGGTACACAGGCCAGTTTGTAATGTATGTTTTATATGCTTAGTTATATTTTGCATTTGTATTCAGTTTGTTTTTTAATCCCCATGACGGTAATTTGGGCGGAGTGGCCAACGTCAGAGGCATATCAATGCAATGATACGTGTACTTACTTTTCCATGTTTTTTTTTCCAGAGTCATGGATATTTTTAGATGTGTGTGTTGTTTGAGATAGCTTTTGTCCTGATATGACTGTGAGAAGTCGACTAGGTCTTAAATACAAATGATACTACTATTACTACTACTACTACTACTGATATTAATAATAGCAACAACAACAACAGCAACAACAACATCATAATGTTAACAACAGCAACGACAACAACAATGATAACAATAACAACAACAGCAGCAACAACAATAATAATAATAAGAAGAAGAATGATGAAGATGATAATGATGATAACAGCAATAACAATAACAGTAATGTAAACAATAACAAATACGGCAATAATAACATAAGACACATTGTCCCTGTGTTACAGATTTGTTTTGCTGAAAAGAGCTCTAACCAGGGTATACCTTAGGCTGCAAGAAGAAATCGGTATGATTACGGATTTTGGAAATGAAATGAATTTGTTTAACTTTTCTTTCTTCGTTCTTTCTTTCTTTCTTTCTTTCTATTGTGTGTTTTTTGTTTGTTTCATTATTCATTCATTCTTTCTTTGTTGAATGTGTAAATTAATCTTATAACATTCTGTGGTTAAATGCATGAGATACCATCTCACGTGTTACGTACTAGAGGGGAGAAAAACACACGACATTACTTTTGTTGTGCACCAGGATACACGTGTTGTACAAGTGATCAAACGAATTACGTAAGGGTGCTACATACTATCTGATAATGCAGGGATATGGGGTACATTCGGAATACATAAAGAGACATAATATCACTGGAACCAGAAAACAAAAACATGAAAATGGAATCAGAACTCGTATTTGATACAACGAGACAAACAGGAGCAAAATTGTGGCCTTTGTCAAACGTAAACGAAAGGCAGCAAACAATAAAATCAAACTACAAGTACAAAAACTATGAGAAAAAAAAAGAACTTCCATATTGTTTAGTTGATTAGGAGAAGATGACTGATATGAAATCATAAAGTGTTTGTGAGTGCTGGTAACTGGGAAGAGGGAAGCGTTTTTTTTTTTCATTCACTCGATTATATGCGTGTATTTCCTTTCTTATTTGTATGTATGTTGGAATATGTGTGTATGCATGTATTTATGTATGTACGTATACATGGTTACATTCAAGAAACGACGCTCAGCAAGTGCATCATAGTCTATCGATTTCCAGTGTTTTAGGCTCAGACCCTCTTGAAGATAAAACAACAGGGCATGACCACTTTCAAATTGCAGAATTTATATTCACTACATGTATTATGTGAATTTTTGGCTCTAGGGAAATGAGATATGCGGAAGCAATTTAAGGTAATTTAGGCCCGTTTTTATGTATGTTTTAGTGTCCTTAGTTGTGTATAAAATTTGTATTCAGGTTTCTTTTTCAAATCCCCTGTGCGATGAATTGGATGGAGTGGTCAAGACCAAGGGCATCTCCTTAGATTCTGTGTGCGAATGCATTGATTTGATATATGTACTTAATATTTTGTCTCCTTTTTTTCTTGTAATCTTTTTTCCCCTTTTTTTCCTGTTGAAGTATAGTGTCTGTTTTAAAACGTTTATAGCCCTGATAGGGCTCTGCAGCAGCAGCTGGGCATTAAACAAAAAATAACAATAACAATCACTTCCCCCCAAGACATTGTATTTGCCTTCGCAGTTATCGGTACTCACAAACACTTCATGATTTCATATCAGTCATTTTCACGTACTCAACAAAACGACGGGGATGTTTCGCTGTTTTTTGTTTTGTTTTGTTTGTTTGTTTGTTTGTTTGTTTTATTAGTTGTTTGATATTTATTCTTTGTAATCTTGTGTTAACGCTTGACAAAGGCCGGTCGGCCGAAAATTTGCACCTGTCTTGTTTCGTTGCATGAAATACGCGTTCTGATTCTATTGTTATGTTTTTCTGGCTTCGATTTGGTTTAACACGGGCGGTCATGGTTGTTTTAGATTTAATAACACTTGGCTTACATTCTCTGTACATAACCTTGTAATGATGATGATGGTGATGATGATGATAATGATAAAAATAACCACAACTTATGATAAAAACAACGACAGCCGCAGCAGCAGCAGCAACAACAACAACAACAACAATAGGAGTGAGATGAAATAAAAATAATTTGTTGTAGTTATGATAATAGTAATAAATGTTATGTAATGTCAATAATTCATTTGTGTAGAGCAAAGAGTCCAGGTCAGAGCATGCTTATTGCGTTTTCAGAGTGACAACAACAACAATAGCAGCAATAACAGTGACGGGGTGCCATGTCAATACATTAATGCAATATAAGCTCAAAATCCAAAACAAGTGTGACTGCCCGCGTTCAAGCAAACAGGAACCAGAAAAAAACACGAAAGAAGAATAAGAACGCGTATTTAATACAACAAGACAAGACAGGCGCAAATTTTCGGCCAACTGGCCTTTGTAAAGTGTAAGATCTCAAAACAAACACCAGATACAAAAATTAGGAGAAAAAGACCGAAACTTCCCTGCTGCTCCGTACAGTGTGAGAAAAGGAATACACTGACTAAAATGACATCATGATGTGTTTTTGAGTAAATATGATGTCAGAGCGGAAATGAGACTACTTCTGCAATTCTTTGAAGAGGGTCCAGGGCTAAAATTAAAACCATGATGCACTAGCGAAGAGTAGCGTTTGGAATGTAAAGAATCCCAGTATTAAATAATGCATAAGAGAAAATATAGGCATATGATCGACTGAATGGGAAAATATCTAATCAAGAGGTATGGCTGATGTAAATGGATCGTGCCTAGTACAACGAATCCGGTCTGACTTTGGAATAGGAAGAAAAACATCCTAAACCAACAGCCAAGGGGCTGAAGGGAAAACCGGAGTCCCTGAACAAAAGAAATATAAGCTCAGTCGGACACACACCAGTCCAGTATAAACACGGCTCATCAATGGAGATCACAGCGTGGAATCAGAAATAGGTAGTGTAGTGACAGTATACTTCCATTTGATATCATTTCTTTTGTTTGAACAGGTGTGGACGTTGTAAAACATTCATTTGAAAACAATTTAGATTCAGATTGGTTGGCAGTTATCAATTTGGACGGCAGCGTTTGGAGGTATTGTTGGTTTGAGTTGATGTAGGGGCACAAGGGATGGAAGATGGTTGGGTGTTTCTTATAGACGTGATGGCTCCACTTTATTATTTTTTTCAGCCACCACAGTGGGTGCGCTTCCGTGGTAAGCAATATCGTATTCTTGAGCTGTGATAATGATGTATTAGATAGACATAATTATGAAGATCTCTCTCTCTCTCTCTAACTCTGTCTGTCTGCCTGCCTGTCTGTCTGTCTATCTATCTATCTATCTAGCTAGCTATCTGTCTGTCTGTCTATCTGTCTATCTATCTATATCTGTTTGTGTTTATCTGTCTGTCTGTTTACTGTCTGTCTGTCTGTCTGTCATTTCTGTCTATCTATCTGTTTATCTATCTATCTATCTATCTGTCTATCATTATCTGTCTGTCTATCTATCTATCTATCTGTCTATCTATCTATCTATCTATCTATCTATTTACTATTTTATCTGTCTATCTATCTATATTATCACTATCTGTCATATCATCTACTATATCATATATATTTCTTCTATTTCACTATCTATCTGTCTGTCTCTATCTATCTATCTATCATCTATTATCATATCTAATATCTATTATCATTATTATTACTATTATCTAATATTTTCTATCTATCTATCTATCGTCTATTATTCTATTATTATTCTACCCTTAGAGTTTATAGACCTAAAATCGAATATTGAGAACAAGTAAGTATTTGTGTTCCTTCTTTGTCTGTGTGCCTGATATATATTCTAGATTATACATAAATTATGTACATTATTAGATGTTAGTTAGATATTGTTCCTTCTTTGTGTGCCTGATATATATTCTAGATTATACATAAATTATGTACATTATTAGACGTTAGTTAGATGTTGTTGCTTCTTTGTTTGTGTGCCTGGTATATCATCATCATCAGGTGCACTTCCGCATGGCGTTGGCGATTATGACTTCCATCTGTCTCTATCTCTTGTTGCCTCAAGCATCTCTTCCACTCTCCTTGTCTTTAGCTACTCTGCAAGTCCGTCTAGTATCTTCTCCCTGGGTCTACCCGGTGCTCTCCTTCCCTCCAGCTTTTCCGTTGTGACCAGTGTTCCAATTCCCCTTTCCTCATAAAATGGCCTATGAATGTTGCCTGCCTTTTCCTAATCTTCCTTATGAATGATCTACTTGTGTCTGCCTCCATCAAGACTATCTCGTTTGTTTTCTTTGCTGTCCATGGAACTCTCAACATTCCTCTCAGAAACCACATCTCGGCTGCCTCAATCTTGTTCTGGCTTTGCTTGTTGACTGTCCACGCCTCGCAACCGTACAACAGTATTGGTTCTATATCAACATTCAAGAACTCTCTTCCTGATGTTAATTGATAGACTTTTGTTGGTAAGAATGCTTTCCATCTTTTTGAATGTTGTTTTGGCTTGGCCGATTCTGCTGGTTATTTCTGATGTGCATTTGCCGTCTGGTGAAATGATCGTTCCCAGGTATTTGAGCTTATCAACCTGTCTCAAGGTTGTGCCGTTTGCTGTTATTTTTACTGATCATCATGAGTTCAGTCTTCCTGCTGTTTAGTTGCAACCCCTTACCTTTGCTTTCTATTTCAAGTATATTCACAAGGTTTTGTAGGTCCCTTTCACTTTCTGCAATTAGCACGGTGTCATCTGCGTATCGAATGTTGTTTATCATTTTTCCTCCAACCTTTAATCCAGGGTCTTCCTCTAGGTTTCTCATGATGTGTTCGCTGTAAAATGAAAACAGATCTGGTGACAAAACACAACCCTGTCTGACTCCTCTTTTGATGTTTTGGAAAGATTTATATCGTTTTTTTATTCTCATTGCAGCTGTTTGTTCCCAATACATATTTCTGATTATTCGTAGATCTTTTCCATCAATATTAGTCTTTCTAGTTGGTTGATCAATTCTTCGTGTCTTACCCAATCGAAAGCCTTGGTATATTCAACAAAGCATAAATATAAATCCCTTGTTCACCTCGATTGACCACTCTATGATAGTTCTTAGGATGTATATGGCATTAATAGTTCCTTTCCTTTCCACAAATCCACACTGTTCATCTGCTATTTCTCTTTTGATTCTATTCATTGTCCTCATCATGGTTATTCTTAATAGGATCTTGGTTACATGACTCATCAAACTTATTGTGCCATGGAGTTTGCATTATATAGCCCCTGTCTTCTTGGAAGTGCAATGAAAATTGATTTTGACATATCTTTGAGGAATTTTCCAGTGTCGTAAATTTCATTTAGGAGGACTGTTATTTTTTCTGTACCGAATTCCTCCAGGGTTTCAATCATCTCTGTAGTAATGTTGTCTGGTCCTGGGTCTTTTCCTGGTTTCATCTTTTTCAATGCTGCTCTAACTTCATCTTTCATTATGGGTGGTCCTTCAAAGTTCTTTCTTATAATGTGTTCTGCGTTTCTGTCATCTTTAAAAATGTATTTAATGTACTCTCCCCATCTGTCTAATATTTTGTCTTTTTCCATGAGAATCGTACCATCTTTCGATTTTAAGCAACCAGTTGATGTGCATGTATTTTTCCTGTGGACAATTTCTTCAGTTCATCTGTACATACCCTGAGGATCCGTTTTGTGTTGGTCTTCTATTTCTTTGCATTTTGTTTTCAGCCAAGCTTCCTTAGCTTCATTGCACCTATTCCTGATCTCTTTTTTATCTTCTTGTATATTTCCTCGTTTCTCTTTGCCTTCATCCGTTCCTCCACCAAGCCTAAAATTTCTTTTGTCATCCAGTTCTTTTTTGTTTTTCTATCTACTACAGGGATTTCTTCACAAGCTTCATTTAGCGAATTTCTCAACTTTGTCCATTGTTCTTCACTGTCACCATTGTCTTTCAGAGCACTGAATTTGTTTTGAACATGTACATTAAATGTTTTACGTATCATTTCATCTGTCTTTAAGAGGCCAAGATCTAGTTTGATGTTGCTTTCGTCTGTTTCCTTTTCCGTAATTTCAACCGAAATCTTCCCACTACAGGATTGTGGTCACTGTTGCAGTCTGCGCCTGGTAGTGTTTTTGCTGACAGTAAAGAATTTCTAAATCCTTCATTAATCAGGATGTAGTCAATCTGATTTTTGGTATTCTCTTCTGGACTCATCCAAGTCCATTTTCTTCTATTAAGCTGCTCAAACCAGGTGTTTCCTACTATGAACTCATTCATCTGTGCCCATTCTACAAGTTTCCCTCCCCATTCATTTTGCGTACCAAGGCCATGAGGTCCAACTATATCCTCTACCCTATCCTTTCCCACTTTAACATTAAAATCTCCCATTGTTTAGGTAACTTCTTGTGATTTGCATTGGGCCTTGGCCATCTCTAATACTTCGTAGAAGTTGTCGATGTCTTCCTGAGTACTTGCGGATGTTGGTGCATACACCTGAATGATGTTGATATCAAATGGTCTGCCTCCCGAATTTGACCAGCAAGACTCTGTCAGACACAGCCCAGTATCCCTTAACTGCTTTTGATTTGTCCCTGTCCATTACAATGCCTACTCCTCTTTCATGTGAGTTTCCACCAGAGTATATCACTGTATACTCTCCGGATGTTATCATGCCTGCACCCTTCCGTCTCACTTCCCCTAGTCCTAAAATACTAATGTTAAGCCTTTCCAATTCCATTTTGAGATTCTTTAATTTTCCCTTTTGCAGCAAAGTCCTCACATTCCATGTTGCAATCTTGGTATTTTTGAGTTTGAGTTTGGTCGCAGTATCTGGCTGAAGGTCTGGTGTCACCTGCACCGCATGACGGTCCCTATATAGTCTAGGTATATAGTCTAGATTATACATAAAAAAAATTGCGTACATTATTAGACATTACATAGATGTTGTTCCTTCTTTGTTTGTGTACCTGATACATATTCTAAATTATACATAAATTACATACATTGTCAGACATTACTTGGATGTTGTTCTTTCTTTGCTTGTGTACCTGATGCATGTTCTAGAATATACATAAATTATGCATATTATTAGACATTACTTAGATGGTGTTCCTTCTTTGTTTGTGTCCCTGATACATATTCTAGATTATACATGAATTACGTACATTATTAGACATTGCTTAGATGGTGTTCCTTCCTCGTTTGCGTGCCTGATATAAATTCTAGGTTATAGATAAATTACGTACATTACTAGACATTACTAAGATGTTGTTCCTTCTTTTTTTGTGTGCCTGATATACATTCTAGATTATAGATAAATTACGTACATTATTAGACATTACTAAGATGTTGTTCCTTCTTTCTTTGTGTACTGATACATGTTCTGGATTATCCATAAGCTACATACATTATTAGACATAAAACAGATTATTGTAATTATCTTAAACGCATTTTTGTCACCTTCAGGATTGCCTCAGAGACACGCACTGCTGTAGTGACAACTTATGCAATCTGAACTTCACTAGCGCTGCTCCGACCACCACAACCACTTCCATAAGTACCACCACCATCGTGGACACTGGCACCGTAAGCATCACAACCGCACCAGACGCTGCCACAACCACAAAAGACACTGTTACATCGGATTCTTCCCCTTCCGCTTCCTCTTCTTTGGCCTCCGTGCCAGGAGTCTCGACGACCGGCTCGCAGGGGTCTTTTGGGGTCACAACTTCTAAAGGTGGTGTCACAACTCCTAAGGCTGGTGTCACAACTCCTAAGGCTGGTGTCACACATGCTAGCAAAACAACCTCTGGAGTTACGAGTACTGTTCCTGTGCCTGTGCGTAATGCGACCAGTGCCGGTGAGAAGTTTTGCAGCCAGTCCAGTTCAAATCTGCCTTTTGAAGAAAAGAGAGATTATTCAGTATTGACACACAGAGATGAGTGTGTGTGTGTGTGTGTGTGTGTGTGTGTGTGTGTGTGTGTGTGTGTGTGTGTGTGTGTGTGTGTGTGTGTGTGTGTGGTGTGTGTGTGTGTGTGTGTGTCCGCCTGTCTGTCTGCCTGCCTGTCTGTCTGTCTGTCTGACTGTGTGAAGGGAAGTATGGATGGATGGCTAAATTGATGGATGGATGCATGCGAGCATGATTTTTATATTCCAACGATGAGACTCTGACACTGTACATTATTGATAACATTTTTGCAAGATGTTAAGAGCAAAACAAACAAGCAAACAAACAAACAAACAAACAAACAGCTAAACAAATATAAACAGATAAACCAAACTGTAAATAACGTTAACGATAACGGCAATAATGGTTATGATTATTATTGTATATTAACATAATAAATATTTTTTCCTTGTTATGAAAGTCTGGTATAGCGCTTAGCTTCATACATAAAGTGCTTTACGATACAGAACGTTTAGACATCAAAACACATAACACATACAAGAATATTAAAATCTATATACGAGTCCTTCAACCCGTTAAGCAGAAGAGTCCGTGGGAGACATCACGAAAGTCTGGTTGCCCTCAGAAGCTTGTCTCACTGACTGCTGCCTTTGACAGTGGATGCAGGCCAAGGTGAAGAAAACGGGCAAGCGTCAGAAAGTTTTCCAGTGCAGAACAGAATGAAACAGGGATACGTCCTAGAGCCCATTCTTTTCTCCATTCTCTTTGTGGTGATGCTGATTGATGCGTATCCAGTTCTGCTCAGTTGGAAAGCTTTTTAACCCTTTGACTCCCGTACCCTGTCCACCAGCATCCTGCATTGTCAACCATGCTAGCAAAGCAAGAACTTAACCCTTTGACTCCCGTACCCTGTCTACCAGTTTCTGCGTATATATATGCATATATGTATGTATGTATGTATGTATAGTATGTATGTATGTATGTATGTATGTATGTATGTATGTATGTATGTATGTATGTATGTATGTATGTATGTGTATGTGTATATGTATGTACATATTTATGTAAGCATATACACATGCATGTATGTACGTAGATATGTAGGCATCTATGCATGTGTTCGTGTGAGTAATTGTGTATTTATGTGTGTGCATGCGTGTATGTATATATGTAAATACGTGCATATGCAGTAAAATGTTCATGTGTAAGGTGGGATAAATGGATGGACGGACGGATGGACACATGCATTTTTTGTGTGTATAAGTATGTATACGTGTCTATCTACATGTACATCATCATATCCATTTTATGATATATATATATATAATATATATATATTATATATTATATATATGTATATAACGTACATACATATACATGTATATGTGTATGTATATATATATGTATATATGTACACACACATTGTGCTTATGTGTGTGTGTGTGCGAATGAAGTATTTTATTATTGAGAAAAACATTATATATACGAATGTGTACATATGTGCTCATGGATGGATGGGTGGATAGATGAATGGAGTGATGACGGATGTTGATAAAAACAAACGTATCGACGAAGATTGCAGAGCTTTTTATGGATGGATGTTTTCCATCTTTTATTATTTGTGATCTGTCCTAGTGGGTAGATACGAATACAAAAGTATGGATTTTTAAATATCTGGGAACGATCATCTCACCAGACGGCAGATGCACATCAGAAATAGCCAGCAGAGTCGGCCAAGCCAAAACAGCATTCAAGATGACAAGCGTTCTTACCAACAAATGCCTGTCAATTAACGTCAGGAAGAGAGTTCTTGAGTGTTATATAGAACCGATACTGTTGTACGGTTGTGAGGCGTGGACGGTCAACACGCAAAGTCAGAACAAAACTGAAATCTGGTTTCTAAGAAGAGTGTTGACAGTTCCATGAACTGCAAAGGAAACAAACTAGACAGTATTAAAGGAGGCAAACACAAGAAGATCATTAATAAAGAAGATTAGGAAAAGACAGGCAACATTTATAGGCCATGTTATGAGGAAAAGGGAATTAGAGCACCTGGTCACATCAGAAAAGCTGGAGGGAAAGAGAGCACCAGGTAGACCCAGGGAGAAAATATTGGACGGACTTGCAGAGTGACTGAAGACAGAGAGGGTGGAAGATGTACTTGCAGCGACAAGGGATAGATTCGTGTGGAGGGTCATGATCGCTAACGCCACGCGGCAGGGCACATGATGATGAGAAGGTTGAAACTTGGCTCGAGTAGAGAGATTTCAACCCCAAGCTCTGTGAACCAGGTCTGCCAGCCTGTGTCATTTGTTGTGTTGTTTTCAGTGCAAGGACTGAAATGCTTTTCATGTGATGAAGTCTTCCACCGCTGCTTGTCTGAAGATGGAAGTTTGTGGCGAACACGAGGTAAATGTGAATGGCAGTAAATAATAATAATAATAATAATATAATAGTAAATAATAATAATAATAATAGTAATGATGATGATGATGATGAATAATGATGACTTGTACAACGTCTAGTCTCACAAGAACCCGAGACGCTTAACAAAGCATGAGTGCCAGAGGTAGACAGACGTAAAGCAAATACGCGTTAACCCCTACTGCTGTGATGAAACACACCAACTAAAAGACATAATGTTTTTAATTTAAAAAAGCAATAAAATGAATTATGATAAGATACCTATTTCTACATGTCAGTCGGTTCTGCAACAATGGTAAACATGCTTCATAAAAATGACAGTCAAGATCTTGAAGGATCCTTCATCCAAAATCAAACCATATGCATAGTTCAGATTTTGTTATATTGTTGCTGTTGTTGTTCTTGTTGTTACCGCTGCTGTTGCTGTTGTTGTTGCTGCTGCTGCTTGTTATTGTTTTGCTGCTGCTGCTGCTGTTGTTGTTGTTGCTGCTGTTGTTGTTGCTGTTGCTGTTGTTGTTGCTGCTGCTGTTGTTGTTGCTGCTGTTGTTGCTGTTGCTGCTGTTGTTGATGCTGCTGTTGTTGGTGCTGTTGCTGCTGCTGCTGTTGTTGTTGTTGTTTTGCTGTTGCTGCTGTTGCTGTTGCTGCTGCTGTTCTTGTTGTTGCTGCTATTGTTGTTGTTTTCCTCTTGCTGCTGTTCTTGTTGTTGCTGCTGCTGTTCTTGTTGTTGCTGCTATTGTTGCTGCTGCTGCTAGTGTTGTTGTTGTTGCTGCTGTTGTTGTTGTTGCTATTGTTGTTGCTGTTGCTGCTGTTGTTGTTGTTGCTGCTGTTGCTACTGCTATTGTTGTTGTTGCTGCTGCTGTTCTTGTTGTTGCTGCTATTGTTGTTGCTGCTATTGTTGTTGCTGTTGCTGTTGCTGTCGTTGCAGTTGTTGTTGTTGTTGTTTTGGTGCTGTTGCTGTTGTTATTGTTGAAAATGATCATGTTTGTTTCAGACTTGCTACACAGTGCACGGGACGTCCAACACAGGAGGAGATGAGTTCAGTTCTGGATGTATGGCCGTGGAGGTAAGCGTCTGCCATTGATATCTGTTCTCGCAGTACCAACCTCACTGTCTGTCCGTCTGTTCGTAGTACCAACCTCACTGTCTGTCCACTCGCAGTACCAACCTCACTGTCTGTCCACTCGCAGTACCAACCTCACTGTCTGTCCACTCAGAGTACCAACCTCACTGTCTGTCCATTCGCAGTACCAACCTCACTGTCTGTCCGTCTGTTCGTAGTACCAACCTCACTGTCTGTCCACTCGCAGTACCAAACTCACTGTCTGTCCACTCGCAGTACCAACCTCACTGTCTGTCTGTCCACTCGTAGTATCAACCTCACTGTCTGTCCACTCGCAGTACCAGCCTCACTGTCTGTCCGTCCACTCGCAGTACCAACCTCACTGTCTGTCTGTCCACTCGCAGTACCAACCTCACTGTCTGCCTGTCCACTCGCAGTACCAACCTCACTGTCTGTCCACTCAGAGTACCAACCTCACTGTCTGTCCATTCGCAGTACCAACCTCACTGTCTGTCCGTCTGTTCGTAGTACCAACCTCACTGTTTGTCCACTCGCAGTACCAAACTCACTGTCTGTCCACTCGCAGTACCAACCTCACTGTCTGTCTGTCCACTCGCAGTACCAACCTCACTGTCTGTCCACTCGCAGTACCAACCTCACTGTCTGTCCACTCGCAGTACCAACCTCACTGTCTGTCCACTCACAGTACCAGCCTCACTGTCTGTCCGTCCACTCGCAGTACCAACCTCACTGTCTGTTCACTCGCAGTACCAACCTCACTGTCTGTCTGTTCACTCGCAGTACCAACCTCACTGTCTGTCCACTCACAGTACCAACCTCACTGTCTGTCCACTCGTAGTACCAACCTCACTGTCTGTCCGTCTGTTCGTAGTACCAACCTCACTGTCTGTCTGTCCACTCGCAGTACCAACCTCACTGTCTGTCCACTCGCAGTACCAACCTCACTGTCTGTCTGTCCACTCGCAGTACCAACCTCACTGTCTGTCTGTCCACTCAGAGTACCAACCTCACTGTCTGTCCACTCGCAGTACCAACCTCACTGTCTGTCCACTCGCAGTACCAACCTCACTGTCTGTCCACTCGCAGTACCAACCTCACTGTCTGTCTGTCCACTCGCAGTACCAACCTCACTGTCTGTCCACTCACAGTACCAACCTCACTGTCTGTCTGTCCACTCACAGTACCAACCTCACTGTCTGTCCACTCGTAGTACCAACCTCACTGTCTGTCTGTCCACTCGCAGTACCAACTTTACTGTCTGTCCACTCGTAGTACCAACCTCTCTGTCTGTCCACTCACAGTACCAACCTCACTGTCTGTCCACTCGCAGTACCAACCTCACTGTCTGTCCACTCGCAGTACCAACCTCACTGTCTGTCCACTCGTAGTACCAACCTCACTGTCTGTCTGTCCACTCACAGTACCAACCTCACTGTCTGTCCACTCGTAGTACCAACCTCACTGTCTGTCCACTCGTAGTACCAACCTCACTGTCTGTCCACTCACAGTACCAACTTCACTGTCTGTCCGTCTGTTCGTAGTACCAACCTCACTGTCTGTCCACTCGCAGTACCAACCTCACTGTCTGTCTGTCCACTCGCAGTACCAACCTCACTGTCTGTCCACTCACAGTACCAACCTCACTGTCTGTCCACTCGTAGTACCAACCTCACTGTCTGTCCACTCGCAGTACCAACCTCACTGTCTGTCTGTCCACTCACAGTACCAACCTCACTGTCTGTCTGTCCACTCGCAGTACCAACCTCACTGTCTGTCTGTCCACTCGCAGTACCAACCTAACTGTCTGTCCGTCCACTCGCAGTACCAACCTCATTGTCTGTCCGTCCACTCGCAGTACCAACCTCACTGTCTGTCCGTCCACTCACAGTACCAACCTCACTGTCTGTCTGTCCACTCGCAGTACCAACCTCACTGTCTGTCCACTCGCAGTACCAACCTCACTGTCTGTCCGTCCAGCTGTCTGGCTGTTCTGTGTCGGTCTCTGTCTCTTTCAGGACCAAACTAAGATCCTACAGGTCCAGTGTTTTGTTGTACACGTTCTATATGATAATAATATATGGCGCCAAATCTTGTTTTTTAGGATCATCGCACTCAGAGAGTTTTCTTTTGTGCTTACTTTTTTCTTTTCTTTTTCTTTTTTTTTTTTTGTGGTTTTTTTTTGGCCTGTCCCATTTTCTATGCCACCCAAATGGCCACAGAAGCCGGCACAGTTATTACAATGTGATGATGATGATGTCAGTGAGGAAGATAATCACGATGCTATGGAGTTCCATCTAGGATTGAGACTGCGTGACAGGGCTGTACTCTATACTTACTATCATAATATATCCTGGCGTCAACAAGGCCCTCGAGAGAAACAGACACCTGCGGTGCTGGTCAGAAAATTTGAGCAACACCCCTCAATGACACATCCATGAAGTGGATGAGACTCGACTGTGTGGTCCCAGTCCTCCCATTGAGCCCATAGCACGCCCAACCCTGGATAGAAGCCGGTTAGAGCCCATAGCACGTCCAACCCTGGATAGAAGCCGGTTAGAGCCCATAGCACGTCCAACCCTGGATAGAAGCCGGTTAGAGCCCATAGCACGTCCAACCCTGGATAGAAGCCGGTTAGAGCCCATAGCACGCCCAACCCTGGATAGAAGCCGGTTAGAGCCCATAGCACGTCCAACCCTGGATAGAAGCCGGTTAGAGCCCATAGCACGTCCAACCCTGGATAGAAGCCGGTTAGAGCCCATAGCACGTCCAACCCTGGATAGAAGCCGGTTAGAGCCCATAGCACGTCCAACCCTGGATAGAAGCCGGTTAGAGCCCATAGCACGTCCAACCCTGGATAGAAGCCGGTTAGAGCCCATAGCACGTCCAACCCTGGATAGAAGCCGGTTAGAGCCCATAGCACGTCCAACCCTGGATAGAAGCCGGTTAGAGCCCATAGCACGCCCAACCCTGGATAGAAGCCGGTTACAGCCCATAGCACGTCCAACCCTGGATAGAAGCCGGTTAGAGCCCATAGCACGTCCAACCCTGGATAGAAGCCGGTTAGAGCCGAAAAATCGCACAAATGATTTTTGAAGAGACTGATTGGGATTCGAAAACCCACAACTTTCCAGTTGGTGGTCCGTTGCGCTGACTACTACACCACGGCGACTGGTACGGTGCCAGATCTTGACATACAAATCAAATCAAAGTGCGCATTCTCCTGAGGGAGGATAAGAGGAGAATAGGACGAAAGAATGGTCACATAGAGAGAGGAACAACACTGGTGGACAAAAAGGTATGTCTTCAAGTTAGACTTGAAGGAAGACAGAGTATGTGACTGTTGAATAGACAGGGAAAGCTCGTTCCAGTTGTATGGACCGGACATAGAAAAAGAGCCGTGACCGACTGTGGAACATCTGTATCAATGAATTTGTAAACAACTAGTATCAGAAACAGAACCGAAAAGTTCAGGGTCTACAGTTGTCAAAGCTGGCAGCTAAAGATAAGTCAAGACGTCCGTGTGTATGTGTGCATAGACACAGACACAAACACAGACACACACACACAGACACAGACACAAACACAGACACACAGACACACACACAGACAAAAACACAGACACACACACAGACACACACACACACACACGCACACACACACACACACACACACATACATATATATATATATATATATATGTAGATAGATAGATAGGTATTTGTAATATACACAAACACACACACATATTTTGTATATATCCAATTATCAATGTACCCAACTATCAATCATAAGAGAAAGTACATAAGACTTTATCGAACACATACAGGTGAATGGACCAACCAGGCAGAAAATGATAGGAAGAAATGACAGAAAGCAAACGAGGAAGAAAAAAACAAAGAGAATAACAGAAAAGAGGAAATGTCTACTAATCTAGCACAGAATTTCAAGAAGGTGGGAAAACTATTTATACAGACAGAGCTCCCGGCATCCCGATGGGGATATGCATAATACATATAAACCTTTTATCAAAGTAAATAATGAAAAATATGAAGTCAGTTGAATGTGAACGCTTGACAGGATATTAATGCTTCTGTGCTGCTGTTCTCCATTTGTCCTCCTGATTTCCTTTCTATTGCATGGTATGTTTCTGATGTCAAAGTTTGTTTTGTAAGGAAACTCGCCAACGCTGATGTTCTCCATTTCATGATGATGATGCTGCTGCAAAATAACAGCAAACAGCACAACATTGAGACAGGTTGATAAGTTTAAATACCTGGGAACGATCATTTAACCAGAAGGCAGATGCACATCAGAAACAGCCATCAGAATATGCCAAGCCAAAACAGCATTCAAGAAGACGAAAAGCATTCTTACCAACAAATGCCTATCAATTAACATTAGGACCTGAGGAAGAGAGTTCTTGAATGTTATATAGAACCAATACTGTTGTACGGTTGCGAGGCGTAGACAGTCAGCAAGCAAAGCCAGAACAAGATTGAGGCAGCCGAGATGTGGTTTCTAAGAAGAATGTTGAGAGTTCCATGGACAGCAAAGAAAACAAACGAGACAGTCTTGATGGAGGCAGACACAAGTAGATCATTCATAAGGAAGATCAGGAAAAGACAGGCAACATTTAAAGGCCATTTTATGAGGAAAGGGGAATTGGAGCACTTAGTCACAACAGGAAAGCTGGAGGGAAAGAGAGCACCGGGTAGACCCAGGGAGAAGATACTAGACGGATTTGCAGAGTGGCTGAAGACGGGGAGGGTGGAAGAGATGCTTGAGGCAACAAGAGATAGAGACAGATGGAAGTCCATGATCACCAACGCCATGCGGCAAGGCACCTGATGATGATGATGATGATGATGATGATGATGATGATGATGATGATGATGATGATGATGATGATGATGATGATGATGATGTTCTCCATTTCTCCTCCCCATTCCCTTTCTTTTGCTTGGTATGTTTTTGATGTCAAAGTTTGTTTTGTAAGGAAACTCGCCAACACGTGTCAGTTGCATTGCCAAGGATTTGGACTGTTCTAAGTTATCCTTGTTTGTCTAGTCCTCTACATATTGTGTATATTGTGGAAAATATGGCTGCTGCGTGCAGATTCACAGCCGCGTTGGCTCATTTGATAGTCATGGTTTTAACAGCCTGCGACATAAAAACTGGGCTGTTTGTTATCCAAAACAAATGCGACTGCCCACATTCAAGCAAACAGGAACCAGAAAAACACGAAAATAGAATCAGAACACGTATTTAATACAACCTGACAAAACAGGCGCAGATTTTCGGTCAACTGGCC
>JAPXFY010000035.1:22960152-22962652 GCA_030674185.1 Monoplex corrugatus
GGTGCATGAAGATTAGGAGAAAATCTGACAAGCAGGTCGTTAATTACGCACCAAACAAAAAGAAAAATTCAAATTCAAGAAACGGATCAGGAAAAGGATCAGCAGTGAAACTGGGCTGTTGGAATGTCCGAACAATGATGCCTGGGCTCTCCCAAGATTTGCAAGACATCAGCGACGCCAGAAAAACCGCCGTCATAAACAGCGAACTAAAGAGGCTCAATGTGGACATTGCCACTCTGCAGGAAACACGCTGACTCAGGAACACTAAAGGAAAGGGACTACACCTTCTTCTGGCAAGGAAAGAGTTCTGATGCCCCAAGAGAGCACGGAGTAGGCTTTGCAGTAAGGAACAGCCTGCTGAACATGATTGAACCAGGCAGCGGCGGTTCAGAACGACTCTTGACTCTCCGCCTCAACACCACCGAAGGCTATGTCACTCTCATCAGCGTTTATGCTCTGTCCGCCTCTCCAGACACCAAGGATGAGTTCTACGAAAATCTTGCATCAACCATAAGGAACATCCCCAGGACAGAACAACTTGTTCTCCTGGGCGACTTCAACGCCAGAGTGGGTGCAGACAATGACTCATGGCCCTTCTGCCTCGGTTCCTTTGGAGTGGGGAAAATGAATGAGAATGGACAGCGACTGCTTGAGTTTTGCGCCTGCCATGAACTGTGCATCGCCAACTCCTTCTTCAAGACGAAGCCTCAGCACAAAGTCTCCTGGAGGCATCCCCGCTCAAAACATTGGCACCAACTGGATTTGATCCTAGTAAGACGTGCCGCTATCAAAAACGTTCTCCACACTCGCTCTTATCACAGCGCAGACTGCGACACAGACCACTCTCTGGTATGTTGCAAGATCAGGCTACAACCAAAGAAGTTCCACTGCTCAAAGAAACAAGGGAACCCTCGCATTGACGTCAGCAAGATGTCTCAGCCAGATCTTGTAGAACAGTTCGCAGAGACCTTTCAGAGAGAATACGATGCATTGCAGCCCAGAGACTCTGCCACTGAGAGATGGGAAACGCTACGAGACACCATGCACCGCATTGCTATGGCCACCTTTGGGAAGAAAACTGTGAAGTCCCACGACTGGTTTGAGGCCAAATCATCAGAGATGACTCCCACTGTTGAGGCCAAGCGTGCCGCACTCACCAAGTATAAGCGGTCACCCAGTGAGAAGAACCTGCAAATCCTCAGGGCTGCCAGAAGTAAGGTTCAGCTTAACGCCAGGCGCTGCGCAAACGAGTACTGGACAGAGCTCAGCGAAGAGATACAGAGTGCTGCTGAAAGAGGCAACATCCGAGGAATGTATGATGGCATCAAGAAGGCACTGGGACCAACACAGAGCAAGATCGCCCCCCTCAAATCCTCCACTGGGGAAGTAATCAGCAATCCTAGCCAACAGATGGAAAGATGGGCGGAACACTACTCCGACCTCTACTCCACACAGAACATGGTGTCCCCCTTAGCCCTCGATGCCATCAAGTGCATGCCGGTAATGGAAGAACTTGACGCAGAGCCAACTGCGGACGAACTCAGCAAGGCCATTGATAGCCTGGCATCAGGGAAGGCACCTGGCAACGACGGAATTCCCCCAGACCTCATCAAGCACTGCAAGACTTCTCTTCTGCACCCTTTGCACGCAGTTCTATGTCAGTGTTGGAATGAGGGAGCTGTACCACAGGACATGAGGGACGTCAAGATCGTCACCCTGTACAAAAACAAGGGCGAAAGGAGCGACTGCAACAACTACAGAGGTATCTCGCTCCTCAGCATTGTTGGCAAAGTCTATGCTCGGGTCCTCCTAATCCGCCTGCAGAAACTGGCTGAACGCGTCTATCCGGAATCACAGTGTGGTTTTCGAGCAGAGAGATCCACGGTAGACATGGTCTTCTCCCTTCGCCAAATCCAGGAGAAGTGCAGAGAGCAGCGGATGCCCCTGTATGTGGCATTCATTGACCTCACCAAGGCCTTTGACCTAGTCAGCAGAGATGGCCTTTTCAGGGCTCTCCGAAAAATCGGCTGCCCCCCCAAACTGCACAGCTTAATTGAGTCCTTCCACTCAAACATGAAAGGGATGGTGCAGTTCAACGGAAACCTCTCCAAGCCCTTCGACGTACGCAGCGGTGTGAAACAAGGCTGCGTCCTGGCCCCAACCCTCTTTGGAATCTTCTTCGCTCTCCTCCTGAGGCATGCGTTCAGCACAGCGCAAGAAGGGATCCACCTGCGGACCAGATCAGATGGCAGGCTCTTCAACCTCGCCCGCCTCAGAGCAAGGACAAAGGTCCGTGAAGCCCTCATCAGAGACATGCTATTTGCCGACGATGCCGCAGTTGTGACCCATACTCAGCGGGATTTGCAGTCACTAATGGACCGCTTCTCCCAGGCCTGCAAAGATTTTGGTCTGACCATCAGTCTTAAGAAGACAAACGTCCTGGGCCAAGACACGCCATCTCCACCAGCCATCACCATTGATGACTACGAGCTTGAAGCCA
>JAPXFY010000035.1:22967652-22982652 GCA_030674185.1 Monoplex corrugatus
TTGTAACAATAAATTGGTTACAAACTGTTCTATGGTAATGTACTCTTGATGATCTTGGAACTGCTTCCACGACATAATTATATGTATTCGTGTGAGTGTATGTGTGTGTGTGTGAGTGTGTGTGTATGTGTGCGTGTGTCAGTGTGTGTGTGTGTGTGTGTGTGTGTGTGTGTGTGTGTGTGTGTTGTGACAGAGAGAATGAGAGAGAGTGGCAGTTAGAGAGGAAGGAGAAAGCGATACAGAGATACAAACGAGAGTAAGAAAGGAAAGAGACTGAGAAACAAAATAAGGAGAGATACAGAGGCAGAGAAAGATAGATGAAGACAGAAAGAGACAGACAGACGGCCTGAAAGTGTTTTACTCATTCTAAGCATTAGCCATGAACACCTCTTCCTCTTTACCTTTCTTTTGGCTCTCTTTCTCACAATATGTTAAGATTTTTCATATATGTCTTCGAGAGTTACCTGTTCGCCCAGGCGTTCCATTGTTGATAATATACATATGGTTAGCCATCAGTAAGTACTTCCGTGTCTAATTACTGAACATGTGGCATTGTATAATGCAATGTATATATATCTGTTCATGACCGTAGACATATGTATGATAAGATGTTCTTAGTCTGTGTTCGTTTGTGTACGGGTATTAATGTGTGTATCCTGAAGTGTGAGTGTGTGTGTATGTGTGATATGTTGGTGCTTCTCTGTGTATTGTGTGTGATATGTCGGTGCTTCTCTGTGTATTGTGTGTGATATGTTGGTGCTTCTGTGTGTGTATTGTGTGTGATATGTCGGTGCTTCTCTGTGTATATTGTGTGTGATATGTCGGTGCTTCTGTGTGTGTTGTGTGTGATATGTCGGTGCTTCTCTGTGTATTGTGTGTGATATGTCGGTGCTTCTGTGTGTGTATTGTGTGTGATATGTCGGTGCTTCTCTGTGTATTGTGTGTGATATGTCGATGCTTCTGTGTGTGTATTGTGTATGATATGTCGGTGCTTCTGTGTGTGTATTGTGTGTGATATGTCGATGCTTCTGTGTGTGTATTGTGTATGATATGTCGGTGCTTCTGTGTGTATTGTGTGTGATATGTCGATGCTTCTGTGTGTGTATTGTGTGTGATATGTCGATGCTTCTGTGTGTGTATTGTGTGTGATATGTCGGTGCTTCTGTGTGTGTATTGTGTGTGATATGTCGATGCTTCTGTGTGTGTATTGTGTGTGATATGTCGATGCTTCTGTGTGTGTATTATGTGTGATATGTCGATGCTTCTGTGTGTAATGTGTGTGATATGTCGGTGCTTCTGTGTGTATGTGTGATATGTCGGTGCTTCTGTGTGTATTGTGTGTGATATGTCGGTGCTTCTGTGTGTATTGTGTGTGATATGTCGGTGCTTCTGTGTGTATTGTGTATGATATGTCGATGCTTCTGTGTGTATTGTGTGTGATATGTCGATGCTTCTGTGTGTATTGTGTGTGATATGTCGGTGCTTCTGTGTGTATTGTGTATGATATGTCGGTGCTTCTGTGTGTGTGTTGTGTGTGATATGTCGGTGCTTCTGTGTGTATTGTGTGTGATATGTCGATGCTTCTGTGTGTGTTGTGTATGATATGTCGGTGCTTCTGTGTGTATTGTGTGTGATATGTCGATGCTTCTGTGTGTATTGTGTGTGATATGTCGATGCTTCTGTGTGTATTGTGTGTGATATGTCGGTGCTTCTGTGTGTATTGTGTGTGATATGTCGATGCTTCTGTGTGTGTTGTGTATGATATGTCGGTGCTTCTGTGTGTATTGTGTGTGATATGTCGGTGCTTCTGTGTGTGTTGTGTGTGATATGTCGTGCTTCTGTGTGTGTTGTGTATGATATGTCGGTGCTTCTGTGTGTATTGTGTATGATATGTCGGTGCTTCTGTGTGTGTTGTGTGTGATATGTCGGTGCTTCTGTGTGTATTGTGTATGATATGTCGGTGCTTCTGTGTGTATTGTGTATGATATGTCGGTGCTTCTGTGTGTATTGTGTATGATATGTCGGTGCTTCTGTGTGTGTTGTGTGTGTGGATATATCGGTGCTTCTGTGTGTGTTGTGTGTGATATGTCGGTGCTTCTGTGTGTATTGTGTGTGATATGTCGGTGCTTCTGTGTGTGTTGTGTATGATATGCCGGTGCTTCTGTGTGTGTTGTGTGTGATATGTCGGTGCTTCTGTGTGTATTGTGTATGATATGTCGATGCTTCTGTGTGTGTTGTGTGTGATATGTCGGTGCTTCTGTGTGTAGTGTGTATGATATGTCGGTGCTTCTGTGTGTATTGTGTATGATATGTCGGTGCTTCTGTGTGTGTTGTGTATGATATGTCGGTGCTTCTGTGTGTATTGTGTTGATATGTCGGTGCTTCTGTGTGTATTGTGTATGATATGTCGGTGCTTCTGTGTGTGTTGTGTATGATATGTCGGTGCTTCTGTGGTGTATTGTGTGTGATATGTCGGTGCTTCTGTGTGTATTGTGTATGATATGTCGGTGCTTCTGTGTGTGTTGTGTATGATATGTCGGTGCTTCTGTGTGTAATTGTGTATGATATGTCGGTGCTTCTGTGTGTGTTGTGTATGATATGTCGATGCTTCTGTGTGTGTTGTGTGTGATATGTCGGTGCTTCTGTGTGTATTGTGTGTGATATGTCGGTGCTTCTGTGTGTATTGTGTATGATATGCCGGTGCTTCTGTGTGTGTTGTGTATGATATGTCGGTGCTTCTGTGTGTATTGTGTGTGATATGTCGGTGCTTCTGTGTGTGTTGTGTGTGATATGTCGGTGCTTCTGTGTGTGTTGTGTATGATATGCCGGTGCTTCTGTGTGTATTGTGTGTGATATGTCGGTGCTTCTGTGTGTATTGTGTGTGATATGTCGGTGCTTCTGTGTGTGTTGTGTGTGATATGTCGGTGCTTCTGTGTGTGTTGTGTGTGATATATCGGTGCTTCTGTGTGTATTGTGTGTGATATGTCGATGCTTCTGTGTGTGTATTGTGTGTGATATGTCGGTGCTTCTGTGTGTGTTGTGTGTGATATGTCGGTGCTTCTGTGTGTGTTGTGTGTGATATATCGGTGCTTCTGTGTGTGTTGTGTATGATATATCGGTGCTTCTGTGTGTGTATTGTGTGTGATATGTCGGTGCTTCTGTGTGTGTTGTGTGTGATATATCGGTGCTTCTGTGTGTGTTGTGTGTGATATATCGGTGCTTCTGTGTGTTGTTGTGTGTGATATGTCGGTGCTTCTGTGTGTATTACATTCCATGTCTTGTAAATGTGTAATGCACATTGATTCCAAATAAGCGTTGAGAATAGTATTTTACAAAGAATGCTTCAGAAAAAGGTGGTCATGGCATACGAACATGATTTATTGTTAATGCATGCCATGGCCATCTTTCTGTCTGTCTTGCTACTTCTTTCCGTTCTTTTTTTTTTCATTATCCTATTCAGAACTGCGGGACAAACGGAGTATCCTGCTGCAAAGACAACAACATGTGCAACCTCCACCTTCCAAGTACCGTCTCTCACACATCAGCTGCACCAACAACAGCAAGGAGAACCACGCCAACAGCTCCACAATCCACCGCCGTCAGCTCTACCATCTCCACCACGCATTCTGACAACACAACACCCTCCACGAGACACACGTCAACATCACAGGTACCCACTACAAATGGAATGACATCACGGGAAATGACTACAAAAGGGACAGTGTCACAGATAACAACAACGGAGGGGAGTACGTCACAAGAATTCACTACGAATAAAATAGCATCACAAGAATCAACTACAGAGGCAAGGACGTCACAGGAATCCACCGCTGAAGCTGTCACGACACTGGGGTCCACAACTCCGGTTATGACGACACAGAAGTCTACCACTGGAGCTGTGACGACACAAGAGACCACCACTGGTGCTGTGACCACACAAGAGACCACCACTGGTGCTGTGACCACACAAGAGACCATCACTGGTGCTGTGACCACACAAGAGACCACCACTGGTGCTGTGACCACACAAGAGACCACCACTGGTGCTGTGACGACACAAGAGACCACCACTGGTGCTGTGACGACACAAGAGACCACCACTGGTGCTGTGACCACACAAGAGACCACCACTGGTGCTGTGACCACACAAGAGACCACCACTGGTGCTGTGACCACACAAGAGACCACCACTGGTGCTGTGACCACACAAGAGACCACCACTGGAACTCTAACGACACAAGAGACCACCACTGGTGCTGTGACCACACAAGAGACCACCACTGGTGCTGTGACCACACAAGAGACCACCACTGGAACTCTAACGACACAAGAGACCACCACTGGTACTGTGACCACAAAAGAGACCACCACTGGAACTCTAACGACACAAGAGACCACCACTGGTGCTGTGACGACACAAGAGACCACCACTGGTGCTGTGACGACACAAGAGACCACCACTGGTGCTGTGACGACACAAGAAACCACCACTGGTGCTGTGACCACACAAGAGACCACCACTGGTGCTGTGACCACACAAGAGACCACCACTGGTGCTGTGACCACACAAGAGACCACCACTGGAACTCTAACGACACAAGAGACCACCACTGGTGCTGTGACCACACAAGAGACCACCACTGGTGCTGTGACCACACAAGAGACCACCACTGGAACTCTAACGACACAAGAGACCACCACTGGTGCTGTGACCACACAAGAGACCACCACTGGAACTCTAACGCCACAAGAGACCACCACTGGTACTGTGACCACAAAAGAGACCACCACTGGAACTCTAACGACACAAGAGACCACCACTGGTGCTGTGACGACACAAGAGACCACCACTGGTGCTGTGACGACACAAGAGACCACCACTGGTGCTGTGACCACACAAGAGACCACCACTGGTGCTGTGACCACACAAGAGACCACCACTGGTGCTGTGACAACACAAGAGACCGCCACTGGTGCTGTGACCACACAAGAGACCACCACTGGAACTCTAACGACACAAGAGACCACCACTGGTGATGTGACCACACAAGAGACCACCACTGGTGCTGTAACCACACAAGAGACCACCACTGGTGCTGTGACCACACAAGAGACCACCACTGGTGCTGTGACCACACAAGAGACCACCACTGGTGCTGTGACCACACAAGAGTCCACCACTGGAGCTGTAACGACACAAGAGTCCACCACCGGACCTATGACCACACAAGAGTCCTTCACCGAATCCATGACAACACAAGAGTACTCCACTGGACCTATGACGACACAAACGCCCACCAATGGAGCTATGACGACACAAGAGTCAACCACTGGAGCTATGACGACACAAGAGTCAACCACTGGAGCTTTGACGACACATGAATCCACCACTGGAGCTGTAATAGCACAAAAATCCACCCCTGGTGCTGTGACGACACATGAGTCCACCACTGGAGCTATAACGACACAAGAGTCCACCACTGGAGCTATAACGACACAGAAATCCACCACTGGAGCTGTGACAACACAAGAGTCCACCACTGGAACTATGACAACACAAGAGTCCACCACTGGAGCTATGACGACTCAAGAGTCCACCACTGGACCTATGACGACACAAGAGTCCACCACTGAATCTATGACGACACAAGAGTACTCCACTGGACCTATGACGACACAAACGTCCACCAATGGAGCTATGACGACACAAGAGTCAACCACTGGAGCTGTGATGACACAGGAATCAACCACTGGAGCTGTGACAACACAAAACTCCACCCCTGGTGCTGTGACCACACAAGAGTCCACCACTGGAGCTATGACAACACAAGAGTCTACCACTGGACCTATGACGACACAAGGGTCCACAACTGAATCTATGACGACACAAGAGTCGTCTACTGGACTTATGACGACGCAAACGTCCACCACTGGAGCTATGACGGCACAAGAGTCAATCACCGGAACTATGACGACACAAGAGTCAACTACTGGAGCTTTAACGACACAGGAATCCACCACTGGAGCTGTAATAACACAAAAATCCACCCCTGGTACTGTGAAGACACATGAGTCCACCACTGGAGCTATGACGACACAAGAGTCCACAACTGGAGCTATAACGACACAGGAATCCACCACTGGAGCTGTGACAACACAAGAGTCCACCACTGGAACTATGACAACACAAGAGTCCACCACTGGAACTATGACGACACAAGAGTCCACCACTGAATATATGACGACACAAGAGTACTCCACTGGACCTATGACGACACAAACGTCCACCAATGGAGCTATGACGACACAAGAGTCAACCACTGGAGCTGTGACGACACAGGAATCAACCACTGGAGCTGTGACAACACAAAACTCCACCCCTGGTGCTGTGACCACACAAGAGTCCACCACTGGAGCTATGACGACACAAGAGTCTACCACTGGACCTATGACGACACAAGAGTCCACAACTGAATCTATGACGACACAAGAGTCGTCTACTGGACTTATGACGACGCAAACGTCCACCACTGGAGCTATGACGGCACAAGAGTCAATCACCGGAACTATGACGACACAAGAGTCAACTACTGGAGCTTTAACGACACAGGAATCCACCACTGGAGCTGTAATAACACAAAAATCCACCCCTGGTACTGTGAAGACACATGAGTCCACCACTGGAGCTATGACGACACAAGAGTCCACAACTGGAGCTATAACGACACAGGAATCCACCACTGGAGCTGTGACAACACAAGAGTCCACCACTGGAACTATGACAACACAAGAGTCCACCACTGGAACTATGACGACACAAGAGTCCACCACTGAATATATGACGACACAAGAGTACTCCACTGGACCTATGACGACACAAACGTCCACCAATGGAGCTATGACGACACAAGAGTCAACCACTGGAGCTGTGACGACACAGGAATCAACCACTGGAGCTTTGACAACACAAAACTCCACCCCTGGTGCTGTGACCACACAAGAGTCCACCACTGGAGCTATGACGACACAAGAGTCTACCACTGGACCTATGACGACACAAGAGTCCACAACTGAATCTATGACGACACAAGAGTCCTCCACAGAACCTATGACGACACAAACGTCCACCTATGGAGCTATGACTTCACAAGAGTTAACCACTGGAGCTGTGACGACACAAGAGTCAACCACTGGAGCAATAACGACACAGGAATCCACCACTGGAGCTATGACAACACAAAAATCCACCCCTGGTGCTGTGATAACACAAGAGTCCACCACTGGAGCTATGACGACACAAGAGTCCACCACTGGACCTATGACGACACAAGAGTCCACTACTGGAGCTATGACGACACAAGAGTCAACCGCTGGAGCTATGACGACACATGAGTCAACCACTGGAGCTATGACGACACAGGAATCCACCACTGGAGCTGTGACAACACAAAAATCTACCCCTGGTGCTGTGACGATACAAAAGTCCACCACTGGAGGTATGACGACACAAGAGACCACCACCAGATCTATAACGACACAAGAATCCACCACTGGAGCTGTGACGACACAAGAGTCCACCACTGGAGCTGTGACGACACAAGATTCCACCACTGGAGCTGTGACGACACAAGAGTCAACCACTGGACCTATGACGACACAAACGTCCACCACTGGAGTTGTAACGACACAAGAGTCCTCCACTGGACCTATGACGACACAAACGTCCACCACTGGAGCTATAACGACACAAGAATCCACCACTGGAGCTGTGATGGCACATGAGTCCACCACTGGAGCTATGACAACAACAGAGTCCACCACTAGAGCTATAACGACACAAGAGTCCACCACTGGAGCTATGATGACACAAGAGTCCACCACTGGAACTATGATGACACAAGAGTCCACTACTGAACTTACAACACAAGAGTCCACCACTGAAGTTATAACAACACAAGAGTCCACCACTGGAGGTATGACAACACAAGAGTCCACCACTAGAACTATTACATCACCACAGTCCACCATTGTAGCTATGATAGCACTAGAGACCAACACCGGAGCCATGACGACACAAGAGTCCACCACTGGAGCTATGACGACACAAATGTCCACCACTGGATCTCTGACTACACAAGAGTCCAGCACTGGAGCTATGAGGACACATGAGTCCACCACTAGAGCTCTGACGACACAAGAGTCCACCACCGGAGTTATGACACAAGAGTCCACCACTAGAGGTATGATGACAGAAGAATCCACCACTGGGGCTATGACGACACATGAGTCTACCACTGGACTTATGACGACACAAGAGTCCACCACAGGAGCTATCACAGCACATGAGTTCACCACCGGAGTAATGACACAAGAGTCTACCACTGGAGCTATGACGACACAAGAGTCCACCATAGGAGGTATGTCGACACATGAGTCCACCACTGGAGGTATGATGACAGAAGAATCCACCACTGGAGCTATGACAACACAAGAGTCTACCACTGGACTTATGACGACACAAGAGTCCACCACTGAAACTATCACACAAGACTCCACCACTGGAGTTGTTACTACACAAGAGTCCACCATTGGAGCTATGACGACACAAGAGTCCACCACTGGAGCTATGACGACAAAAGAGTCCACCACTGGAGCTGTAACGACACAAGAGTCCACCGCCGGAGTTATGACAAAAGAGTCCACCATTGGAGCTATGACGACACACGAGTCCACCATAGGAGGTATGACAACACAAGAGTCCACCACTGGAGGTATGATGACAGAAGAGTCCACAACTGGAGCTATAGCGACACAAGAATCCACCACTGGAGCTATCACAATACAAGAGTCCACCACTGGAACTATGACAACACAGGAGTCCACCACTAGACCTATGACATCACAAGAGTCCACCACTGGCGATATCACAACACATGAGTCCACCACTGGAGCAATGAAATCACAAGAGTCTACCACTGGTACTATGACGTCACAAGAGTCCACCACTGGAGCTATGACAAGACAGGAGTCCACCATTGGAGCTATGTCGTCACAAGAGTCCACCACTGGAACTATGACTACACAGGAGTCCACCATTGAAGCTATGACGACACAAGAGTCCACCACTGGGGCAGTGACGACACAAGAGTCAACCACTGGAGTTTTGACAACACAAGAATCCACCACTGGAGCTATAGCGACACAAGAATCCACGTCTGAAGTTACGACGTCACAGAAGTCAAGCACTGGACCTATGACGACACAAGAACTCACTACTGGAGGTATGACAACACAAAAATCCATCATTGGAGCTGAGACGACACAAGAATCCACCACTGGACCTATGACGACACAAGAGTCTATCACTGGATCTATGACGACACAAGAGTCCACCACTGGATCTATGACGACACAAGAGTCCACCACTGGACCTATGACGAAACATGAGTCCACCACTGGAGCTGAGACGACACAAGAGTCCACCACTGGACCTATGACGACACAAGAGTCCACCACTGGAGCTGAGACAACACAAGAGTCCACTACTGGAGCTGAGACGACACTAGAGTCCACCGCTGGACCTATGACGACACTAGAGTCCACCACTGGATCTATGACGACACAAGAGTCCACCACTGGACCTATGACGACACAAGAGTCCACCACTGGACCTATGACGACACACGAGTCCACCACTGGAGCTGAGACGACACAAGAATCCACCACTGGAGCTGAGACGACACAAGAGTCCACAACTGGATCTATGACGACACAAGAATCAACTACTGGAAGTATGACGACACAAGAGTCCACCACGGGGACTATAGCATCACCAGAATCCACCAGCCAAGCTATGACGAGCCAAAAATTAACCAGTCAAAGTATGACGACATTAGAATCCACCAGCCAAGCCACGACGACACAAAAGTCTGCCAGTCACACTCTCATGACACAAGAGTCTACATCGCAAGATTCAACACCAGAGGAATCATCCACTAAAGGACAGTTCACCAGTGAAACCACAACACAGGAACAGACTACCGAAACAAAGACGGCAGATGAGTTTACAACAGAATCTACAACCGGAGGTGCCAAGTTGAACGTTGTCACCTCTGGCAGCATGACGTCAGGTGAGTCCACAACTGTAAGCGTGATGTCAGCACTGTCTACAACTGAAGAACTGACGTCAGAGCAGTCCACATCCGAGGGAACAACGTCGCTACAGTCCACTCCTGATAGCTTGATGTCACAACGGTCTACATCTGAAAGATCGACGTCGCTACAGTCCACCACTGACAGAATGACGTCACAGCAGTCGACCACTCAAGAAATGATATCACAACCGTCCACTGCTGAGGAAACAACGCTAAAAGAATCAACTATTAATGGCATGACATCACAAGAGTCCACCACTGACGTAATGACACCACAAGAGTCCACTATTGTTGACGTGACATTACAAGAATCCACCACTCATAGAATAACGTCACAACGGTCCACCACTGATCAATTAACGTCAGAGCAGTTCACAACTGAAGGATTGACGTCACTGAAGTCCACAATTATAAGCGTACTGTCACAAGAGCCCACAACTGAAAGGTTGACGCAACATCAGTCCACTACTGATGAATTGACGTCACAACAGCCCACCACTGATGAATTAACGTCACAACAGTCCACCACTTATGAATTAACGTCACAACAGCCCACCACTGATGAATTAACGTCACAACAGTTCACAACTGAAGGAATGACATCACAACAGTCCACCACTGATAAATTAACGTCACAACAGTCCACAACTGAAGGAATGACATCACAACGGTCCACCACTGATGAATTAACGTCACAACAGTCCACAACTGAAGGAATGACATCACAACGGTCCACCACTGATGAATTAACGTTACAACAGTCCACAACTGAAGGAATGACAACACAACAGTCCACCACTAATGAAATAACGTCACAACAGTCGACCACTGATGAATTATCGTCACAACAGTCCACCACTGATGAACTAACGTCACAACAGTCCACAACTGAAGGAATGACATCACAACAATCTACAACTGAAGAAGCGACGTCAAGACAGCCCACCAGTAATGACATGACATCGCACATACCCAACACAGCATCTCAAACGCCTGCCAAGTCAAGACAAGAATCAACAACGATCCACATGCACTCTCAAGAGTCTTCCGCAGCATTTACTTCACAAGAATTGACCACTGTGGGGGTAACATCACAGGCATCTGTTTCGAGCAACACCAAACCAGGAGAATTGACAACGACACAGATGCCCGAATCTACAAGCGGGTCGTTTGAAAGCACCACAGAAGACAGGACCACGTCAGAAGAACCAACAACAGAATCGGTAACAACAACACGACGTTTTCCTTCAGATACGTCTGTGTCGTCAGTGGCCACAACCCTTGGTAGGATTTTGCATGGGACTTCAACAACAAGTTCTTCATCTGAGCAGTCTTCAACGGACAATTCTACATCACAGTATCACCAGGATCTACAACAGTAGTTTCTACGTCACCAGATACTACAACAGAAGAACTTACGTCATCGAAACCTACAACAGATATTGCGTCATCACATTCTGCAGCTGTAGATTTAACTTTAGCAACCTTTACAGTGGAAGAATCCACATTGCCGGAATCTACAACAGAAGTCATTTCAACACTGGGTCCCACAAAGGAAGATTTTACATCGACAGGATTTACTAGAGAAGATGTTACATCAACAGGATATACAACAGAAGATTCTACGTCAACAGCGTCTACGACTGAAGTGGCAGATACTACACAACAGTTTACATCGCAGGAATTGTCAACTGAAACTTCTACATTGCAAAAGCTTTTATTTCAGTCTACCTGCAAGACTACACATCACCAGACTCAACTTCCCAATCACCAGTGACTTTGACTTCTTTGATTATGGCAAGAAGCACTATTGGATTAACGACGGCGAACACATCTGAGACGTCCTCTTCATCTTTAACATGGCAGCATTCCACGTCATCTTCATCTCAGGGAGAAGCATCTTCGCAGTATTCGGCTACATCCACAGGCGGGTTGTTCACAAATACACAATCAACGATTGATTTGTTGGCCTCAACAATGTCAGCTCAAATGTCCACAGAGACTACTACAGAAACAGAAACCTCTTCACACTTTCAGTCAACGTTCACAGACGCCTTCAGTGACTCTTCAGTATCAAGTACACAATCAACATCTGAGCTGGTGTCTTCAACTGCTTCAGAACAAACATCTACAGAATTTTTAACAGGTATGGAAAGTTCTTCTTCATTGTATTCAACAGTCACAGAAAGTACAGATAAGCCTTCAACAACGAAAGAATTGTCAACCAGTTCGTCACCAGAAATACAATCGACGACTGACTTATCGTTACTGGTGACAGTACAGGTGTCCACCGAATCTTCAACAGGACGTGAGAGTTTTCCGTCATTTTACTCAACAACTTCAAGAAGCACCGATGAATCATCAACAACGGGTGAACTTCCAACACCTTCCACAGAAGACGTATCACATTCAACAACGACCACAGTGACAGCACAAGTATCAACAGAGGTTTCAACAGGATTCGCCAGTTCTTCACAAATGCTAACAGAATCTTCAACAGACATCAAAACTTTGCCATCGTCAGATTCGACATCCTCGAGAAATACTGATGAATCTTCAACAACAGGTGACCTTACAACAAGTGGTGGACTTCTAAGCAGTATTCCAGGTGAATCCACCACATTCGAAACTTCTGCAGCATCCGGTTCTGATGAACCAAGTTCTGTTTCCACTTCCAGTGTAACGGAAGGTTCCATTTCTACTGTGTCAGGGAGTTCTGCTTACGTTGTGAGTGATGTCACAACTGTTGAAGAAACATCAAGCACTGGAACAGCGGTTACAAGTGATGATTTGGAAACCACCACGCAACAACTGGGTATGCATTTTTCAGACGTTTGATTTTTGTTATACACACACACACACACACACACACACACACACACACACACACACACACACACACACACACACACACACACACACACACACACACACACACACACACACACACACACACACACACCACACACACACATGTATATATATATATAAATATGTATATGTATATATATATACACACACACACATATATATACATGTATATACATATATATGTACATAGATATATATGTATATGTATATTACATACATACATATAGACAGATATGTATACATATGTATGTATTATGTATATTACATATATATATATATATATGTGTATGTATATATATACATGTATGTATATATATACGTATATATATACAGTTTGAGGTTCCTTGTCATTTTCTTATTGTTATACCGTCGTCATTGACCTTGAATTATCATCATTGTCTTCATCATTGTCGTTGACATTGCTTCTTCTTCTTCTTTGTCGTGCATAATTCTTAGCCCATCAAAGATTCATTCGACTTTGTTGTGCTTCATTCTATCTGTCTGCTCACACCCTCCATGCTTTCAATTAACATGCCGTTTCTTTCTTTAAACAATTCACTCGTAATGCACTTGGCTAGGTGTTTACTGCGAAAATTTCCCCAAATTACACCTACGATTTTTGTCCAGTCTCACTCATATTTCCAAAACTATGAAGATACATGTACATGTATATGGAATAAATAACAAAAGAATTTTTGCAACAATATAATTTGTAGATATTGAACCAGATTGTCGCACGATATTCCTGATATGGCATGCTCTTTTTTTTTTTTATTGACATATTCTCCCTCTCTGTGCCAGTATTGGTTCCATGACATAATTTTGCAACATTCTCACTTAGAAAACAGGAACGTAGTCTTTTCCTTATTGAGAGCAGATGACGACAGCATCATTCTTCGCCTGGCAAAATTTGTCTTTGACGCTTTGAAACAGAAAGAGAACTCTGGGCCACAATATGGCCCACCCCTATCATTGAAACTTTGAGATATTAGACCGATATTCCCGAACGGCGATCTTGGCAGTGACAGTTTCAGTTTCACTTTCAGTTTCTCAAGATGAGATCTCCGCACTCGGAATAAATTCCATATGCACTAACGTCACAGGTGCCATGTGATGGAGAAGATCCAGAATGATCACAGCACAAGCCTTAAGCCTGCACATAAATCCATGAGCTGGCCAGGTCCTGAGGTCTTACTTGGATTGTTCCATAACCATAGGGTCGTAGGGGAGTGAGGTGGCAGAGACCTCAACTTTTCCCGGGGCCAGCATCACGAGGGCGGCGCCCATCCCCTCTCTCCCTCGCTTCAAATTCATATTCATAGTCACTTTTTTTTTTACCAAGACTTCAGAAAGGCAAGAAGGCTAATTGGTCTTCAAAAAGTGGCACCTGGGAAATCAACCAATCTCTCCAATGATAAATACCAAGGCAGCCGGGCAACGCCCTGCTCTTCACGAGCAGCCAGAAGGCACATGGGTCCGACTCGGTTTTTCTTCGCCTTCGGAAGGACTAGACGTTCAGTTCGATTTTCCGATCAAACTGAGGAGAAAAGTCGAGTCAGCTACGGGGAGCGAACCCTGGAACCTCGAGTTTAGTTATTGGCAGGCGAACGTCTGAACCATTCTGCCACTCTTCTACTCTTCAGTGACAGGAAACGTGAAGCATCTGCCGTTCCGGAACGGCTAGCATAGCGCCTTAAAAGTTAAACGAGTGAGGTTTTGAGTATGTATGTTAGGCAGATCTTCATGCATGTTCGTATCTGTTTCTTTGGTGTGTGTGTGTGCAAACATGTGTAGGGGAGAGAGAGAGAGAGAGAGAGAGAGAGAGAGAGAGAGAGAGAGAGAGAGAGAGAGAGAGAGAGAGAGAGAGAGTATGAATACATTGCTTTGCGTGTGTGTGTGTGTGTGTGTGTGTGTGTGTGTGTGTGTGTGTGTGTGTGTGTGTGTGTGTGTGTGTGTGCAGAGGGGAGTCTGTGTT
>JAPXFY010000035.1:22987652-23025152 GCA_030674185.1 Monoplex corrugatus
GTGTGTGTGTGTGTGGTGTGTGTGTGTGTGTGGTGTGTGTGTGTGTGTTTGTATGTGTGTGTGTATGAGCGTGTGTGTGCGCGTGTGTGTGTGCGTGTGTGTGTGTGTAGTGTGTATGTGTACGTGTGTGTGTGTGCGTGTGTGTGTGTGTGTGTGCGTGTGTGTGTCTGAGAGACGGAGAGTGAGAAAGAGAGATCAGTATTTATTTCCAGCAGTAATAGATAAGCACCGTATGTGCCTTTTTCTTTCATCCAGTCCTTGTTCCGATTTCTTTTTTTTTTCTTTTTTTTTTCCTGTTTCTTCTTTTCAGTTTATATCAAGATTGCTTCTGGCTGCTTTTCATGGGAATGACTGTTAGTGGAGTTTGGCCCCCCACCCATTATTTTTCTTTTTTTTCTTTTTTTTCTAATACGTATGTATTCTTGTTTACCTACGGATGACAGTTGATTTTTTGTTGCCATGGAGTCTTTAACGTGCTCTGAGTGCTTGCTGCACGTGGGATCTTAGTTTATCTGGAACCAGCATTTTGGACTTGTCCTCGGCACAGAAACGTCCTGCCTTTGTGGTGGAATGCAGACGCGAAAGGCTGGTACGTAGATCACCACTGATTTAAAGACCTTGTAGAGGAGGAAGACAAATCTTCGTCCAGTCTGTGGGATTCGAACGGGGGTCTCTCGCCTTCTGCTGTACGAAGGTGCTACAACCACTGGGCCACACACAGCACAGTGGTCATGAGAACAAAGCGCGTGCCTGGAAAACGAAAGAAGACTGTGGCAATATCTCAGACAAAATCTCCTTAGTCTGATGAGTGAACAAAAACACACCATTATCATCATCATGTGCCCTGCTGCATGGCGTTGGCGATCATGGCCCTCATTACGAATCTATACCTTGTCGCTGCAAGTACATCTCCCACCCTCTCTGTCTTCAGCCACCCTGCAAGTCCGTCCAATATTTCAGGTGCTCTAATTCCCCTTTCCTCATAAAATGCCCTTTTAATGTTGCTTGTGTTTTTTTTTCTCCATATCTCGTTTGTTTTCTTGGCTGTCCATGGAACTCTCAACATTCTTCTTAGAAACTACAGTTCGACTGCCTCAGTCTTGTTTTGGCTTTATGTGTTGACTGTCCGTAACCGTATAACATTATCGGTTCCATATAACACCCAGCATTCCCACCAGCACTAAGGTGAAACTCATCAACACCATTTTTCTACCAACGCTGACATACCAGTGCCAGACATGGTCCCTAACTAAAGTCCTCGAGAGAAAACTGGTCACCTGTGAAATGAAATGCCTGAGGAAAGCAGTAAACAAGACAAGGCGGGACAAGATCAGAAATGAGGTGATACGAGACATGGTAGGAGCAACACCAATCCTACAACACATCGAACATATGAGGATCAAGTGGTTCGGACACCTCACACGTATGCCCCTAAACCAACCAGCTCTTCGGGCATACAACACCAGATACTCTGGCTGGAGAGCCAGAGGAAGACCAAGACGACGATGGAGCGACTCCGTGGCAGACACCCTCAGAGCTCACGAGATGTCCCTTCTCCAGGCCACCCGCCTTGCTGCTGACAGACGACTGTATCTCTCCGCGACGCCCACCGGTACAAGCGGAAGGAAAAAGTAAAGTAAAGTAAGATATAACACTCAAGAACTCTCTTCCTGATGTTAATTGGTAAACATTTGTTAGTAAGAACGCTTTACATCTTCTTGAATGCTGTTTTGGCTTAGCCGGTTCTGCTGGATATTTCTGATGTGCATCTGTCGTGTGGTTAGGTGACCGTTCCCAGCTGTATAAAAAAAAAATACATGGCGCTGTATGATGGTGGAACTCTTCTCCACTAGGGAGAGCAACCCACATTTCAAGTGAAAAAGAAAAGAATTGTTACAAAGAAAACAAAAAAGGACTAACCGATCCATCATATTTAACCAGTCCAATTCAATGCGATTTCGTTCACAGCTCCGAAGCCAACTCCAGCCCCTATCACGGCAAAGATTGAACAGCCGGGAACCAGCACATTGGATTTGTCCTCAGCACAGAAAAGTCCTGTCCTTGCGGTGGAATGCAGAGGGGATGGCCAGCCGGAACCACGCATCACATGGGCTAAAATTGGCGCCAGCGACGTCAAACCGGCTGTCGTTGCGGGCTCAGTGCTTATGGGACTTCCCCCTTTCCGAGAGAGTCTGGTGGGGCTGTACGCTTGCAACGCTTCTAATGAGCACGGTTCTGCTTTGGCTTACTTCACTTGTAAGTATGTGTTGTGTGTGTGTGTGTGTGTGTGTGTGTGTGTGTGTGTGGTGTGTGTGTGTGTGTGCGTGCGTGTGTGTGTGTGTAGGTGTGTGTGTGGGGGGGGGGAAGACAGAGAGAGTGTGTGTGTGTGTTGTGTGTGTTTTTGTGTGAGTGTGTGTGTGTGTGTGTGTATGTGTCTGTGTGTGTGTGTGTGTGTGTGTGTTGTGTAGTGTGTGTGTGTGTGCGGCCGTGCGTGTAGTATATGTGTATGTCTGTGGGCGCGCGTGTGTATGTGTGTGTGTCTGTCTGTGTCTGTGTGTATATGTGTGTGTATGTGCATGTGTGTGTCCGCGCCTGTGTGTGTGCATGCATGCGTGCGTGTGTGCGCGCGCGCGCGCGCATGTGTGTGTGTGCATGTGTGTGTGCATGTTGTGTGTGTGTGTGTGTGTGTGTGTGTGTGTGTGTGTGTGTGTGTGTGTAGGGGGTTGAAGCATTAGTTGACAGAGCCGCGGTGGTAAAGCAAGATGTATTGAGTTCAGTTTGAGCCTGCAACATGAAACTGACCTGTTCGTTGCTGTGTTCATTCTGGTGGTGTCGGCTTTGCGTCTCACAGGCCCTGTCGCCCACTTCCCATTTCAAAACCTTGCAAATGCACAGGGTTTAGCCTAAGCTGAAGAAGTCTGCCAGTTGATGTGGCAGTAGATTTGGGTGGAGTACATATGGAATTGCCGGAGTGCGATGAATCTGTCTTGAGCAAATTGCAAACGGCAAACTAAGAGAAAAAAAAAAACTACTGTGAATTATCGGATCAATTTTCTGGCGGACGGTCATATTAGCGATGCAACCACTGTTACTATACTATTACTGCTTCTACTACTGCTCCCCCCCCCCCCCAGACACACACCTTTCCCCATAGGGAGGCTGGGGGCTTTTTCAGTGTAGATAGTTTCCCCGCCTCCTGGAAACTCTTGAGGGCTCGTTCCGTATAAATGGTATCCCCACCATCTGGAAAGTCTTACTAAAAATTGTTCTCTTTTCTATCATTCTCTTTGTTTCTGACTAGCTCCTTTGCTTTCTGTCATCTCTTCCTTTCATTTTCTGCCTTGCTGGTCCATTTACCTGTATGTGTTCCACAGAGCGTCATATTCTTTCTTTTGGGATTGATAATTGGATACATATATTAATCTGCATTTGGGGCTCTAAGGGAATGTGATGTGCAGAAGTTTTAGATAATTCAGGCCAGTTTTTATATATATGTCTAATTGTACTAAGTTCTGTTTATATGCATATGTGTTCAGGTCTGTTTTTTATCCACCACCACCCCCCTCCTTGCGGTAAACTGGGCGGAATGGTCGACGCCTTGGGCATAGCCTTAGATTATGAGCGCGAAGGCATTGTTATGTTGTACTTAATTTGTTTTTCGGGGTCAGTGAGATGTTGTATGCGTTTTCAGATGGTTACAGCGCTGATATTACTCTGCATTCTGCTGGGTTTTAAACAGTGATAGCAGTGATAGTACAACTATGACAACTGCTGTTGTTACTGCTAATAATGTAACAGCAATGGATCGCTTGATGAAGAGTGGTGAGGCTGGCACATCTCCAAGACCATCTCTGCCTTTGGAAGGCTGACCAAGAGGATGTGACAAGACATGGCATCAGGCACACCACAAAGACTGCTGTGTGCAGACCTCCGTATTGTACTGCTGCTGGATCTGAACTATCAGATGAAGACATATCCAGTTTCAACAGTTGGAATAGTTTCCACCAGAAAAAACGGGACAGACCTTTAATCTGTAATCTTTAATTCTTTCGTCAATAAAAATTGTTTCACTGAACTGAACTAATCTGACAAAATTTGATTGAGGATAAAATCCACAGCAGTAAGAGAGATGACACTTTTGCTAATCACAGTCAGCACAGCTTCAACTGGACAGGATGCGGGAGTCACAGGGTTAAAGTTCCAGGGGTTATCCATCCTAGGGAAGTGGGGGAAGGTGGACTTACCTAATCCTATACTGACACCACCAGAACAACAATGATGTTAAGATGGACAGTGAGAAGGCCAGTTTTAATGGGACGGGGGGGGGGGGGGAAGGTTATCTAATCCTATACTGACACCACCAGAGCAATAGTGACGTTAAGATGGGACAGTGAGAAGGCCAGTTTAAATGGGGGGATTATCTAATCCTATACTGACACCACCAGAGCAATAGTGACGTTAAGATGGGACAGTGAGAAGGCCAGTTTTAATGGGGGGATTATCTAATCCTATACTGACACCACCAGAACAACAATGATGTTAAGATGGGACGGTGAGAAGGTCAGTGTTAATGCAGAGCACCCCGGGATTCGAACCCACAATCATTAGCACGTGAATCCAACGTTCAAACCAACTGAGCTATTGAGGCCCTCTTCGAAGAACGGACGTTGAGGATCAGTGTGCCTACTTATCCGTCAAGACCTACGAGAGAGTTCGTCACTATTGCTACTGTTACTACTACTACTACTACTATTCCTGCTACACAACTACTACTACTACTGCTTCCGCTGTTGTTATTGTTTATTGTTGTTTAAAACCCAGCCGACTGCGTAGATCCATATCAGGGTTATAACTGCTTCAAAACATACACAATACTTCAACAAGAAAAAAAAAAGAAAAGAAAATTTAGAACACATATCAGTGTATTCACGCACATAATCTAAGGACATGCCCATGGCGTTGTCCACTCCGTCCAGTTTATCGCACAGGGGATTTAAAAAAAACCACCTGAATACAAATTTAAGCAAACCTAAGGACACCAAAACGTATATGAAAACGGGCATAAGTACCTAAAATTGCTTCCGCATATCTCACCTCCCTAGAGCCAAAAATGCACTTAATATATGTACCCAATTATCAATCCTATGAGAAAGTACGTAAGACTTTATCAAACACATACAAGTGAATGGACCAGCAAGGCAGAAAATGATAGGAAGAAATGACAGAAAACAAAGGAACAAGGCAGAAACAAAGAGAGTGACAGAAAAGAGGAAATTTCTAGCACAGAATTTCCAAAAGGTGGGGATACTGTATACACAAAGAGCCCTCGTCATCCCACACGGGGGGGGGGGGGGGGGGGGGGGGGGGGGGGGGGGGGGGGGGGGGGGGGCGCTGTTGTTGTTGGTAAATATGTTCGGGTGAAGGTTATGTTAAGTATATGCTGTGTTCATTGTGGTGTTTTTTTTTCCTTCCCCAGTATACAAGACCGCTCCTACCAGGTTCACATGTGATACAGTTTTCGCTGATTTCAATGCCACGTCTTCTTATGTGTTCAGGTACACCAGCAAACCCCTCTCTGTCTGTCTTTAACCCTTTGACTCCCGCACCCTATCCACAACTGCAAAAAAAATTAACCCTTTGACTCCCTCATCCTGTCTACCAGGTTCCTACAGGAAGCTGGTGGACAGGGTCAGGGAGGCAAAGGGTTAAGTTTTTATTTTGCTAGCATGGTCGACGATGCAGGATGTTGGTGGACAGGGTGAATGAGTCAAAGGGTTAAGTGCGCGCGCCGCGCGCGCGCGCGCGCGCGCGCGTGTGTGTGTGTGTGTGTGTGTGTGTGTGTGTGTGTGTGTGTGTGTGTGTGTGTGTGTGTGTTGTGTGTGTGTGTCTCAGGCTTGCTAAGACCTGATCTTGCTAAGAGGGATAGACAGAATTTACAGACCTAATTACTTATTTCCCCAACACACAGTAATGGTCAACAAACAACTATTTTTTTTCATTCACCCATTTTAATAACTGTCATCCAACAATACAGGAGTTCACAAATTACACATTAACATATATCTTAATCGCAATTGTTCACTGCACACACACACACAAAACTAGCTGCTTCACCCACACATTTCAAACATCTACATCCAAACACCCTACAGCACCAGGACTCTAACAGCGAGTGCACAGAGTTATTCGACTGCACAGTCGACCTGACGCTAGACTTTGCTATCCGCAGTCTTAACCCAAACGCTGTCTAAACCAGCTTGGCAGTCCCAGGCTATCCCATGAAAACGGTTCTCAAAACAAGTCCAACATCACGAATTTCATCAAATAACCACACAGCGTACTAACATTGTATAAACCACAGCGCTTCACAGTTAAAGGCTCAATCAAATTATAAGCTTAATACCACAAAAGAAAACATAAACCCTTGAATTTTTGTTGAACTGTCAACCAAAATGAACTTGAAGTGAGGTATAAGTAACCATCACGTTGCACAAGGCAAGATAAATGATTAAACTTAACCCTGACAAAAGCTTATGAATACACGGAGGTAACAATTTCGTTACCCAAAAGTTTTGTTAGACTCTCAATCGAAGGGATTTTAAATCAGATATAAGTAACCATCGCGTTGCCCCAAGGCAAGGCAAATGATTGAACTTAGCCCTGACCAAATTCTATTAACATATGAAGATGACAATTTCACTACCCGTCCCAACGCACACACATAGTAGAATCGCACAACCATCACACACTCCTTGGCAAATTCTTCCGACAGCACACTGACGACCAGGAACTGTAGCACGTAGCAACGAGCGAGGAAGAAAAAATCCCTATCCGCCGATACTTGTATGGAGTTCCGGTGAAGGGTGGTCGATTGTGGATTTAGTGATGTGCTGGTTGGACGGCACAGGTCCGCAAATAAGGCAACCGGAACAACAGGATCAAATATTTAATTTTTATGGATTGTTTTCCCAAGGACTGGTCGCAGATGCTGGTCAAAACGGGGCTTGAATACCAAGGGGGCGAACCATCTGTAGAAAATACAATTAATCGGTGGTTGACTACATATCACAGGAAAAGAAATAATCCCTCTCCTACATCACATTTTAACGATACGAGCGAACACACAAATCATCAGGCACACCAAGACAAATTGATAATATGGCGCGACTGCAAAGACTCATTTACAATTTACGAACTCCACATAAATGCGACCCTAGAATGTAACCATGACAATGGGCCCAGAACACGAAAAACATCAACTGGCCCCTTTAATGATAGCCACACTTACATACTGGCACTGAATAATAGAGCTATGTGCCATTTTATCCTTAACTTCCTCTGTCAAACTGTCTGCAAGTCTGTCACATAACATGCATTAATCTTATCTCCAAACGGTAACCTCCTCTAGGTTTATCCTCAAACAGTAAAACAACACAAATACTTATTGTCAGCAAACTAAATTGGTTATCATATCGTCACGGTTCGGATTCCCAATGCCAGGCCCATCCAGCCACCAAAGGCGAAGAGAACTGAAGTATTCACGAATTTACATCTCAACGACGACGAATAAAACCTAATCCAAACGTACGTTTCGGCGCCCCACAAACCGGTTGGGCAAACCTCTCAAATAAGTTTATAATTGAAGGAAACCAGAAATTTGACCCCATAAACGTAAACACACCATCACAACACAACCAATAGCGTAACTAACACGCCCATACAAATCAATAACAATCCAACCCGAATTAAGCTGACCCAATTACGACCCAATTTAGGATCATTAAACCATTTAAGATACAATTCCTCACAATTTACGACAATTCACAAAACGCAGTTAAAGCTGCAGCCAGCGCACCAGAACAACCCAAAACGCAACTGACTGCAAAATAACTAACTATACACGAATACACAATACAAACAGGACTGCTTCCCCTCATCTGCAATTGAAAGGCACACTTTTCAATTTACACCAAGGTCCCACCTATCTACTCACCTCTTCAACAGAGTCGCAGAAACTGCACTGGTCTTCACCAGAATTCTTGTCTGCTCCTCACGACGACATAGAGATTCTAACAGCGCGGAAACAGCACAAACGGGTACAAACGCCACATCACCCTTGCCAAATGCAGTTCACTTAACTGGTCTACGGGGTGAACATAGAAAAAATATAGACTCTCGTAAATGAACCCGAACTACATCTGAAGTTCACATATAACCTGTTACAAGAACATGGTTATCTCGAAGAAGAGAGACCAGCATCCTCTCAGTCACTTGATGCTGCTCTGTCAGTTACCTTAAACAACAATGTTGCTCTGTTTATTCTCCGTGACGTCACGGGAACATTGACGTCATCTGGATGACGTATGACGCTTACAGTCCACAATTTGTACATTCATTATCATCAACACAGATATTCGACAACTGCCTAGAAATTTCTAAGTCAGTATAACTAGAACTCAAAAATCAGACCTGGACTCAGTTGGCCCCACAATCCACCGAATCCGCATGTAAAGCGTGATTCACAGGTCCAAATGAAACAGAGAGTGATTCACCCCTTGGAACACAAACCTACAGATATTCAACCTTCACACACATTAGGCAAACAGCAAAGGAAACAAACCCTACCGAGAAAATATTTCCCAAACAGAAATTAACCCTTGACCACCAAGAGAGCATCAATGAAATCTCCACCTGTCACCACGGCAACCATGTGGACCAGGAAACCAACCTTGGTTCGGAATACGATAACTTGATCAAGGCCTAGCAAGAACTGGACCAGCACCCAGACGTCTGCAACCTGACAGTGTATGTTTTATGATGATTATGTTTCAAGGAATGAGTTTCGTTGTATTTACAAATTAAGCCTTAAATTCATTGATAACCGACTGAAGTTTGTGCTGCAAAATCATCTTCCAGTTAAATCAGCGTTTCCATCATGTAACTTCATTTCTGGTGGATGAAATCAGCAATATTCAGCTAATCTTTTTTGAGTTGTATGTGTCTCTTTTGAACACTCAGGAACTGGCCAGCTTATGGGTTTATATGCAGGCTTAAGGCTTGTGCCATGATCACCATACACATGGTACCTGTGACGTTAGTGCATATGGAATTCGTTCCAAACACGGAGACGTCGTCCTGAGAAACTGAAACTGTAACTTTGATTCTTTAAATTTCTTGTTCCACGTGCTTGTTTTATGTGGGACTGATAGATGTACTGATACCTTTGGGTAATCGTTTGTTTGGTGACATCCTCCATTCCCTTGTTTGGGGTTGAAGATTTTTTAAAACATTAAGATTTGTGTATCTGAGAGAACAGAGCAAGATTTAGAACCAGAACACATCTATTTGTTATTAGAACGCAAGTTAAGACTATAAGACAGATTGGTTGTAACAAGCTGACATAACAGGTAATAATTTCAAGTTATTGATTTTCACATCATCATTATTGTCATCATCACTGGAGCTATAAATGTGTGACGTCCCAGTCCCACCAGAGCCAGAGATGTCGAGTTGCTACGGGGCCACCCACTAGAGGAGGCCCTGGACTGTTGTGGGGTCACTTCGAGGGCGTTTCAACAGTGCTTGTGTTGATCCGGCTTACAGTACTAAGGACGCTGCCGACACTAAGCCCCCAACTAACGACAGTAATTGTTCGGTTGTGGATGCACACTGAGAGACCCAAGGGAGACCACCGTTATGACCCTCCAGCGACAGTCCCATAAAAAAAAATGATACCGAAGACCCCCCCCCCCCCCCCCCTGTTGGGAGCTGTGAGCTCTTTCAGTATAAATGGTATCCCCACCTTCCGGAAATTCTGTGCTAGAAATTTCCTCTTTTCTGTCATTCTCTTTGCTTCTTTCTTCCTCCTTTGCTTTCTGTCATTTCTTCCTATCATTTCCTGCTTTGCTGCTCTTTTCACCTATATATGTTCGATAAAATGTTCATGATGCTATGATGACTGATGATTTCATTGTGATGAGAATGATGACCATGGTGCTGTGTGGAGTTTCATCTAGAACTTACATTGCGTGACAAGGCTGTACTCTGCACTTACTATCATAATGCATCCTGGCCTTAAAACCAAGCCTGAGAGATACAGGCACCTGCAGTGTTCATCAGGGATGTTGAGCAACACTCTCAGTTCAGTGACGCGTCCGTAAAATGGATGAGACTCGACTGTGTGGTCCCAGCTATATATTTAATCGTGTATACATTCATTTATATATTTTAGCCTATTTTTTCCATTTTGCAGAGGAACCTGTCCTCAAGGATGTAACACAGGAGGTGCCACTAATACAACGCACCATACGATTCCAAACGTAAGTTCCAGTTTTGATTCTTGGACTCAGCTTGAGTTTTCAATCTGCCTTTTCTGAAAGGATAAAAATGGGGGAAGGGAGAGATTGTTCCATATTGACCAGAGAGATGTTCCATATTGACCAGAGAGAGATTCCATATTGACCAGAGAGATGTTCCATATTGATCAGAGAGATGTTCCATATTGACCAGAGAGAGATTCCATATTGACCAGAGAGATGTTCCATATTGACCAGAGAGATGTTCCATATTGACCAGAGAGATGTTCCATATTGACCAGAGAGATGTTCCATATTGACCAGAGAGATGTTCCATATTGACCAGAAAGATGTTCCATATTGACCAGAGAGATGTTCCATATTGACCAGAGAGATGTTCCATATTGACCAGAGAGGTTCCATATTGACCAGTAAAGAGGTTCATATTGACCAGTAAAGAGGTTCCATATTGACCAGAGAGAGGTTCCATATTGACCAGTAAAGAGGTTCCATATTGACCAGTAAAGAGGTTCCATATTGACCAGAGTGAGGTTCCATATTGACCAGAGAGAGGTTCCATATTGACCAGAGAGAGGTTCCATATTGACCAGAAAGAGGTTCCATCCATATTGACCATTGAGAGGTTCCATATTGACCAGTAAATAGGTTCCATATTGACCAGAGTGAGGTTCCATATTGACCAGAGAGATGTTCCATATTGACCAGAGATAGGTTCCATATTGACCAGAGAGAGATTCCATATTGACCAGAGAGACGTTCGATATTGACCAGAGAGATGTTCATATTGACCTGAGAGAGATTCCATATTGACCAGAGAGATGTTCTATATTGACCAGAGAGATGTTCATATTGACCAGAGAGACGTTCGATATTGACCAGAGAGATGTTCCATATTGACCAGAGAGAGATTCCATATTGACCAGAGAGAGGTTCCATATTGACCAGAGAGACGTTCGATATTGACCAGAGAGGTGTTCCATATTGACCAGAGAGATGTTCTATATTGACCAGAGAGATGTTCTATATTGACCAGAGAGATGTTCCATATTGACCAGAGAGATGTTCCATATTGACCTGAGAGATGTTCCATATTGACCAGAGAGATGTTCCATATTGACCAGAAAGATGTTCCATATTGACCAGAGAGTGGTTCCATATTGACCTGAGAGATGTTCCATATTGACCAGAGAGATGTTCCATATTGACCAGAAAGATGTTCCATATTGACCAGAGAGTGGTTCCATATTGACCAGAGAGATGTTCCATATTGACCAGAGAGTGGTTCCATAGTGACCAGAGAGATGTTCCATATTGACCAGAGAGTGGTTCCATATTGACCAGAGAGATGTTCCATATTGACCTGAGAGAGGTTCCATATTGACCTGAGAGATTGTTCAGTATTGACCCGAGAGAGGTTCCATATTGACCAGAGAGATTGTTCAGTATTGACCCGAGAGAGGTTCCATATTGACCAGAGAGATGTTCCATATTGACCAGAGAGAGGTCTGAGGTCGGTGTCTGTGTCTGTGTGTGCATACTTGTGTGTGAGTGTGTGCGTCTGTCAGTCTGAGACAGAAATGTGCTGGTAATATTTTCTTGGCTGTCTCTGGGTGGATCTTTACCCGATTTGGGTCAAAGGTGTGGATCGCTAGAGTCCCAACAGCGTAAGTTTGGAAGTCATGGATGGCGCCAAGGTCAGGGGCACGAAGGGTGAAGATGGAGAAAGACAGAGAGAGAAAGACTTGGAAACTCACTCGAGGATAGTAGCATTAGATCTCACTACTAACTTACAGCTAGTCCTTGTCATTGCACATGTATGGTGTACCATACAAACATAAAGCGTAATGAATTGATATAACGAGAGAGAGAAAGGGAGTGAGGGAGGAGGGAGAGAGAGAGAGAGAGAGAGAGAGAGAGAGAGAGAGAGAGAGAGAGAGAGAGAGAGAGAGGAGAGAGAGAGAGAGAGAGAGAGAGCTCAGTTTTTGAATGGTACAGGTACGAGCTTGACGAGCTTGTCTCGGTACAGAGGTGGCGGTGACCCTGCAGGATAGGTTTCCCCGTGAATGTTTAGCGCGAGGGTCAAAATATGTAGGGAGGGGAAAATTTCTCGATTTTGTGGTTTTGATTGAAAATAACTTAAAAGTCTCTTTTCTACTTGTCCCATAACGGAAATGGCATTGTTTGGTCTGTGAAATAACGATATTTGCAATATGAAATCCAAAAACAAGTGTGACTGCCCGCGTTCAAGCAAACAGGAACCAGAAGAAAAAAAACACGAAAGAAGAATAAGAACGCGTATTAATACAACAAGACAAGACATGCGCAAATTTTCGGCCAACTTGCCTTTGTCAAGTGTAAGATTACAAACAAACAAACACCAGATTCAGTCTTTTTCTCCTAATTTTTTTATCTGATGTTTGTTTGTAATCTTACGCTTGACAAAGGCAAGTTGGCCGAAAATCTGCGCCTGTCTTGTCTTGTATTAAATACGCGTTCTTATTCTTCTTTCGTGTTTTTTCTGGTTCCTTTCAACGATATTTGCGTTTAATCGAACTTACATGTCAATTTTCTCGGAAATCACCATCCGAAAAGTGCTTTAGACAACAGGAAAGAAGATACCATTTTTGACAAGCTCTATCCCCGTCGACCAGAATGTCTTTGGAAAATTTATCTGCTGCTGGTTGAAGCTGTGCAAACTGTGATTAACAAAAGTTACATCTCTCTTATTGTTGTGGATTTTATCCTTAACTAATTTTTGTCAGATTCATTCAGTTCAATGAAATCATTTTTATTAATTAAAGATTATTGATTAAATTCTTGATAAAGGATTGATTGAAGAATTGAAGCTTTATTAATCACATAATTGCCGTGGAAACGTAACGACAGTGTTCTGTTCTTTGATAGGCATTCGTTTTAGAAGCAAATTTTCAGTGGTGTTTGACACAGACTGCCACAGCGAGAAACAGAGAGTGAAAAGGTAAACGCCTGCACGGCAGACAGTATTCATCATTTTGTAACAAAAAGTACGGTTTACTTGTGCTGCTGGCTGTGGCTTACACACCATTCAGACGGATGGTGGCTGTTTAGGAAACTTCAGCACTGCTTCGGAAGTGTTTGCACTCCATTTTCTCAAAAACACCATTTCAGTGGGATGCCATGTGCAGAACCCTGTAATTCGACCATTAATTGTCAGATTTTCAAATGGTTTATATGGTGAGAAAGAAAATGCACGATGATTTCAAAACTGGTAAGAAAATGAGATAAGACATCCGGGAACTGAAACCGTCTTAATGGAGGCAGCACAAGAAGATCATTCATAAGGAAGATTAGGAAAAGACAAGCAACATTTATAGTCCATTTTATGAGGAAAGGGGAACTAGAGCACCTGGTCACAACAGGAATGCTGGAGGGAAAGAGAACACCGGGTAGACCCAGGGAGAAAATTTTGGACGGACTTGCAGGGTGACTGAGGACAGAGAGGGTGGAAGATGTGCTTACGGCAACAAGGGATATATGCATACGGAGGGCCATGATTGCCAACGCCATGCGGCAGGGCACATGGTGATGATGAACTGAAACCTCGTTCCCAGCTTAAACGTCACATAAGCCAACTTACGTAATTTCCGGTTTCCTAATCAGCTTTCAAGCAGATGGAGAAGAGTCTTGATGGGAGGTATACTCGCATGTTGAGAATAGCATTAAATGTCTCTTGGAAGCAGCACATGACTAGCGAAGAGCTATATGGATACCTCCCTAAAGTTAGTGACAAGATAAGAACACGTAGGCTTCGCCTAGCTGGTCACTGTATGCGACATCCAGAGGAAGTTGCTTCACAACTTGTACTGTGGCAGTCAACTTGAGGGAGAGCGAACAAAGGAAGGAAGACAACAGACTTCATTGATCTTCTCAAAAGGGACACTGGCCTCGAAAACATCGATGAGATCAAGGCAGCTATGTTGGACATTTGCAGGTGGAAGGAGTACGTCACAGAGGCTCGATCGGGAGATGGGCCAAACTAACTAAACTAACTAATCAGCTTGTGTTCATTAAGAGAACGGGAAAGGAGATACCATGAAAAGAAATGGACGTCGAGAGATAGAGACAGACAAAGAGTTGGGAGGGCGAGGATTGGGAGGGTGGGGTGGGAGGAGAGAAACAGAGAGAGATTACATTTCAATGTCACCACTAACTTTTCGATTTTCAGGGCAACAAAATTTGTCAGTCTGCTATGGATGCTGGGGTCCTGGATAGCTCTGCTTCTGTTCTGTGGCTTGTTGGGTAGGTATCCTTACTATTTCATTATTATTTTTATTTTTATTATTATTATTATTATTATTTTGTTATGATAATGACGATTATTATTATTGTTGTTGTTATTGCTATTACTATTACTATATTTCTTCTTCTTCTTCTTCTTCTTATTTATTATCATCAAAAGTAGTGGCAGCAGAAGTGGTAGTAGTAGGGATGTTTTTAGTATTAGCAGATCAAGATTACTAGTTTCATTATCATTAACATTATCAGTATTCATGTCATTATTATTATTATCATCATCGTTGTCATCATCATTAGCAGTAGTAGTAATAGTAGTCTTAGTAAATAAGGATGGCGTGTGAGTGGTCTCTGTCTGTCTCTCTCTCTCTCTCTCTTACGAACACACACCACACACACACACACACACACACACACACACATACGTGTGCACACTCATGAGAGAGAGAGAGAGAGAGAGAGAGAGAGAGAGAGAGAGAGAGAGAGAGAGAGAGAGAGAGAGAGAGAGAGCACTCATACACTTACGCAGTCCTACAGAGACGGAAAGAGCATTCACTCACACACGCAACCCTAGATAAGAAGGATTGCGTGTGTGTGTTTTCTCTCTCTCTCTCTCTCTCTCTCTCTCTCCTCTCTCTCTCTCTCTCACACACACACACACACACACACACGTGCACACTCGCACCCCTAATCCCCAACTTTCATGACCATGTACTGGCCAGCAGAGACACATTTTTGTCCTTATACTTATGTTGGAGATTTTATTGGCTTTTTTGTTTGTTTGTTTGTTTTGATGTTTTCTGTTTTTTTCTTTTTTTGTTGTTGTTTTGTCTCTCTCTCTCTCTGTCTCTCTGTCTCTCTCTCTCTCTCTCTCTTTTTTTTTTCTTCCTTTTCTTTCTTTCTTTTTATCGAACATGTATCAAAGCATCAGGCCGAATATTAACGACACGTTTTCTGTCTTTTTCTTTTCAGGAACAACAACGAAGTAACCCTTCTATCCCTGGACAACGGAAAGCTTGTTTATCTCCCTTAGACTACATATCCTGCATTTCTTGAGTGGAATAACTTGACAGAAATTCCATTTTACATAGTGAAATCAAACCGTGTCAGCAAAACAAACCACCAACAACAACAAAACTGAAAATTGGGGGGAGTGGGCGGTTGCCAAGGCAATACATATTCATGCAATACAAACATAGTATATCATACACACTAACGCAGCATAAACATAGTTCATCTGATAAATTATACAAGTCTTTCATCTACGAATATATATAAAAAGTATTTACGAAAACACACACACACACACACACACACACACACACACACACACACACACACACACACACACACACACACACACACATATTCACACACACACACACACAACGCGCAACACACACACACACGCACGCACACACACACACATATAGGTGTACATCTGTATCTGTATATCCATATAGAAGAGATGCTCTCATGCAAAATAACAGCAAATGGCACAACACTGAGACAAGCTGATAAGTTTAAATATCTGGGAACAGTCACCTCACCAGACAGCAGATGCACATCAGAAATAGCCAGCAGAATTGACCAAGCTAAAACGGCCTTAAAGAAAATGAAAAGCGTTCTTACTAACAAATGCTTATAAATTAACATGAGGAAGAGAGTTCTTCAGTGTTATATAGAACCGATATTGTTGTACGGATGTGAAGCGTGGACAGTCAACACGCAAAATCAGAACAAGATTGAGGCAGCTGAAATGTGGTTTCTGAGAAGAGTGTTGAGAGTTCCATGGATATCAAAGAAAACAAACGAGACGGTCTTGAAGAAGGCAGACACAAGAAGAGCACTAATGAAGAAGATTAGGAAAGACAAACAAGCAACATTTATAGGACACTTTATGAGGCAAGAGAAATTAGAACACCTAGTAACAACAGGAAAGCTGGAGGGAAAGGGAGCACCAGGTAGACCCAAGGAGAAAATAATGGATGGACTTGCGCAGTGGCTGAGGACAGAGAGGGTGGGAGATGTACTTGCAGCGACAAGGGATAGATTCGTATTGAGGGCCATGATCGCCAACTCCATGCGGCAGGGCACATGATGATGATGATGATGATGATGATGATGATGATGATGATGATGATGACGATGATGATACCATGATAGGCATTGGATAAGGATTTACGGTCAGATATGTTTCTTCATATAAAGCTATGGCCCCTGATGAAGGGGTACAGACACTCAGTAATTACTGCACAGCATGATAAATAGCTGTGTGTGAACGGTGCATGCAGAAAATATGGTGCATTACGAAGCCACGTTAGGCCTACTACATGTATTTATGTTCGTAGCTTAAATGCCTTCTCCTGTGGGGATGCCGGGGGCTCTTTCATTATAAATAGTATCCCCGCCTTCTGGAAATTCTGTGCTAGAAATTTCCTCTTTTTGTCACTCTCTTTGTTCCTGCCTTGTTCCTTTGCTTTCTGTCATTTCTTCCTATCTCTTTCTCCTTGCTCGTCCACTCGTCTGTAAGCGTTCGATAAAATCTGACACACTTTCTATTAAAATTGTTAATTGGATACATGTATTACAACTGTTAATTTGATAGTATATTAAGTGCATTTTCCCTCCATGGGGATGCCGGGGGCTCTTTCAGAATAATACAGTATCCCCCACCTTCTGGAAATTCTGTGCAAGAAATTTCCTCTTTTCTGTCACTCGCTTTGTTTCTGTCATTCTTTGTTTCTGCAACTCTCTTTGTTTCTGCCTTGTTCCTTTGCTTTCTGTCATTTCTTTCGATCATTTTCTGCCTTGCTGGTCCATTCAGCTACATGTGTTCGATAAAATCTTACATACATAATACTGATATTTGAGTTCATGTATTAAATGCATTTTTGGCTCTAGGGAAATGTGACTTGCAGGAGCAATGTTAGGTAATTTAGGCCCGTTGTAATATATGTTTTATCTTCGGTTGTGTTGAAATTTGTTTTCAGGTTTTTTTTGTTTTTTTTTTTGTTTTGTTTTTTTGTAATCCCCTGTGTGATAAATTGGACGGAATGGTCAACGTAAAGGGCATGCTCATTAGATTATACGCACCAATGCAATGCTATGTGTGCTTAACTTTCTTTTCCTGTTCTTTTTCCTGTTGAAGTATTGTGTATACTTTGAAACGGTTATGGTCCTGATACGTCTCTACATAGTAGTCTGGGCTTTAAACAGAAATAACAATAACAATAAGCTTAAACGCTTTAGACATAATGGACTGATAACTTACCCACAGTATTTTCTTGTTCGGGTAAAAGTATCTTGGAAATGTATAAACCTGAAATTAATCGGGATGCATTACGTTCTTAAAGCGCTTAAAGCAGAACAACACAGAACGACATTGCATTTTGTCTCCGTTCACCGTTTCTGCACAATGAACAAATTCTGTGTCCTGACACCAGATGATAGGAGAGATTGCACATAATTCGCTGAAGTACAATAGGAACTCTGATCAGATCCGCCCAGGTCAGATCCGTTTTAACCTTTGTTTCTTCTACAGGAACGTGAAACACACACGCACACGCAAACACATACACACACGCGCGCATGCACGCGCGCGCGCGTTCATACACACACACACACACAAACACACAAAAACACAAAACACACACACACAACAACAACAACAACAACAACAACAACAACAACAACAACAAACAACAACAACAACAAAACAAAGTTTTGTGTTTTTGATTTATTCGTATCACGCTTATAATCGATTGTCTCGAATAATTAACCAGATTCGGAAAGCAACGTCAGCTATGCATGATTGTTGTGTTGTACAGAAGGGTGACGGTTTGATAATCATGTAATGTTTCCAGACTATAGGCGCACTTTGGATTACTGTTCTGCTCGTGTATGTGCTTTGATTTAGACAGTAACAATCAGATTAAAGAACAAGTTATGTATACTGTCGGGATCTTACCTTTTGTTGTTGTTTGTTTCTTGTTGTTTTCTCACCGTCTCTCTCTGTGTCTCTCTGTGTCTCTGTCTCTCTCTCTCTCTCTGTTTCTGTCTGTCTGTCTGTCTGTCTGTCTCTCTCTCTCTCTCTCTGTCTCTCTGTTTATACTGTCGGGATTTTACCCTTTTTTCGTTTCTTTGTTGTTGTTTTCTCATCCGTCTCTCTCTCTCTCTCTCTCTCTGTCTCTCTCTGTCAGTCTCTCTGTCTCTGTCTGTGTCACTCTCTCTGTCTCTCTCTCTCTCTCTTTCTCTGTATATACTGTCATGATCTTACCCTTTTTTGTCTGTTGTTGTTTTTCTCACCCGTCTCTCACCCTCTCTCTCTCTCTCTCTGTCTGTCTTTGTCTGTCTCTGTCTCTCTCCCCCCCCCTCCCCACCTCCCAGCGCCTCATTGTGTGTGTTTCTCCAACAGCATCTCCAACCATTGACTCTTTCAACTTAGCCGGTGCAATTGAGAGAGTGAGAATGGGCTGTATCATCATGAAAAGATGATGGAGATGGAACGAGCACGTCCTCTGAAGACAGCAGGATAACATCACCCACACTGCCCTTCACTGGACACCATGAAGACAGCAGGATAACATCACCCACACTGCCCTTCACTGGACACCATGAAGACAGCAGGATAACATCACCCACACTGCCCTTCACTGGACACCATGAAGACAACAGGATAACATCACCCACACTGCCCTTCACTGGACACCATGAAGACAGCAGGATAACATCACCCGGACTGCCCTTCACTGGATACCATGAAGACAACAGGATAACATCACCCACACTGCCCTTCACTGGACACCATGAAGACAGCAGGATAACATCACCCGGACTGCCCTTCACTGGATACCATGAAGACAACAGGATAACATCACCCACACTGCCCTTCACTGGACACCATGAAGACAGCAGGATAACATCACCCGGACTGCCCTTCACTGGACACCATGAAGACAACAGGATAACATCACTGGACTGTCCTTCACTGGACACCATGAAGACAGCAGGATAACATCACCGGACTGTCCTTCACTGGACACCATGAAGACAAAGGATAACATCACCGGACTGTCCTTCACTGGACACAGAAGAAGATGCAAGAGACAAAGACTGAAGAACACCTGGCGACAAAGACTGAAGAACACCTGGCGACAAAGATGAAGAACACCTGGCGACAAGACTGAAGAACACCTGGCGACAAACAACAGGAGACCTGAAGGGGGACATCTCGATACGTCCCATATACCATGTTCGTTACGTCCCATATACCATGTTCGTTACGTCCCATATAGCATGTTCGTTACGTCCCATATAGCATGTTCGTTACGTCCCATATAGCATGTTCGTTACGTCCCATATAGCATGTTCGTTACGTCCCATATAGCATGTTCGTTACGTCCCATATAGCAGTTCGTTACGTCCCATATAGCATGTTCGTTACGTCCATATACCATGTTCGTTACGTCCATATACCATGTTCGTTACGTCCCATATACCAGGTTCGTTACGTCCCATATACCAGGTTCGTTACGTCCCATATACCATGTTCGTTACGTCCCATATACCATGTTCGTTACGTCCCATATACCATGTTCGTTACGTCCCATATAGCATGTTCGTTACGTCCCATATACCATGTTCGTTACGTCCCATATACCATGTACGTTACGTCCCATATACCATGTTCGTTACGTCCCATATACCATGATCGTTACGTCCCATATAGCATGTTCGTTACGTCCCATATACCATGTTCGTTACGTCCCATATAGCATGTTCGTTACGTCCCATATACCATGTTCGTTACGTCCCATATACCATGTTCGTTACGTCCCATATACCATGTTCGTTACGTCCCATATACCATGTTCGTTACGTCCCATATACCATGTACGTTACGTCCCATATACCATGTACGTTACGTCCCATATACCATGTTCATTACGTCCCATATACCAGGTTCGTTACGTCCATATACCATGTTCGTTACGTCCCATATAGCATGTTCGTTACGTCCCATATAGCATGTTCGTTACGTCCCATATAGCATGTTCGTTACGTCCCATATAGCATGTTCGTTACGTCCCATATAGCATGTTCGTTACGTCCCATATAGCATGTTCGTTACGTCCCATATAGCATGTTCGTTACGTCCCATATAGCATGTTCGTTACGTCCCATATAGCATGTTCGTTACGTCCCATATACCATGTTCGTTACGTCCCATATACCATGTTCGTTACGTCCCATATACCAGGTTCGTTACGTCCCATATACCAGGTTCGTTACGTCCCATATACCATGTTCGTTACGTCCCATATACCATGTTCGTTACGTCCCATATACCATGTTCGTTACGTCCCATATACCATGTTCGTTACGTCCCATATACCATGTTCGTTACGTCCCATATACCATGTACGTTACGTCCCATATAGCATGTTCGTTACGTCCCATATACTATGTTCGTTACGTCCCATATACCATGGTCATTACGTCCCATATACATGTTCGTTACGTCCCATATAGCATGTTCGTTACGTCCCATATAGCATGTTCGTTACGTCCCATATAGCATGTTCGTTACGTCCCATATACCAGGTTCGTTACGTCCCATATAGCATGTTCGTTACGTCCCATATACCATGTTCGTTACGTCCCATATACCATGTACGTTACGTCCCATATACCATGTTCGTTACGTCCCATATAGCATGTTCGTTACGTCCCATATACCATGTTCATTACGTCCCATATACCATGTTCGTTACGTCCCATATAGCATGTTCGTTACGTCCCATATAGCATGTTCGTTACGTCCCATATACCATGTTCGTTACGTCCCATATACCATGTACGTTACATCCCATATACCATGTACGTTACGTCCCATATACCATGTTCGTTACGTCCCATATACCATGTTCGTTACGTCCCATATACCAGGTTCGATACGTCCCATATATCAGGTTCGTTACGTCCCATATACCATGTTCGTTACGTCCCATATATCAGGTTCGTTACGTCCCATATACCATGTTCGTTACGTCCCATATACCATGTTCGTTATGTCCCATATACCATGTTCGTTACGTCCCATATACCAGGTTCGATACGTCCCATATACCATGTACGTTACGTCCCATATACCATGTACGTTACGTCCCATATACCATGTTCATTACGTCCCATATACCATGTACGTTACGTCCCATATACCAGGTTCGTTACATCCCATATATCAGGTTCAATATGTCCCATATACCATGTACGTTACGTCCCATATACCAGGTTCGATACGTCCCATATACCATGTACGTTACGTCCCATATACTATTACGTTACGTCCCATATACCATGTACGTTACGTCCCATATACCATGTACGTTACGTCCCATATACCATGTTCGTTACGTCCCATATACCAGTTTCGTTACATCCCATATATCAGATTCGATATGTCCCAGGTTCGATACGTCCCATGTAATAATTATGATAATTACAATATTTATATAGCGCAAAATCTTGTTAAAAATCAAATCTAAGCGCTGAACAGACACATACGCACGCACGCACACACAAGCACGCACACACACGCACACACACATACACACACACACACCACACACACAACACACACACACACACACACACACACACACACACACACACACACACACACACACACGCATGGCTATAAATGGGGAGAAAGAATAAAAGCAATGGCAAATTATAGAGAGCATATTAATTCCTATTGTAATTTATTTACTTGATTTATTGTGTCATCAATAGTGTATGTTTACGCACACCCTTTCGCATTCTCTCAGTCTCTCTGTCTCTGTCTGTTTCTCTCTGTCTCTGTCTGTTTCTCTCTGTCTCTGTCTGTCTGTCTGTCTGTCTGTTTCTCTCTGTCTCTGTCTGTCTGTCTGTCTGTTTCTCTCTGTCTCTGTCTGTCTGTCTGTCTGTCTCTCTCTCTCTTTCTCAATGTGCTGAACAGACAGTAAGCCTGGTTAACCCCTTTCCCGACCCCCTTCCCATGTCACCTTTATGTAGATCTATGGAGTGTGACTTAAGACCGTTGTACATAAATATTCTTGAGCTCTCTCTCTCTCTCTCTCTCTCTCTCTCTCTCCTCTCTCTCTCTCTCTCTCTCTCTCTATCTCTTCTGCTCACTCATTCTCTTGTCACCTCCCTCTCTCTATCTCTTCTGCTCACTCATTCTCTTATCACCTCTCTCTCTCTATCTCTTCTGCTCACTCATTCTCTTATCACCTCCCTCTCTCTATCTCTTCTGCTCACTCATTCTCTTATCACCTCTCTCTCTCTGTCTTCTGCTCACTCATTCTCTTATCACCTCTCTCTCTCTATCTCTTCTGCTCACTCATTCTCTTATCACCTCTCTCTCTCTCTGTCTTCTGCTCACTCATTCTCTTATCACCTCTCTCTCTCTCTCTCTCTCTCTCTGTCTTCTGCTCACTCATTCTCTTATCACCTCTCTCTCTCTCTCTCTCTGTCTTCTGCTCACTCATTCTCTTATCACCTCTCTCTCTCTCTCTCTCTGTCTTCTGCTCACTCATTCTCTTGTCACCTCTCTCTCTCTCTGTCTTCTGCTCACTCATTCTCTTATCACCTCTCTCTCTCTCTCTCTGTCTTCTGCTCACTCATTCTCTTATCACCTCTCTCTCTCTCTCTCTCTCTTCTGCTCACTCATTCTCTTATCACTCTCTCTCTCTCTCTCTTCTGCTCACTCATTCTCTTATCACCTCTCTCTCTCTCTCTCTGTCTTCTGCTCACTCATTCTCTTATCACCTCTCTCTCTCTCTCTTCTGCTCACTCATTTTCTTATCACCTCCCTCTCTCTCTCTCCCTCTCTCTCTATCTCTTCTGCTCACTCATTCTCTTATCACCTCTCTCTCTCTCTGTCTTCTGCTCACTCATTCTCTTATCACCTCTCTCTCTCTCTGTCTTCTGCTCACTCATTCTCTTATCACCTCTCTCTCTCTCTGTCTTCTGCTCACTCATTCTCTTATCACCTCTCTCTCTCTCTCTTCTGCTCACTCATTCTCTTATCACCTCTCTCTCTGTCTGTCTTCTGCTCACTCATTCTCTTATCACCTCTCTCTATCTCTGTCTTCTGCTCACTCATTCTCTTATCACCTCTCTCTATCTCTGTCTTCTGCTCACTCATTCTCTTATCACCTCCCTCTCTCTCTCTCTCTCTTCTGCTCACTCATTCTCTTATCACCTCCCTCTCTCTCTGTCTTCTGCTCACTCATTCTCTTGTCACCTCTCTCTCTCTCTCTGTCTTCTGCTCACTCATTCTCTTATCACCTCTCTCTCTCTCTCTGTCTTCTGCTCACTCATTCTCTTATCACCTCCTCTCTCTCTCTCTCTCTTCTCTGCTCACTCATTCTCTATATCTCCTCTCTCTCTCTTCTTCTGCTCACTCATTCTCTTATCACTCTCTCTCTCTCTCTTTCTGCTCACTCATTCTCTTATCACCTCTCTCTCTCTCTCTCTCTCTCTTCTGCTCACTCATTCTCTTATCACCTCTCTCTCTCTTCTCTCTCTTCTGCTCACTCATTCTCTTATCACCTCTCTCTCTCTCTCTCTTCTGCTCACTCATTCTCTTATCACCTCTCTCTCTCTTGTCTTCTGCTCACTCATTCTCTTATCACCTCTCTCTCTCTCTCTCTTCTGCTCACTCATTCTCTTATCACCTCTCTCTCTCTCCCTTCTGCTCACTCATTCTCTTATCACCTCTCTCTCTCTCTCTTCTGCTCACTCATTCTCTTATCACCTCTCTCTCTCTCTGTCTTCTGCTCACTCATTCTCTTATCACATCTCTCTCTCTCTGTCTTCTGCTCACTCATTCTCTTGTCACCTCTCTCTCTCTCTCTCTCTCTCGCTCTCTCTTCTGCTCACTCATTCTCTTATCACCTCTCTCTCTCTCTTCTTCTGCTCACTCATTCTCTTATCACCTCTCTCTCTCTGCTCTCTCTCGCTCTCTCTTGCTACTCATTCTCTTATCACCTCTCTCTCTCTGCTCTCTTCTGCTCACTCATTCTCTTATCACTCTCTCTCTCTTCTCTCTTGCTCACTCATTCTCTTATCACCTCTCTCTCTCTCTCTCTCGCTCTCTCTTCTGCTCACTCATTCTCTTATCACCCTCTCTCTCTCTCTCTCTCTTCTGCTCACTCATTCTCTTATCACCTCTCTCTCTCTCTCTCTCTTCTGCTCACTCATTCTCTTATCACATCTCTCTCTCTCTGTCTTCTGCTCACTCATTCTCTTATCCCTCTCTCTCTCTCTCTTCTGCTCACTCATTCTCTTGTCACCTCTCTCTCTCTCTCTCTCTCTCTTTGCTCACTCATTCTCTTGTCACCTCTCTCTCTCTCTCTCTCTCTCGCTCTCTCTCTTCTTCTGCTCACTCATTCTCTTATCACCTCTCTCTCTCTTCTTTCTGCTCACTCATTCTCTTGTCACCCTCTCTCTCTTCTCTCTCTCTCTCTTCTGCTCACTCATTCTCTTGTCCCTTCTCTCTCTCTCTCTCTGCTCTCTCTCTCTTTGCTCACTCATTCTCTTGTCACTCTCTCTCTCTTTCTCTCTCTCTCTCTCTCTTCTGCTCACTCATTCTCTTGTCCCTCTCTCTCTCTCTCGCTCTCTCTCTCTCTTCTGCTCACTCATTCTCTTGTCACCCTCTCCTCTTTCTCTCTCCTCTCTCTTCTTTGCTCACTCATTCTCTTATCACCTCTCTCTCTCTCTCTCTCTTCTCTCACTCTCTCTCTCTGCTCACCTCTCTCTCTTTCTCTCTCTCTCTCTGCTCATCATTCTCTTGTCTCCTCTCTCTCTTTCTCTCTCTCTTCTGCTCACTCATTCTCTTTCACCTCTCCTCTCTCTCTCTCTTCTGCTCACTCATTCTCTTGTCACCTCCCCCCCCCTCTCTCTCTCCCGCTCATTCACTCACTCACTCTCTCTCTCCGTCTCTGTCTTCTCTTTTTCTCCTTTATCTCTCTGACACGCATATATACACGCCGCACACACACACATATCAACACACACACACACACACACACACACACACACACACACACACACACACACACACACACACACACACGTTCTCTCTCTCCCTCCTCCCCCTGGTGCCTTCCCCACCCCCACCCCCGCCTTCTAGTCTCTCTCTCTCTCTCTCTCTCTCTCTCTCTCTCTCTCTCTCTCTCTCTGTGACTCAACTAGCATAAAGTGTGGGAAGGTATCAGCAAAAGGCAAGATGGGTTGCACGTGGCAGCGTGATGCTGCGTGTGTGAGACAAGGTCAGAACAACATTAGACGTACGGCTGTTTCGAGAAAAAGGCTCGACATTGGACACGAAAATGAAGACGAAGATGTTATGGTGGGAAGAGAGTATAGACGCGCAGGGAGAGGAAGAAACAGTAGTCTTGTTCAAAATGGTAAGATAACTGGAAGCAAATATTCCATGGAAAAAAATTCATACTCATCATCATCATCATGTGCCCTGCCGCATGGCGTTGACGATCATGGCCCACCATACGAATCAACCCCTTGTCGCTGCAAGTACATCTCCCACCCTCTCTGTCTGCAGCCACCCTGCAAATCTGAAACACATATTCATGGACAAAAGAAGAAAAAAAAAAGGATTTATATTCATCGTCATCATCATGTGCCCTGCTGCATGGCTTTGGCGATCATGGCCTTCTACACGAATCTATCCCTTGTTGCTGCAAGTATATAACCCACCCTCTCTGTCTTCAGCCACCCTGCAAGTCCGTCCAGCATTTTCCTGTTGTGACCAGGTGTTCTATTTCCCCTTTCCTCATAAAATGTTCTAAAGGTGTTGCTTGTCTTTTCCTAATCTTCTTTATTGATGATCTTCTTGTGTCCGCCTCCCTCAAGACTGTCTCGTTTGTTTTCTTTGCTTTAGGGATTTAGGATTTACAAAAATTCATAAAATACAAGAGATTGAATCAAAAGGATTGCAAGTACGAATTGCATACAAAATTCTCGAACTAATGTAGTCTCTAAGAAATTTTATGTTTTTATTTTGGCTTCCGTTTGGAAACAAAGGACGGCGTTGACTATGTATTTCTGGAAGTCTTTGCAAGGAATGGATGGAAGATTTGTTAAAGTCAAAATGCATCACTTGTGCCGTTGTCACATTGACTGAAAATATATTGTTTGGTACTTGGTAAAAGAATGCACACAGATCTCAGCTTTGATTTTTGATTATCCCTCTGGGGAAAATTGATATTTAAAAACGCAAAATTGAAAAAAAAAATCTCTTCCAGTATAACTTCTTTTATAAAATCTTACCACAAAATACCACATAAGGATATGATGGCAAATTAACATGGAACTTGTAAGGTTTTTGAGAAAATTGATTGTCTTGTTAACCATTGGTGGAGGCTGATGCAACATTAACCCTTTGACTCCCGCACCCTACCCATCAACTGCAAAAGCATGACCCTTTGACATCCTCACTCTATCCACCAGCTTCCAGCAGGAAACTGGTGGATAGGGTGAGGAAGTCAAGGGGTCAAGTTTTTGCTTTGCTTGCATGGTTGGCGATGAAGGATGCTGGTGGACAGGGTGCGGGAGTCAAAGGGTTAAAAATTCATATTATGTATTCAATTTACTCGTGTACGGGTAAACTACATTTATAGGCCATTTAATGAGGAAAGAGGAATAAGACACCTGGTCACAACAGGAAAACTAGTGGGAAAGAGAGCACCAGGTAGACCCAGGGAGAAAATATTGGACGGACTTACAGAGAGGTGGAAGATGTGCTTGCAGCTACAAAGGATAGATGCATATGGAGGGCCATGATTGCCAACGCCATACGGCAGGGCACATGATGATGATGGTGGCGGGTAAAGTACACTCAGCAAGTATCTCATAGTCTTTTGATTTCCTATGTTTTGGCAGTGTACATTCTTCAGAATAAAACAGCAATAATATGGCATGACCACTTTTACATGTACACTGTAGAATTATTTTACTTCCCCCAAGACATTGCTTTACCTCCCCCCTTTCCAGTGACTACTACCCGCAAACACTTTATTATTTCATATCAGTCATTTTTCTTCTGCTCGACGAGACTACAGGGAAGTGTGGTGTTTGATCATTCATTTTGTATTTGTTGTATGTTATTTGTTACCTCCGTGGGGATGCCAGGGGCTCTTTCAGTATAAATAGGTACCCCACCTTCTGGAAATTCTGTGCTAGAAATTTCCTCTTTTCTGTCACTCTCTTTGTGTCTTTCTTCTTCCTTCGCTTTTTGTTATTTCTTCCTTTCATTTTCTGCCTTGCTTGTCCATTCACCTGCATGTGTTCGATAAAGTCTTGCGTACTTTCTCTTAGGATTGAGAAGTGGGTACACGTATTAAGTGCATTTTTGGCTCTAGGGAAATGAGATATATGGAAGCAATTTTAGGTATTTTATACCCATTTTTATATTTGTTTTGCTGTCCTTAGGTATCTTAAATTTCTATTGAGGTGTGTTTTTAAATCCCCTGTGCGATAAATTGAACGGAGTGGTCAACGCCAGGGGAATGTCTTTAGATTACGTGCGCGAATGCATTGATATGTGTACTTAATTTTCTTTTCTTTTCTTTTGCCTGTTAAAGTTTTGTATGTTTTGAAGGGGTTGTAGCCCTGATATGGCTCTATGCAGTCGGCTGGGCTTTAAACAACAATAACAATAACTATTATTATAATTATCATCATCATCATCATCATCATCATCATCATCATCATCATCATCATCAAACATCATCATCATCATCATCATCATCATCATCATCACATCATTATTATTATTTATTATTATTAAACAATGACAGAAACAACTCGCACGGTACTAAAGAACAACGCTGAATCATCACGAAACGCAGAAGATGCGCCACCAAAGCACCGTAACAGCCCTGCGTGTCGGATTAGTTCGGCAGAGAGCTGGAGAAAGCCAGGCAGTACGCGTCAGACGTTAGACGTTGACTTAGCAACAAGACTGCCATACACTTAATGATGGCTGTCTTCTAGCTTCATTAGTTTAAAAAAAAAGAAAGAAAGAAAGAAAAGAAAAGAAGAAAAAAAAAATGCAAGAGGTAGGCTAATGGTGTAAAAAATCTATTGAAATCAAACTGATTTTCCCAGCTGACTTTTTAATGTTTTCTGAGCGAAAAGTTTGATATATATGTATTTTTAATTTGATCGCAGTAGCTTGCTGACGGTCTGGTGTCACCAGCGCAGCATGACGGTCCCTACCGGACGAAGGTGCTCCACAGGAGCCCCTATTTACGTCGGTTTTGTTGTTGTTGTTGTTGTTTTTTCCCCGTATTTTGGTTGGCCAAGAAAGAGAAATTAGAGCACCTAGTCACAACAGGAAAGCTGGAGGGAAAGAGAACACCAGGTAGACCCAGGAAGAGAAAATATTGGACGGACTTGCAGAGCGGCTGAGGACAGAGAGGGTGGGAGATAGCAGATGTGCTTGCAATGACAAGGGATACATTCGTATGGAGGACCATGATCGCCAACGCCATGCGGCAAGACATATTATGATGATGATGATGATGATGATGATGATGATGATGATGATGATGATGATGATGATGACACGAAAAGTCGCTTTTCGTATTGTTAAGAAAGTATTACTTTTAGAAAGTTTATCATTCTGTTTTCCCACAATACCTTATATTCTGCATGAGAACATGATAAAAGAACGCAACATATAACGTGACAGTATAGATAGGATAAGTAATGTTCGAACATTTAGTCATGAATTATTTAACGTGACATATAGATAGGATAAGTATATGTTCGAACATTTAGTCATGAATTATTTAACGTGACAGTATAGATAGGATAAGTATATGTTCGAACATTTAGTCGTGAATTATTTAACGTGACAGTATAGATAGGATAAGTAATGTTCGAACATTTAGTCGTGAATTATTTAACGTGACAGTATAGATAGGATAAGTAATGTTCGAACATTTAGTCATAAAGTATTTAACGTGACAGTGTAGATAGGATAAGTATATGTTCGAACATTTAGTCATGAATTATTTAACGTGACAGTGTAGATAGGATAAGTAATGTTCGAACATTTAGTCATAAATTACTTAACCTGACAGTATAGATAGGATATATGTTCGAACATTTAGTCATAAATTAGTTAAAGTGACAATATAGATAGGATAGCTATATGTTCGAACAATCAGTCATGAATTATTTAAGGTGACAGTATAGATAGGATAAGTATGATGATTATGATAATGAATTATTTGACGTGACAGTATAGATAGGATAAGTATTGCTATGTTCGAACATTTAGTAATAAATCGTTTAACGTGGCAATATAGATAATATAAGTATGATAATTATAGTAATAAATTATTTGACGTGACAGTATAGATAGGATAAGTATATGTTCGAACAGTTAGTCTTAAATTATTTGACATTAACAGGAAGACTGGAGAGACCAGATGCCGTTGTGTAGCGGTTAACGCAACGGACTACCAAGTGAAAGGTTGTGGATTCGAATCCCTATCAGTCCCTTCAAAGATCATTGTGGGATTTTTCGGCTCCAACCGGCTTCTACCCAGAGTTGGGCGTGCTGTGGAAAGACTGGGCCTGCACAGCCAAATCTCGTCCACATCATGGATGTGTCATTGAGGGTGTTGCTCAAATGTTCTGATCAGCACCGCAGGTATCCGTATCTCTCGGGCCTGGTTGACGCCAAGACAGATTATGATAGTAAGCGTACAGTACAGCCCTGACACGCAGTCTTAAACATAGATGGAACTCCATAGAATCATGTTTATCATCCTCATCGACATCATCATCATCATCGCATTGTAAAATCTGTCCCAGCTTCTGTGGCCATGAAAATTGCATAGAAAATGAAGTGTGTGTGGGGGGGGGGGGGGTTAAGGCTGGAGAGAAAGGTTATTTTGGTATTATGGAGATGTGAAGACGCTTGAATATTAACCTTCCAACAAACAATGTAAATCACTGTCTGTTGTTATTCTTGGTGAACTGTGTTTATATTGCGTTGTTGTACTGATGTAGATAAACCTGATTTAACCCCCCCCCCCCCCATCCACTCCTTTTTAAAAAAACATTATTTTAATAATTTTTAAGGTTTATTTTGTTTATGCCCATATGATTTGTTGTGATGATCTATTACTGTGTAACATGCAACGAAACACATTCTTTTAATCGTTTCAAAGGTTTATTTTGTTCGTCCCCATATGATTTGTGATAATGATCTATTAATGTGTTACGTGCAACGAACACACTTTAACATGGACTGTTCGCCTATGCATGTGGAATTAACCCTTTGATTCCCACACCCTATCCACCAACTGCAAAAACTTAGCCTTTTGACTCCCTCACCCTGTCCACCAGCTTCCTGCAAGGCGAAGGAGCCGAAGGGTTAAGCTTTTGCTTTGGCAGCATGGTTGACAATGCAGGATGTTGGTGGACAGGGTGCGGGAGTCAAAGGGTAAACAACAATGATAATAATAATGATAATAATAATAATAATTACTATTATTATTATAATGGTTATTGCTGTCATCATCATCATCATCATCATCATCACTACTTTTTTTCAGGGCCAGCGTTATGGAAGTGGTGCCTGTCATCTTCTTGTTGCTTTTCTTTCCCAAATCCTGAACCTGGTCATGTACCAAGCTCCCCATTTCAAATCCAAAACTGATTTACACTCATCCCAAGATTCATTAAATGTTTCATTTTTCCCTTTGACTCCCTCACCCTATCCACCAGCATCCTGCACTTGTCAGTCATGCTAGCAAAACAAAAACTTAACCCTTTGATTCCCTCACCTATCCATTAGCATCCTGCACTGTCAACCATGCCAGCAAAACAAAAACTTTACCTGTAGGAAGGTGGCGGATAGGGTGAGGGAATCCAAGGGTTAAGTTTTTGCAGCTGGTGGACAGGGTGCGAGAATCAGTGGGTTATGACAATTAGACGTGATGGGGTAGCAGGCAGTGATATATACAGCCCTCTCAGCAAAGTCAGAAAGGCCCTCAGAAATGCTGAACTATATATGGAGTCCCCCACTCCCACCCCTCCTCCCCCCACAATACAGCACCAACACCAAGGTGAGACTGTTCCAGAGCTGTGTCCTTTGCACCCTCAGTGATATAAACAGCCGCCTCTGCAAAGTCAGAAACGCTCTCAGAATGCTGACCTATATGTGGAAGTCTCCCCGTCCCCCCCCCCCCACCCCCCAGTACAGCACCAACACCAAAGTGAGACTGTACCAGAGCTGTGTCCTTTACACCCTCAGCAGTGATTATAAACAGCCGTCTCAGCAAAGTCAGTAACGCCCTCAGAATGCTGAACTATTTGTTGAAGTTCCCCCCCCCCCTCCGGTTCCCCCCCCCTCCCCCAGTACAGCACCAACACCAAGGTGAGGCTGTACCAGAGCGGTGTCGTTTATACCCTCAGCAGTGACATAAACAGCCGTCTCAGCAAAGGCAGAAACACCCTGAAAATGCTGAACTTTGTGTGGAAGTCCCCCCCCCCCCCCCTAGTACAGCACCAATACCAAGGTGAGACTGTTCCAGAGCTGTGTCCTTTGCACCCTCAGTGATATAAACAGCCGTCTCTACAAAGTCAGAAACGCCCTCAGAATGCTGAACTATGTGTGCAAGCCCCCCCCCCCGCCCCCCCCCCCCCTGCCCCCCCCCCCCCCCCCAAGTACACCAGTGCAGCACCAACACCAAGGTGAGACTGTTTCAGAGCTGTGTCCTTTTTTTTTTACACCCTCAGCAGTGACATAAACAACCGTCGCAACAAAGCCAGAAAAGCCCTCAGAATGCTGACCTAAATATGTGTGGAGGTCCCCCCACCCACCCAGTACAGCATCGACACCAAGGTGAGACTGTACCAGAGCTGTGTCCTTTGCACCCTACTAGAATACACTTTCAGTTTCTCAAGATGACGTATCCGCGCTCGGAATGAATTCCACGTGCACTAACGTCTCAGGTGCCATGTGCTGGAGAAGATCCAGAATGATCACGGCACAAGCCTGAAGCCTGCACATAAACCCATGAGCTGGCCAGGTCCTGGGGTTCTGCCTAGATAGTTCCATAACCCTGGGGTCGTAGGGGAGTGAGGTGGCAGAGACCTCAACTTTTCCCGGGACCAGCACCACGAGGGCGGCGCCCATCCCCTCTACTTCTATTCAAATTCATATTCACAGTTTTTTAACCAAGACTTCAGAAAGGCAAGAAGATTAAATGGGCTTCAAGGGGTGGAAACTGCGAAATCAACCTCTCTCTCCAATGTTTTTTTATTTTTTTATTTTTTATTTTACCAAGGCAGCCAGGCTATGCCCTACTCTTCACGATTTTCAACTGCCGTGGGATCTTTGGCGTGCGCAGCCAGATGGCACACGGATCCGACTCGTTTTTCGTCCCCTTCCGAAGGACTAGACGTTCAGTTCAATTTTCCGGTCAAACTGAGGAGAAAAGTCGAGGCCTCTACGGGGAGCGAACCCTAGAACCTCGAGTTGTAGTTATTGGCCGGCAAACGTCTGAACCATTCTGCCATCTTCTCCCTTGCTGAATGCTGCAGGCTGGCCAAGCTATCAGCCTTCCATACCAAGAACCTCTGAAGCACCATGCAAATCTTCTAGACCACTACCATCCGGTGCAACCAATAATTACTTGCCAGGTGCAATCAAAACAGCTTGGACAGCATCATGAACAGACGGTAACATCCACCCAGAAAGCCCTTTACTGGACACTGCAGGAAAGCTGTCAGAGAGGAAAGCCTAACAACACCGGGTGATAAACAAAAAAGTGACCTCAAGGTCAGAAAGATACCTGAGGTACTACACAGAGGCTGGCCCAAAACAGACAAGAGTGGAAAACCTTCATTGCTGCCCTAAAAATCAATGCTACAAGGGTGCCATACAGTCAGTCAGCAATGGGTCTGGCCACCCCAACACACGATGACGGTGCAATGCAGTTCGTGTATAAGGTACACCCCCACGCGTTCAGACGGGGTAGCAAGCAAAAATCAGTGCTTTGGTAAGCAAGACACAAACACATGACGCGTGCCAAAACCATTTCAGCAGAGCAAACTAACGGGTCTGTCTGGAACGTGCTTGCAAAGTGCAGCTACAGCTTTCCCCGCAACAACAGCAGCAGCCAACAGCCAAGCAAGCTAAGCGGCATTACACAGAAGAAGGGCCAGCCAGCCCTTCTTGTGACTTGACTACAGGCACGCAGTAGGCCTCCTGTGTGGTGGTGGTGGTTCTTGCCGGTTCCACGAGTTGTGTATAAATACCATTTAGCTGTGCCTGGAGCATAGGACCAGGGAACTACTAGATCTAACTTATCATTTCTTGTTCTTCCTGCTTTCCAGGAGTTTTTCTCGTAGTTGGAACTTTCAACTGTTATATCTTCTTGAGGTTTCTTTTGTTGTTGGTGGTTTTTTCTTCTTCTTTTCTTCTTCTTGGAGTTTGGGTGCACAGTTCAGTCACCATGGTAAGTTGATGGTTGATAGCCTACTGTGCGTTTGTTTGTGTGATATTTGTGACTTGTTCAGTTGAATAGGTTAGTAATAGGCCTATGTATTAGTTTGTTGATGACTAGGTGGGACAACTATAATAATAATTAATCAGCGTAACCGTTGGTGCACCTTTTTTTTTCTCTCCAGGTAGTTTATTCAAAAACGCCATGGCCCCCACAGAATGGGTAGGTTCTAAGCCTATAACAAACAAACAAAAATCACACATCCACACAAACATTCAATACTTATGATATTACAACACTTTGTATGTAAAACACCTTTGGCTTTGTATACATACAGGCTTGAATAACGCATTGTTTTACAAAACTTGATTTACTCTGACATTAAGATTAACCATTTGACTCCTGCACCCTATCCACCAATTACAAAAACTCAACCCTGGTGGATAGGGTGAGGGAATCAAAGGGTTAAGTTTTTGCTTTGCTAACAAGGTTGACAGTGCAGGATGCTGGTGGACAGGGTGCAGGAGTCGAAGGCTTAATGGAGTAAATTTGAAGGAAGTAGGAAAAGAAAAAAACCCAGAAAAAAAACAACAGAAAAAGAAACAAAACAAAACAAAACAAAACAAAACAAAAAACCTTTCTTGTACTTTAAGACCGATAAAATGTTCTCTTAAATATCTTTTGTCACTGGACAACAGAGTATGAATTGAAACAGAGTACGAATTTTTCTGCTGGTGTATTTCTTGACTTTAGGTCATAGCAAATTAACCCTTTGACTTCAACACCCTGTCCACTAGCATCCTGCATTGTCAGCCGTGCTAGCAAAACAAAAAGTTAACCCTTTGACTCCCTCACCCTATCCACCAGCTTCCTTATGTAGGAAGGTGGTGGATAGGGTGAGGGAGTCAAAGGGTTAGGAGCACTTGATTAGTAATGAACAAATGTAGGTTATCTGGAATACCAAACTTATCTAAATCTTGTCACAATAATCTTTTTTTACAAAACAGTAGTTTGTAAATGTGGCACTACATCTTCCAAAAATCAGTAAATTCTAAAGTATAAAAGGGTGATAGAGAAATTAACACTGGGCTACATACATCACCAGTAGGTAATAGAGTCTGTTACAGCAGCACCATGTCACAACTTGCCTTCACACATCATACATTTCTAAGTTGATGTCCATAAATTAAACTAATTTTAAAGAAAACAAGTCGAAGAATTTTGTCATTAACGCTAGTAAAAAGCTTTTTGAAAATTAGTAAAGCAACATGTGATTGACTATTAAGATTTAACGGGTTGTCGTTTTTGACATGGTGTTAGCCCTGATATAGCTCTAGTAGTCAACTGAGCTATAAGCAATATGAACTTGAACTTGACGATTGAGATAAAAAACTGTGTTTGTATCAAGGTCATGAATAGAAATTACATCTAAATCCAGTTTGATGATTTCCAGATATGCTATTCTTCTCAATATAATATTTTCCTCTATCCATTTAAAAAAAATTAATAACCACATTGTACAGTTTATTACTTATATGGCATGAAGAAATTCCTCTGTAATTACTGAGGTGTTAGACATGCTGACAACATTGACAGAGGGAGACTTGAAAACACTTCATATCACTCAAGGATAGTTATGGATCTGCCTTACACATACATAAAGCACACACACACACACGCACACACACACACACACACACACACACACCACACACACACACACACACACACACACACACACACACACACACACCACACACACACACGCACACACTACACACACACACACACACACACACACACACACACACACACACACACACACACACACACACACACCACACACACACACACACACACACACACACACACACACACACACACACACACACACACACACATGTGAGCAGTGAAATGTATTAAGTACAAATAAATGCAGAAGATGAAACAGAAAACAAATTATCAAAGCATTGAAAATATAATAAAGGAATGTATTAAGTACAAATAAATGAACAACATAAATACAAATCATAAAAGCATTGGATAAAATATTAAAGGGCAGAAGATAGAAAAGCAAGCAATAAGTAAAGAAAGAAAGAAAGAAATGGAGAAGTTGTTATTAAAGATGAAATATCTGCCAGTGTAACTGAGAGAGAGAGAGAGAGAGAGAGAGAGAGAGAGAGAGAGAGAGAGAGAGAGAGAGAGAGAGAGAGAGAGAGAGAGAGCAAAGAAAATGCTTATTCAGCAAAGATGTATATATACAGAACTCATGTGTTGCTCCAGCAGTGCCAGGAAACAAAAGAAAACCAATTAGTGAAGGCATGGAGCATGGGAGAGGGAGTCATTATTCCAGAAATTTACAGTGTCAGCTGTTTCCTGTTTCTTCTATTTATTTTTTTCCCCATTGCTGCCCCCAGCATCTGTGCGACCTCATTGATATTCATCTCACACTACACATTCGAGCTCCACAATACATCAGCAACTCAAAGTTCATTCAGTTCTGTTCTGCTAAAGACAGTGCCTGCTAAGATCCTATTAAAACCCTTTGACTCCCGCACCCTATCCACCAACAGCAAAACTTAACCCTTTGACTCTCACATTCTATCCACCAACTGCAGGAAGCTAGTGGATAGGGTGAATGAGTCAAAGGATTGAGTTTTCGCTTTGCTGGAGTGGTTAACAGTGCAGGATGCTGGTGGACAGGGTGCGGGAATCAAAGGGTTTATGAATTACACTAACTGTTCAGTCACAGAGCCAGACCCTGTGAGAGATCCTCCCACAGCAGTAAGGGGACTATCACCATGACCTGTTAACCCTTTGACTTCCCACACCATGTCCACCAGCATTCTGCATTGTCAACCATGCCAGCAAAGCAAAAACTTAACCATATGACACCCCTCACCCTGTCAAAAGGTTGAGTTTTCGCTTTGCTGGAGTGGTTAACAGTGCAGGATGCTGGTGGATAGGGTGAGGAGTCAAAGGGTTAAGTTTTTGCAGTTGGTGTATAGGGTGCGGGAGTCAAAGGGTTAACCACAGCTGCCTTGAATCACCAAGACAGAGGGACCCAGTCTGAATGTACCTCAGGCATAGAAGTGCTAGAGGAAACCTAAACAGGTCACCACAAGACCATGGCATGAAGGGCCACAGATTCAGGGGCAGTTTTTACTATGCTATAAGGATACAGGAAAGCTGGAGGGAAAGAGAGCACCAGGTAGACCCAGGGAAAAAATATTGGATGGACTTTCAGAGTGGCTGAAGACAGAAAGGGTGGAAGATGTATTTGCGGCAACAAGGGATAGATACATATGGATGGCCATGATCATCGATGCCATGTGGCAAGGCACTTGATGATGATGATGATGATGATGATG
>JAPXFY010000035.1:23032652-23050152 GCA_030674185.1 Monoplex corrugatus
AGAAGGAAGAATGGAGCACAGGATCTCCAACATTGTACTTTTGCCATAGGAGCTGTGGCAGGTCTGCAGCAAAATAAATTCATCGGGATTCCCTCCCCCTCCCTGTCTTCTTCTGCTGTCCTGTTTTCTCTGCCTGTTTAGTGGCTTTTGGGATGGAAGGAGGGGGGGGGGGGCATAAAGTTGGTGGGTGGGTGGTTGTTACAAGTAGGTAAAGAAGGAAGAATGGGAGGTGGGACCTCCAACATTGTACTGTTCCCATAGGATCTGTGGCTGGTCTGCAGCAGAACAAATTCATTGGGATCCTCCCCCCCCCCCTCCCTTCTTTATTCCTGTTGTCCTGTTTTCTCTGACTCTTTAGTGGCGTCTGGGATGGAAAAGGGGGGGGGGGGGGCATAGAATTGGTGTGTGTTGGGGGGGGACTAGAGTTGGTGTGTGTGTGTGTGTGTGTGTGTGTGTGTGTGTGTGTGTGTGTGTGTGTGTGTGTGTGTGTGTGTGTGTGTGGTGTGTGTGTGTGTGTGTGTGCGTGTGTGTGCTTGTGTGTTTTTTATAATTTTTTGGGATCATTGCACTTAGGGAGGTTACCTTTGTGTTCACCTTTTTTTTTTTTTTGTATCCTATTTTCCACGCCATCTTAATGGCCACAGAAGCTGGCACAGATGCAATGATGATGATGTCAATGAGGATGATAATCATGATGCTATATAGTTCCATCTAGGATTGAAACTGCATGACAGGGCTCTACAGTATGCTTACTGTCATATATATGCTGGTATCAACCAGGCCCGAGAGATACAGACACCTGGGTAGGAGCCAGTTAGAGCCAAAAAATCCCACAATGATATAGTTTTAAAGGGACTGATGTGGATTTGAACCCACAACCTTCCAGTCTGTAGTCCGCTGCGTTAACCACTACACCACAGCAACTGGTCCTGGGTGGATGGATATTACAAGAAGGAGAGAAGGAAGAGTGAAACACAGGACCTCCAACATTGTACTGTTGCCATAGGAGCTGTGGCATTTCTGCAGCAAAACAAATTCATCAGGATGCCCCTCCCCCCATCTTTTTTTCTTTTGCTGCCCCCCAAAACGAATTCATGGGAATCCACCCCCCTCTCTTTTTTCTTTTGCTGCCCCCAAAACAAATTCATCAGGATTTCCCCCTCCCCCCTTTTTTTTTCTTTTGCTGCCCCCCAACACAAATTCATTTGGATCCCCCCCTCTTTTTTGTTTTGCTGCCCCCCAAAACAATTTCATTAGGATCCCCCCCCCCCCCCCCTCTTTTTTCTTTTGCTGCCCTGCAAAACAATTTCATCAGGATCCCCCTCTTTTTTCTTTTGCTGCTCTCCAAAACAAATTCACTGGGATCCCCCCCCCCCCCTTCTTTTTCTTTTGCTAACCCCCAAAACAAATTCATCAGGATCCCCCCCCCCCCCCCCCCCCCCCATCTATTTTCTCTTTTGCTGGCCCCCATAACAAATTCATCAGGATCCCGACCCCCTGTTTTTTCTTTTCCTGCCCCCCAAAACAAATTCATCAGGATCCCAACCCAACCCCTCTTTTTTCATTTGCTGACCCCAAACACAAATTCATCAGGATCCACCCCACCCCCACCACTCCTTCTTTTTTCTTTTACTGTCCCCCCAAACAAATTCATCAGGTTCCCCCCCCCCCCCCACCTCTTATTTCCTTTGGCTGTCTTGTTTTTCTTGCTCGTTTAGTGGCTTTGATCCAGTGCCACTCTTTGCAGCTCTTCAACACACCACCAGCCTTGTTCAGTCGAATGACTAGAAGGTTGTGAGTTCAAATCTTATCAGTGCTGTCAGACTGACGGTAGGTTTGTGGGTTTATGTGCAGGCTTAACCCTTGACTTCCGCATCCTATCCACCAACTGCAAAAACTTAACCCTTTGAATCCCTCACCCTATCCACCAGCTTCCTGCAGGAAGCTGGTGGATAGGGTGAGGGATTCAAAGGGTTAAGGTTTTGCTTGGCTAGCATGGTTGACAATGCAAGATGCTGGTGCACAGGGTGGGTGCAAGAGTCAAAGGGTTAAGGCTTGTGCCATGATCACCATACACATGGCACCTGTGACGTTCGTTCCGAGCGCGGAGACATCATCTTGAGAAACTGAAACTGAAACTGGGGGATTTTTTTTTTTTTTTTTTTTTTTTTGCCCCAAGAAGTTTTTTAGCCAGAGTAGGACAAGCTACGGGGTCCATACGGTTGAAGTTCTTCTGCTTCACAAGGTTTTGCTCAAATTTCCTGACCAACACTGCAGATGTCTGTTTCTTGCAGGTTTGGTTGACTGAAGGTATATCATGAAAGGAAGCGTAGAGTACAACCTTGTCATGTGGTCTGAATCCAGAATGGAACTTCACAGCATCTTGATTGTCACCCCTATTTTGTTAGCATAGCATTATAAAGAACTGTCCCAGACCAAGTTTTTTTTTCTTTGTTTCTTAGTTGGTGTGTTTTTTGTTTGTTTATTTTGAGGGGATATTTGGTTTTTGTTGTCGGTTTTTTGTTGTTGTTGTTTTAAGGGGAATGAATTGCGTTCTCAGTATAATGCTTTGACTCCCACACCCTATCCACCAACTGCAAAAACTTAACCCTTGGACTCCCTCACCCTATGCTGGTGGATAGGGTGAGGGAGTCCAGGGGTTAAGTTTTTGCTTTGCCAGCATGGTTGGTAATGCAGGATGCTGGTGGACAGGGTGCGGGAGTCAAAGGGTTAAGCTTGAAATTTCTTACAGATTCCTACCTGTTGGCCGCTTTGAGTTTGGAAAGCTCAGAATGTGCAAGCAGTCAGTGTAAAAGAAACTCCTTTTACGACTGTTTCAGATGAAATCTTTCTGAAAGTGAACATTTCGTCCCCTGAGATTGGTGACACCGGTAGTTACCAATGTCGCTTCGCTTACCTCAACATGGCCGAGTTCCGCTTCGTCGTCCTCAACAAAACCATCGACGTCACCTTCACTGGTTAGTCAACTTGAATGATTGCCTTGTTGGTTGGCTGGTTGGTTGGCTGGCTGGTTGGTGGGTTGGTGGGTTGGTTGGATAGTTGGGCAGGGTTTTTCATGGTATGTATTGTTTTTCTTTTTGGGGTGTTGGGGGAGTGGGGGGTATGGCTAGGTAGCTCCTGGTTGTTGTTGGTAGGTTCATAATATGGTTGGGTGTTTTAGTTCACTAGCCGGTCGGCTGGCTTGCTGTTCAGTTGCCTGATTGGACAATTTGCTGGAAGGTTGGTTAGTTGGCTGTTTCATTGACTGAACAAGTGATTGATCGACTGATTCGATGGTTGGTTTTGTTGGTTATGTGATTTGAATAGCACCCATGGAACTAGGAGCATTGGTAAGGCCAAAAGGCTGGGGGAGAGGTTTGCATGCCCCTTCACCACACTGTAAAAGATTCCCTATGCTAGTCAGGCATACAAGCGAGCCGCAACATTAGAGCATACTGAGGACAGCAGTGCACGCTGGGCACAGTCTCATTCCAACAGCACACAACAGCTACTGTTCAACGGAAGAGGAGCTGGTGGAAGTAGACTACGGGGCTGCAGGATTCCTTGCCATGCAGTGCCTGTGGAAGACCATGCGCTTCCAGGATGGGTTTTCTATCTGCAGTGCCTGTGGAAGACCATGCGCTTCCAGGATGGGTTTTCTATCTGCAGTGCCTGTGGAAGACCATGCGCTTCCAGGATGGGTTTTCTATCTGCAGTGCCTGTGGAAGACCATGCACTTCCAGGATGGGTTTTCTACCTCCATGTCCTTGCCATGCAGTGCCTGCGGAAGAACATGCGCTTCCAGGGTTGGTTTTCTATCTCGCTTGAAGGCCCACAAGCTGGTGCTGAAGACCAGCGTGGGCACTACTCATCTGTCAGAACGACGGGAGAATCCAACTGCAACCATCTTTGTGTCGGATTTAAGTTAAGTTGTTGAGCTGGTTAGCTGGTAAGTTGATGATATACCTGTGCTTGGTTGGTTGGTTACTTGTGTGTTTGGATGACTGATGGGTCAACTACTGAGATGATTTGGTTGATTGGTTGACTAGTTGGTTAATGGGGTGGCTGACTGTTTGCTGTCTCTCTCGTTCTCTGTCTCTCTCTCTTTCTCTGTCTCTCTTTCTCTCTCGCTTTCTCTCTTTCTTCCTGTCTCTTTCTCTCTCTCTCTCTCCCTCCCCCTCTTTCCTTCCTTCTCCTTCAAACTCTCTTACCCCATCTCGCTTTACTCACCTCTCTCTCCTTCTCTACAGTAAGCCATTCCCAGATCTCAAAATTTCCATAAATCATTATTTTAAAATTTTATTCTTTTCATTTGTTAAAGAAACTATGCCTGGTTTTGTTGGCTGATATGCAAACCTGCTTCTGTGCATAGATTTGTGTGACACACTTATAGTTAGTTACATGATGATTTCTGTCAAGTCAAATGCCCAGGCCATTACAAGCAGATGACTTCAGCCAGTAGAATGATACAGATGATTAAATCACACACTTCCAATCAAATGCTTTAATCTAGTGTTCTTCGTGTTCATTATGAAGACATATTTTTCAGTGTCATACACAACTTTCAAATATCTATAAAGAAACTAATTTGTGGAATACAGTCTTTATGTTTGCATTTATAAATGTAGGACTTGGCTTGCAGCAAAATCAAGTTGAATATGGGATCTGATTTGAGATGTGTGTCATGTCCAAACTTTTCTTTTTTATGTTTCAACATTATTTAGGTGGCATTAGCTATGCAAAGCTGTCTCTCATTTTCACCTTTCCCCTTGTTCTTATTCAAGTTATTGTTTGTTATTCTTATTGCTGTTGGTGGTGGTGGTATTTTTAATACTTTTGTGTTTGCTTTTAGTTTTTCTTTTCATCTTTGTGTTTTGTAATTCTTTTTATAATTCACTTTTGTTTTATTTCTGTACTTCTAACTAATGCATTTTGTTCATATGTTTGCATGCTAATGTAAGTATAGAATAGCAAGGGGTAACATGTAATTAAATCCAGTGGGACCTGATGCTACTTTTCTTGAGTAATAATGTTTTCTCAAGTTTCAAGTTAAGTTAGTGTGTGTTTGGTTAGTTGACTGCCAGCTTATCAATAGTTGCTTGAAAATCATGACTGACTGCTCACGAATGGTCAGGATTTGGGGGACTCAGAGAATTCTGAACACCATGTATGATTAATAGATGTCCCCCCATTTCTTTTACTTTTGTTGGAGATTCCACTCACTCACCCTTCATGGTTTTCAAAGCTCAGGTAAAATCAGAACCCCCCTCCCCCCCTGTGGAGATGCCAGGTGCTCTTTCAGTATAAATAGTATCCCAACCTCCAGGATATTCTGTGCTAGAAATTTTCCCATTTCTGTCACTCTTTGTTTCTTTCTTCCTTATTTGCTTTCTGTCATTTCTTCCTATCATTTTCTGCCTTGCTGGTCCATTCACCTGTATGTGCTTGATAAAGTCTTGCGTACTTTCTCTTATAAAGTCTTGCGTACTTTCTCTTAGGATTGATAATTGGGTACATGTATTAAATGCATTTTTGGCTCTGTGGGAATGAGATATATGGAAGCAATTTTAGGTAATTTAGGCCTGTCTTTATATATGTTTTAGTGTCCTTAGTTGTGTTTTAATTTTTATTCAGGTATGTTTTTTAAATCCCTTGTGCGATAAATTTGACTGAGCGGTTAATGCCAGGGGCATCTCTTTAGATTATGTGCATGAATGCATTGATAAATGTACATAATTTTCTTTTCCTTTTTTCTTTCCTGTTGAAGTATTGTGTATGTTTTGAAACAGTTATAGCCCTGATATGGCTCTACACAGTCGGCTGGGCTTTAAACAAAAATAACAGTAACAGACAAAATCAGCCTAATGCATTGATGTCTGTTATTTTTCAAAATCTTGTACACAGAGATGAAAAGTGGTTTGTTCTGTGGGCTGGACAGAGGTGTCTATCCACCATTTATGGTGTGGTTGTGGGTTGTCTTTTTTTTTGGGGGGGGGGGGGGGTAATGAATATAGGCATTAAGTAAGAAACAACAAAGAATATGACATTTTCCCCCTTGGTTTTCTTCTAGTTTTTTTGGTGTGAGTGTTTGTTACATTACTCTCTTTCCATCTTTCAATATTTCTTGATTGATTGATTAATTAATTTATTAATTATTTTACTTGTTTGTTGGTTGGTTTATTTTCATTTTCATTCCAAATTAATGTAATTATTTACAAGTTTGTTTGTAAGTTTTTTGTTTGTTTCTATATTTGTTTGTTTTCATTTTCAATTTTCCAGTTTTGATTTGCATTTTGTATGTTTCTCTTTTTTCTGTTTTTCTTCTTTCTTTTTTTTTTTTTATGACTTTCATTTTCTTTTTTTACAGAAAAAAAGGAGAAAAAAAGAAAAAATGAAAAGAAATGTCTTTGTATATTTTAACAACATTAAACGTAATATTATTGATTAATGAGTTCATTGATTTCATATTTACTCTCTCTCTCTCCCTCTCTTGCTCTCTCTCTCTCTCCCCTATCTCTCTTTCTCTCCCCCCTCTCTCTCTCCCCTTCTCTTTTTCTCCCTCTCCCACCCTCCCTCCTTCCCTCTCTCCTTCCCTCCATCCTTCCCCCTCCTATCCTCTACTCTTGTCTATCAGATTTTCCCAGCACAGTCATTTGTGTTGATGCTAATGTGACAACTATTGATGACAATGTGGGTTTTTATATGATGTCAGAGCCTGATCAGCCCACGCCTCCCCCAGGTCGTGCCCACCACTTGTTCCTGTGACCAAGTGTGGACTGAGGTGAAGGACCTGAGAGGTGGGTTTTGTTTTTATTTTGTTAACCCCTTGACTCTCGCACCCTGTCCACCAACATCCAGCATTGTCAACCATGCTAGCAAAGCGAACACTTCACCCTTCGACTCCCTCACCCTATCCGTCAGCTTCCTGCAGGAAGCTGATGGACAGGGTTAGTGAGTCAAAGGGTTATGTTTTTGCAGTTGGTGGATAGGGTGTAGGAGTCAAAGAGTTAAACTATACTCAGTTTCATCATAGTTTGTTGTATTTTGTCGTTTTGTCATTGTTTTGTTTTATGTTCAACAAACATGTGATTATCAAGAACCAGAATAAACATGAAAGAAGAATACGAACATGTATTTAATACAACAAGACAAGACAGGCGCAAATTTTCGGCCAGCTGGCCTTTGTCAAGCATAAGATTACAAACAAACAAACACCTGATATAAAAATTATGAAAAAAAGACTGAAACTTCCCTGCTGCTGTGTCCAATGTGAGAAAAGGATTCCTTTCCTCTCGAAAATTTGTGTCTGTCTTGTCTTGTTGTATTATATACGCGTTCGTATTTTTCTTTTGTGTTTTTTTCTGGTTCCTGTTTGCTTGAACGTGGGTAGTCACACTTGTTTTGGATTATGTGATTATCAAGTTGAGCAGCTCAGAAGTTTTAGGTTTTGTTTTGGGTCAGTTTTGTGTGTGTGTGTGTGTGTGTGTGTGTGTGTGTGTGTGTGTGTGTGTGTGTGTGTGTGTGTGTGTGTGTGTGTGTGTGTGTGTTGTGTGTGTGTTGTGTGTGTTGTGTGTCTGTGTGTCTGTGTGTAAGCTGTACTTGTCTGCTTATTTGAATATATTTTTCTTTGTTTTATACTTTTTCATGGACTAGTGTTCTCTTCTTCTTCTTGTTCTCCCTATACTCTGTCAAAAGTCATTGGGATACTGCATTAACCCTTTGACTTCTGTGCCTGTCCACCTCAGACAAAAACTTAACCCTTTGACTCCCTCACCGTATCCACCAGGTTCCTCGAGAAGCTGGTGGATAGGGTGAGGGAATCAAAGGGTTAAGTTTTTGCTTTGCTAGATTGGTTGAAAATGCACGATGCTGGTGGACAGGGTTCAGGAGTCAAAGAGTTAAAGAACTGTTCACCAGATTCCTCCAGTTGCGTCAGTTGTGCGCCAAAGCCTGGGTCATTGCAAATGTTTTCTCTGTCCATTCTGCAATGCTGTCAGTCTAGTTATTTTGTTCTGTCCTCCCTTCATCTCCCTTCCTTCAACAGTTCCCAGGAGGACTGATTTAGCAAGGCCATTAGATCTTGTTACATGGCCATACCAGTGTAGTTTTCTTGCCTTAACCCTTTGATGCCTGCACCCTATCCACCACCCGCAAAAACTTAACCCATTGATTCCATGCAGGAGGCTGGTGGATAGGGAGAGGGAATCAAAGGGTTAAGTTTTTGCTTTGCTAGCATGGTTGGTGATGCAGGATGCGGGAGTCAAAGGGTTAACTTACCGGTATTGGTGTTGCTACTACTTTTTCCTATTTTCATGTTATGATCTGTTGATATTTTTTTTATGAACTTAACAATGTTTACGTTGCATTGGTGTGTGTGTCTGACTGTGTGTATACTGCATTCTGTATGGATGCAGCACCCCCACCCCACCCCACACACACACACTCACTTGTTTTGTTTGTTATTGTTGCTTTGTAAAGTTGTTTTGGTTGTTATTGTTGCTATGTGAAGCACAACAAACATATTTTGACATGGACTGTTGACGCTATGCAAATGGAATCCAAAACAAGTGTGACTGCCTGTGTTCAAGCAAACAGGAACCAGAAAAAACACGAAAAAAAAAAGATTCAGAACGTGTATTTAGTACAACCAGACAAGACAAGACAAGACAACAAGACATGTCTGGTTGTATTGAATATGCATTTTGTTTCTTTTTTTCATGTTTTTTTCTGGTTGTTATACAGATGGAATTAAACAACTTTTTTTAAGTTCTAAAGTGCAGTTCTTCTTTCTTGTCATTCCAGAGACTTTGCTTGTTGAGAACAGAAGACTCAAAGATCAACTCAAGTCTTATGACGGTCAGTGTTGTCAGCTCTCTCTTTCTTTTTGCTCTTGGAATGGCAAATCAGATTACAAAACACAGTCAGAAATGTCATTATGTATTTATATAAAGCTTTGAAGATATGAGCCAGTATGTTTTACTGGTGGATGATAATAATTAATTTTAGATATATACAGTGCAATTCACCTGTAATGAACCTGCCTATTTCAAATGTCTAGTACAGTGTACTCTTTTATTTTTCCCTGCCCATTTTCTCCTCTTTTTCCCTCTTGTAAAATACTGTCTATAATGGAACAAAATCTACCATCGCACATCATAAATTTCTTGTTGTACGATTGAAGTGGTGTTTTTCCAAAAGCCAAGCTTACTATTTGTAGTTTACCGTACAACAAACCATCGCTCAGGATTGATGCTGGTGATATGTATCAACAGCATCATATGAGTATACCATGTTTGTGTGTGTGTGTGTGTGTGTGTGTGTGTGTGTGTGTGTGTGTGTGTGTGTGTGTGTGTGTGTGTTCACGCATGCATGTGTGCATGCGTGTGTGCATGCATGCACGTGTGTGTGTGTGGGGTGTGTGTGTGTGTGTGTGTGTGTGTTGTGTGTGTGTGTGTGTGTGTGTGTGTGTGTGTATGATGTGTGTGGTGTGTGTGTGTGTGTGTGTGTGTGTGTTGCATGTGTTTCTGTTTGGGTCCTTTAATGATTGAGCCGTTAAACTGGCATAAATGTCATACTGATGACATATAACATGGGGAATGTTGTGAATAACATCAGAACTCCACCTAAGTCTTATTCTTATTTTGCTGGAGCTCAGAACACTCAGACTGACGGTCAATATATAGAGTCACTGTCAGTTTCTCAAAATGGCGTCTCTGTGCTTGGACTAAATTCCATGCACTCTCACACTATTATTGCCATGTGATGGAGAAGATTGCTGTGTACAGAGCAGTAGTCCTGAGTGCCTGGCTGTACTGCTGCAAAACTGGCCTATCTGCCATCGCCACATTCAGTTGCTGGAACAGTACCACCAGAGACATCTGCACAAGATATGCAACATCACGTGGCAAAATCAAAAGTGTCTAAATTCATGTTCTGCAAGAAATATGGCTCGCCATGCGGAGAGTTTCTACTCATCAAATGCATGATTAATACGACAGGACATTATAGTAATATGTGCGGCTGTTAAGCACAACTCGTAAAATGTTCATGGTAACATTGCTTGTGTTTGCTTAAACACTGGAAGACAGCTACATTGTAAAATACTGATATACATAGAGTCAAAGCAAGGACAACATGACCAGGGAAGATCCTTAAAGTGATACAGGGATACTCTGAAGACCGCTCTCGTCATGTGGAATCAACACCACCAACTGGGTAGACATGCCTGCAACAGAGTAAGCTGTTGACAGTAATGCACAATCACATTGAACAGCACAAGAACAGCTGCTGTTCAACTGAAAGGAAGACTGGCAGAAGCAGAACCCATGGCCCCAAGACTTCTTCCCATGCAGCGCCTCCAGGACTGATCTTATATCCGACATGAGGTGATGAGGACTAGTATGCCTACTCATTTCATTAGATTGACTTGAAAATCTATCATCATCATCGTCATCGTGGTCATCATCATTGTCAATGTCGTCATCGTTATCATCATTGCCATCATTATCATCATTATCATCATAATCAGAGCGTAGGTGTAAATAAGTTCATGTAATCATGTGAGTGTGCATTTGCGCATATGGCTTTAGTCGTTGGCTGGGCTATAAGCAATATGAACTGAACTCAACTCAACTCAACTGAATGTGCGCACACTCAGAGGAGCATCAGTGCATGTGTGTTCATATATGTGTGTTTCTGCAGTTAAAGACTGATAGATAAATAGACATATAATGAAATACTTTGTGTATTGAATGATTTCAGAAATGAAAATGATTACAACAACAATCACCACAACGGTAGCAGTAAAAATGACAATGATGATGATATGATGATAATAATGATTATGATAAATTTATAAAAATAAATATGTAGGCACTGTAGTCGAGTGGGTAAATGTCAGATTTCCTATCAGAAGGTCCCAGATTTGATCCCCTTGACATTTTCCACCTGAAGGGTAAAGGGTGGAGGTTTTTCCAGTCATCCAGGTTCCCCTATGGGGATGTCGGGGGTTCTTTCAGTATAAATAGTATCCCCACCTTGAAATTCTGTGCTAGAAATTTCCTCTTTTCTGTCACTCTCTCTTTCTTTCTTTCTTCCTCCTTTGCTCTCTGTCATTTCTTCCTTTCATTTTCTGCCTTGCTGGCCATTCACCTGTATGTTTTCGATAAAGTCTTATGCACTTTTTCTTAGGATTGATAACTGGGTGCATGTATTAAGTGCATTTTTGACTGTAGGGAGGTGAGATGTAGAGTAGCAATTTTAGGTAGTTTATGCCCATTTTTATATATTTCGGTGTCCTTATGTACGCTTTAATTTGTTGTGTTTTTTAAATCCCCCGTGCAATAAATTGGATGGAATGGTCAGTGCCAGGGGCATGTCCTTAGATTATGTGCACGAATGCATTGATATGTGTTTTTCTTTCTTTTTTTTTTCTTGTTAAAGTTTTGTATGTTTTGAAATGGCCCTGGCTCTGGTATGACTCTACGTAGTTGGTTGGGCTTTAAGCAACAATAACAATAACAATAACAATAACAGTCACCCATGTCAGCATGTGTACAGACCTGCCATCACCTAAACTGCCTTGATGTGTATGTGCATGTAGAATATCAAATATGCACATTAAGAATCCTGTTAAGTCATGTCAATAGCTGGCTTACAGGAACATGGAAACACCCAGTATGCACATCCACCATGGGTGGAGGGTGCAGAATGTGCAGCAACATACCACCCGCACAGTATGCAGAATGTCAAGTATGCGTATTAAGGATCAGTAGCTGGCTTATGGGAACATGGAAACACCCACCATGGGTGGAGGGTGCAGAATGTGCAGCAACATACCACCGGCACAGTGGGGGGGGGGGGGGGGGGGAGGGGGGGGTTAAAACAATCTGCATGGCCGCATCTAAGAAAGATTCAAAAACCTGAAAAAAGGAAGTGAAAATTATAATAATAGGAACAATAACAATAGAATAGAAGAAAAATTACAAGAACAACAACAAGAACAAAGATGATGATAACTATGATGGTGAAGATGATGCTGTTGGTGGTGGTGATGATTATGATGGAGGAGGAGATGGATGACAAGGAAGACTAGGATGATGTTGATGATGATGTTGATGATGATGATGATGATGATGGTGAAAATAGCAACAACACTGATGACAATGATGATGATGATGACAAAGAAGAAGAAGATGATGATGATGATATTGTTATCATTACAGATTCCTGCAAGGTATCCTTCACTGCCCGTCTCAGTAACCTTCACGGTAGCGTCTTCTGGAGCAATCACCCCCTTATTTTTGACACCGTGCTCACCAACAAGGTAACAGCAATGATAATGATAAGTGTGATGATGACGATAAGAATAATGGTGATGATAATAATGTATGTAGTTGTTTAGCACAAACTTGTAGCAAATGTTTATGAACATTGCTTATGTTCGCTTAGATCATTGTGTATGTACTAAAACAAAGCCTCTGAAAAGATGCAACAGTGCTAAAAATTTGGGCCAGAAAAATTTGAGGTGTTTTTTTTCATTATTGTCTACTAGTGTGTGTGTATTCATCAATCTATTTATTTGTATTTCTATCTATCTATCTATCTATCTATCTATCTATCTATCTATCTATCTATCTACTGTCTATCTGTCTATCATCTATCTATCTATCTATCTATCTATCTATCTATCTATCTGTCTATCTATCTATCTATCTATCTATCTATCTTTCTATGTATGTATGTATATGTGTGTGTATATATATATATATATATATATATATATATATATATATATATATATACATTATGTATAAATATTATGTGTATATATATATATATATATATATATATATATATATATATATTATATATATATATTATATGTATGTATGTATTTCTTTTGGGGGGAGGGGGGGGGGGGCTGTAAAGAATAGGTTGTTTATTGTCTGTGGAATAGACAATTTTGGCATTTCCTCTTTTCTCTCCCCACCCCTCGTCTGTACTACTACTACTACTATTACAGATAATGATTGTAAGAAAAGAGAGACACACACAGAGATAGAGAGACAGTAGGACAGAATGGGGGAACAGAGAGTGTGACTAACAGAGTTAAGATAAGCATAACCAAAAACAACAAAATTGAACGTGAATGCTTAACCCTTTGACTCCCGCAGCCTATACACCAACTGCAAAAACTTAACCCTTTGACTCCCTCATCTTATCCACCTGTCCATCTCTTCCTGCAGGAAGCTGGTGGTTAGGGTGAGAGAATCAAAGGGTTAAGTTTTTGCTTTGTTGGCATGGTTTGCAATGCAGGATGCCGGTGAACGGGGTGTGGGATTCAAAGGGTTAATCCACGAATGAATGATACAGGTCCACATTTTTAGCTAAATGGCCTCCATTAGTTATAAAAACAGAGAAGCAAACACTTTGTTATCCTCAGCTGATTCTCATTTAGAATTTTCTTTCCCCTTTGTCACCAGGGTGAAGCCTACGATGTGGAGAAGGGAATTTTCACTGCTCCTTGCAGTGGACAGTACTTCTTCCGGCTTAGCATGCGCAGTCACCAGGAGAATGACTCGGGCTATGTGGATGGTGCCATTGAAGTGAACGGCGAAGAGAAAGCTCGCACCAGTGTCTTTGCTCCAGATATGATGGACCACTTTGAACAGGTCTGGTTTGGGAGTGTGGATGGTTGGCTGGATGGGAGGATGGGTGAGTGGATGGATAGGTGAGGGAAGGAAGAAGGGAGATCTGCAGGTGCGATTACCCTTGTGTAAACAGGTTTGGTTTTTAGATGGTTGGATGGAGAAAAGGTTGGATGGATAGATGGATGGATGAGTGGAAAAATGGATGGAAAAATGGATGGATGGATGGATGAATAGAGGGTGAGATACAGGGAAGGAGGAAGGGAGACTTGGGGCTAGCTGTTAAAAATCTTAAGTTTTGGGGGCTAGTTGTTAGAGATTCCAATTGGGGGTGGGGGGCTGGCTGTTAAGAGACTTTAAGTTTGGGGGCGGAGCTAGCTGTTAGAGACCTTAACATTGGGGGGGGGGGGGGGGGTAGCTGTTACAGACCTTAACTTGGGCTGGGGGCTAGCTGTTAAATGTCCCTCCTGATGCAATTTTCCAGTTTTTCCAAGATATCAGTAGATTTCACCTGATATGAGTTTTCATCTGAATATGTTTCTTTTTAATTGCATTTTAGACTTGTAAGGATAACAGTGAGTGTGGTTTTTAACTGTTGTCTTTTAACTTAACCTGGTTGTCGTTTTTGACATGGTGTTAGCCCTCTAGTAGTCGGCTGGGCTATAAGCAATATGAACTTTGATTTGAACTTGACCTTGAATTTTCAGGCCTCCAATGGCCTTGTGCTGACCCTGCAGGAGGGTGACGAGGTACAGGTGAGGATCCAGACCACCTCGGCAGGCAAAATCTACGGGGAGGCTTTCAGTGTCTTCACCGGTTTCTTCATCAGTGCCTGAATCTTTGGGCTGAAATAGTTGACTTCACGTGTGAAATTGCTGTTCTGGTAGTCCGTTTGTCGAGTGAATTAGTTACATGTGTTTAGTTAGTTACCTGCCCTCCACTGTTTATGCAAGATTGATCATGAAAACTGGCATTGAAATCAAAATTAAGAAGAGAGTTTGAATTTGTAAAATCCTCTCAAAAAGAGCAGAACATGGATTTGAGAAGTTCATACCAGGCTGTGACAACAGGTACCTAGATTATCATTCTCTCAGTTTGTAATCTTCCTCGAAAATGAAGGCTAGGCCATGGTATATTGAAGCATGTATTTTGAAGAAAGATGAATATATATATAAAACAACTGATTATCTCACACCTGTCTCCAACGTGGATTTCATCAACGCATATTTGCAAGTGTATTTCAGTAACTGGCTCCAGGAACAGAAACTTGCACTTATATAGATAACAATGTTTTTGCCGTCGGATGATTTCTTTGCTTTTCTTGTGTGGTATGTGTTTTGCTGAAAATATGAACTATATAAACATTAAGTATGTCATTTAGTTCAAATATTTTTGGATGACTTTAGTGTTGAACGATTTTGGTGCTGACGATACAAGGTTGATTACTACTTTTTGCTTTTTGATTAGTGTTTTGTTTTGTTGATCAAGCTGTCTGTTTGTGCTCCAGTTTTAAAGATGTCATTTAATTTTAGAAATTTAGACATTTTTTTTATATAAAATGTCTTGTATGCACTTACTTGTGTTACATTCTTGTACATATCCATGGCTTTCTGGTGATACTAAATATTCTTTTGTTGAGATGTAAAACAAATTATGGATGATATCTGTACCTGTGTAGTGTATGAGTTCACTTTCAGAACTGATGACAGCTTAGATAAAATTATTTTAGTTCTGTTTACTTTTTGGAGTGTGTTAGATAAAATTATTTTAGTTCTGTTTACTTTTTGGAGTGTGTGCTTTGGCATTTTTCGTCTTTCTTTTTTCTACGGTGCCTTTTCTCTGTCTGTGATTTTATTTGTATGTGGATTCTTGTCCACTGAAATGATTCATGACTTTTTCTGTTGTTTGATGATTTATTTAGTTTCACTTCAGCCTGCTGTTTACCACATTTCATTCATTGATTATGTTTTTTGTTCAGTCACTGCTTCACCTGTTTCCTGTACCTTTAGTTATAACCACGTCATACTTTGATGTAGCATGGAGTATATTCTTAGTCACTGTCCTGATCATGTCTGTTTTCCTTCCACCGTTTATTGTATACATCATTTTATTGTACAGATTGTTCTTGTCCTGATTATGCTGCAGTTATCTTGCATCTCCAGTTTGTGCAGATTTTTTTCTCTCCATTTATTACGAAAGTCATATTTCCCCTTAAATGACTGTCTGTCAGGTTTTATTTTCTTTTATTCTGAATTCCCTCCCCCCCCCCCCCCCACTCCTTTGTATTATTTATCAGGAAGACTGTGTGATTCTATTCATTCATTGTTAAGAGTGTTTTGATTTATTTGTGAACTAGGTTTGAATGCGGCTGTTAGGTATTTTCATTTGTTGTGCATGCTGAATGAATTCTTGTTTCCTTTAATTTCCTTTGCATTCGCAAGTAGTGTTTATTTTTTTTTATTTTTTTGTTTTGTTGCTATTACATATGGCCACAGAAAATAAAGTTTAATCATTATGCAAGTCGTTCATGGTGTACTTCATGTTTTATACTAACCACACAGTATTAGTACAGTTTATATACTGATTCCTATGAAAGTGTACAATTAATAACAAAAAGGCATTTGAAAAAGTCAAGTGAAGAATGCTTGACCTAGGCATAAGAGAGTGATGTTTTAAATGTGATCAACACTGAACATCAACAAAAATGTTTCAAGCTAGATAGGCAATAACACTTCCATCAGGAAGATAATACAAGTTAGACTAACAGGGTAAATGAGTCGTTATCTCCCTTCCAAAATGCCCTCAATGCACTGAATGCCTATGTCAGCCCAAATGAACTAAAAGCCTAAACAGTGAAATCTATCATCTGGAAGGAAATCAGAAAAATCACATCAATGATAAGCCCAAACAGAGAAACTAATAACATAAAAACAGAGCCATTAGGGAATAACAAACAAATCAAATATAAAATCTGAGCTTCCTTCTTTACAAATTGGAACATTGCTAGCATAGAATGTGTACGAGATGTGTAGATCACGGGAAATCTAGCTTTTCTAGAACAAATTCAACAAACGATAAGTAAATGGACAGCTAAAGTTCCAATACAATGCCATCATAAATGCCATTCCAAGAGACTGGAAATTATCCTTAAATAATAGTCATCTCAAAGAAGAAGTTTTAAACGACATGAAAAAGGAAAACAAAAATTCAAGCACACTATTAATAAGAGAACAATGAAAGAAGATGTGTAGTATTTGTCAATTTTCAAAATAAAGGAAATATGATGACATGAAAAAGGAAAACGAAAATTTAAGCACACTGGACATTACTGGACATTAAAAGAATATGTGTAATATTTGTCAATTTTCAAAATAAAGGAAATATGTCTAGAACAATTCTGGAAGCATAAAATAAATATGAAAATAATTAACTACCTTAGAATCATAGAATGCACAAAGGAAGTTCGGCATACACAATTTAAATTCCTTAACATCATTTGCCTATTTACCCAATGAATAACGTTACCAAAAAAAAAAAAAAAAAGAAGGTGGATATTGTGGACAACAGTTGATGTCAGTGGTGCCAAAAGCACTGACTTCACTGAACATGCATGCTTTGAACAGCCAGCACTTGGACCATCATCATCATCAAGTGCCTTGCCACATGGCGTTGCTGATCATGGCCCTCCATATGTATCTATCCCTTGTTGCCACAAGCACATCTTCCACCCTGTCTGTCTTCAGCCACTCTGCAAATCCATCCAATATTTTTTCCCTGGGTCTACCCGGTGCTCTCTTTCCCTCCAACTTTCCTGTTGTGACCAGGTGCTCCAATTCCCCTTTCCTCATAAA
>JAPXFY010000035.1:23055152-23078438 GCA_030674185.1 Monoplex corrugatus
TGTACGTTTACAGATGGAGGCTATTCTAATAAGTGTTACAATATTATACACCAGATCTCTTGTTTCAAGGAGCTTCTCTCATAACTGTACCACGGTTCTTACTGACAGCTTGCGGAATAGAATCTTTCTCTGCTTTTGGCCTAACAACACTGAACTCCCAGTATCTAAGACAAAGCAGTTGCCTGCTTATTTTCAAAAGGCATCATAATTTTAAAAGTCAAAACACATCTCTTTTAGAAGTATCTGAAAAAAATCATAAATTAATGCATTGGCCTTTCTAGATCCAGTGCTAAAGCAATTTGTTATGCACACCTGCGCGCACCAATATATATATATATATATATATAAGTTGTTGGTGTGTGTGTGTGTGTGTGTGTGTGTGTGTGTGTGTGTGTGTGCAGGGTGTGTGTTTTGTGTATATGTACGTGCGTATGCATGCTATATGTAGTTGCATGTATGTGATTGTCACTGATAAATTGATAAACATGTTTGTTGTTCTTTAATGAATCATGTTTATCTTCTTGCATAGATTTTTGTTGTTGTTGTTGTTGTTGTTGTTGTTGTTTTAATGAATCACGTTTATCTTGCATCGATGTATTGGTGTCTACATAGGTCTCATATAATGAACAGCATTATTATGTATTTGCTTGGAAGTGTTATTGTGGGGCCGTGGCCTGTAACGTTAATAAAACAAATCGTCTGAACTTTCTCTCCCTCTGTCTCTCCTCTGTTCAATTAATCATAAAACGTAAAACAAAAAGAACAACGGACTGATTCATCGACGTTGACGAAAATGAGAATGCTCAGACTGTAGTTTACTTTGTTTCAGGGTAGAATGATAGACGCAGTCAAAGTACGTCATACATGCTTTCAGTTTTCTTCGGCCTTAGAGCTGCGACCAGTGTCTATTGTTCATCGACTGTGTATGTGTGTTTAATTAAATAAGTGAGTGAAAGTGTATGTCTGTGTAGTTGTGTGTGTGGTGTGTGTGTGTGTGTGTGTGTGTGTGTGTGTGTGTGTGTGTGTGTGTGTGTGTGTGTGTATGTGTGTGTGTGTGTGTGTGTGTGTGTGTGTGTGTGTGTGTGTGTGTGTGTGTGTGTGTGTGTGTGTTGTGTGTGTGTGTGTGTGTTTACTGTGCGAGAGAAAGAATTGTTCTCTTTACCATACGAAGTGCATATGTTAACATATTTTAGGCCTGGAGAAGATTAAATTTTTCTACTAGCCAGCCGGGCTAGTGGATTTCAAGATCTACTAGCCCGCAGATATTTTCACTAGCCCGACATGTTGCCCCTAAAAATAGCAAAATTCTCTTTATGATGATGATGAAAAATATTTGGCAGAACAAGCCATTGTTACAACAAAGGTGGTCAAATTTTCTTCTGGAGACTTTCATAAGGATTGGGGGGGGGGGGGGGGAAGGTGAACAGTGGGAGATCAGGTGATAACATGACGATGTAAAACATAGATGACAGATCTCAAAGTTCACATGGATTTTCTGTGTAAGTTAGAATTCTTAGTTCAATGTATATTTATAATCATTCTCTTTTTGCTTACGTAACCAAAGTTTAATTCAATCCAACAGGTCGTTTGTTATGTTTTTCAGATTACTTCATCATCATCCTGCAATATTTTTCCCTTTTCATAATCTTAATCACTTACTTTTAAAGTGTTAGTCTGTGTGAATTGTCACTCGCCCAACGGACTAGCAGTTTTTGATTTTGACTCGCCCGACAGGTTTTTTACTCGCCTCTGGCGACCGGGCCAGTGGATTTCGCCAGCCCTGTATTTCTTTTCATTTCATCCTTACCTTTATATTATTACAGTTGATATGTTTTCGTCATAGCGGCAAGGGTTGATATGTATTTACTTTACATATGTCTACCTTTATCTCTCGTGCTTTTTGTAGTACTTAGTGCTCTTGTGAGACGAGGTGCTGTAAAAGTTATTATTATTATTGTTGTTATATTATTGTTGTTATTGTTGTTATTGTTGTTTTGTTGTTGGCATTGTCGTTGTTAGTCTTATTGTTATGGCTGTTGTTACTGTCGCTGTGTACAGTCTGTGGCATTGCTATTGTTCGTCAAGTGAGCATTTGACTTGCAGAGACAGTGTCTGTGGTTTATTATTCATCAAGTGTGTTCACGGTTTGTAAGGCCAGTGTGTGTGGTTCATCAAGAGTGTGTACAACATTCGTGGATATTGTCTGTTATTCATGAAATTTGTATAGGGTCTTTGTCAACAATGCATATACAGATTTGTTCTTCTTGATCTTGTTAAATGCCCCAAACCCACCAAAACACACAACCCCTATCAGCACAACACAACACACACACACACACACACACACACACACACACACACACACACACACACACACACACACACACACACACACGCACGCACGCACGCACGCACGCACACGCGCTTGCACAAATGCACGCATGCACGCACACACGACACGTGCCCACACAAACGAACTATACCAACATTACCGCCACCACCACCCCCTCTTTGTACTTTGCCAACTGTAACAGAAATTTGACAGAAGTACTTGTACCATCAACCGTGGTGGTAAAACAACCCTTGTGTGAATAATTGAAGGAGGAGCAGTCCCACTGGGACTTGCGCAAAGCGCAGTTACCATTCTGTCCAAGTGTGCTGTTTTGTTTGTGCTTTTCGAAGAAAAAAGATTATAACAAAGCATCCAACCTTAACGCGAGGAGTTGTTAGAAGGACGGGAAGGGTTGGTGGTGGCTAGGGGGGGGGGGGGGGGGTTGTAGGTGTGAGGAAGGTGGGGGGAAGGATGAAAATAAAACGACATGCTGTAAAGGAGGTCAGGGGGAAGGGAGTATATATATGGGAGTTCGGTTGTCTCGATTGGGCGTTGAAGTTTAGAGAGCTTTCCTGTTTTGTTAACGGTCCGGCAGCCATACTGATTGTGTAGACTGGCAGTTCAAAAGGTAAGTTGATTTGTCGATCTGTTTACATGTAAATCGGAAAGGTTTAGCAACAAGGGAGAGGAGTGGGATCTGCATTCAAACATTTCATCAAGAGTAGTCGCCAAACATAATAAATTCTGGACATTGAATACAACTTTATTGAGAAATAAATGGTATCTACATAGTGAACAGACAAACGTAATATTTTATCAAACACATTGAAAAAATAAACGATAGTCAGAGAAAATATATGAACAATTGAAAACATAATAAAGAGTATGCAATTTGCCAAACACACGGAAAAACATTAAACATGTACCCAAAACAGATGTACAGTTGATGATAATAGACAATTTAGATTTTTCTTTTCGCTTATGAGAATTAAAAAGGTTGGAAAAGCAAAGACATTTAAACTCTTGAAAAATAAAAACTATATGTGAACAAGGATTTAGAAGAGAAAAGGGTAAAATTAAAACCTATCCAAAGATACAAAAATAAGTTAAAGAAGAATGGAAAGAGTAGTGCTGAGGTCAAGAGCAAGATGTACTGCATATGGGGGAAAGTAGCAAAATAGTTTTGAAGTTTAAAGAAACGATGGCAAACATATTGTGTTGATGAAAGGTGATAGAACAAATAAAACACATTCAGAAGACATTTTAGACGAAGCAATCAATGATAAAACACTTTATAATTTATAGCAAGATTTAATAAAAATACCCCTGATGACGCCAGCCAATTAGCAGATGAAAATCACCCTCCAAGAAGCTAGCTTTGTGTTGAAAAACAAAATTGTTATGGACTTGGTACTTAAGAATTCAGCGCAGAATTAAACAAAATATTTTTTAGAAAAGTTAGGGCCATTTGCTGTTTAATTTTAGGTTTTAAATGCGGATTTGCATATTGGAGGATTTTCTCTCACCTAGTTAGAAGGTTTGTATTCGCCTCTTTGTGACCGTTTACATTATAGGTAAAATTTCAATCATTGTCAGTGTATGGTCTGTGACAACGGGAAAATGAAATTTGTTGACTGTCCACAGATGACTGCTTCTATGACATTAGCGTTTCTTCTGATGATGATGGTGCAGCCTTATAACTCAGGTTTGATTATTTTTTTGTTCATTTATTCATTACTTCATTCGTTTGCTGTGCAACCTTATATCTGTGGTTTGAATCATGTTCATTAATTAATTAATTCATTCATTCATTCGTTCGTTCGTTCATTCATTCGTTCATTCATTCATTCGTTCATTCATTCATTCGTTCATCCATTCATCATCTCGTAGTTAAACATTCAATGAATTAGCTTATTGTTGTTATTATTGTTGTTTAAAGCCCAGCCGACTGCGTAGAGCCATATCAGGGTTACAATTGCTTCAAAACATACAAAACTTCACAATAAGAAAGAAAAAAAAAAGAAAGAAAGAAAGAAAGAAAATTAAGTACACATATCAATGCATTTGCGCACATAATCTAAGGACATGCCCCTGGCGTTGACCACACCGTCCAGTTTATCGCACAGGGGATATAAAAAGCACACCTGAATACACATTTAAGCATACCTAAGGACACCAAAATACATATAAAAATGGGCATAAAATACCAAAAACTGCTTCCACATATCTCATCTCCTAGAGCCAAAAATGCACTTAATGCATGTACCCAATTATCAACCCTAAGAAAAAGTACGTAAGACTTTATCAAACACATATGGATGAATGGACCAACAAGGCAGAAAATGATAGGAAGAAATGACAGAACGCAAAAGAACAAAGCAGAAACAAAGAAAATGACAGAAAAGAGGAAATTTCTTGCACAGAATTTCCAGAAGGTGGGGATACTATTCATACTGAAAGAGCCCCAGGCATCCCCACAGGGGGAGTCAATTAGCTGAGTAGTTTGCTAATTAGTCGGAATGGTCGATTGATTGATCGACTGATTGAATGAATGATCAAATGGTTGATTGAATAATCTGTAGAATGAAGATTGATTGATTGAATCGTTGAATCCTCGATTGATTGATTGGTTGATTGATTGATTGAAGAAAACATGTTTCACACTTTTCCTTGCACGTTTCCTATTGTCTTATTGAGTGCAGGATATTATGTATGATATATACATTCTTTTAAAACTGTTCTGGTCTGTTTTCGTCCTGTTCTGTTCTGCGCCGCGCTATACTTTGCTGTGCTATACTTGCTTCTTGTAAATTCACAAGTCCTGAGGAATTTGAAAGCATACCTCCGTGATAAAACCCTGGGCTATCTTACCATTGGTCGTCTTGCATAAAAAAATAAATAAACAAATAAATAAATTAAAAAAAAGGAAAAGAATAAACGGCCAAAAACTTACCTTGACAAGGGAAAGCTTTCCAGTCGCTTGTCGGTTATGTTACCCAGTTCGCCATTGCAACTAGTTAGTTCTTTTTGTTGTTGTTGTTGTTTTTATTGCCCCATCTTTTGCCCCATCTTCTTTGTCGTTACCCTACGTCGCTCATTTCAGCTACCCCACTAATGCCAAGGTCACCATGCAAGCAGCGCATGAAAGGCCACAGGATTCTGGAACAATTTCTTTTTGCAATGCAATAATGATGAGAAGGGGACGGTAGTCATAATGCTGTGGAGTTTCATTTCGGATCGAGACTGCGTGAAAGGGTTGTGCTCTATGTCTTCTTTTATAACGCATCCTGGCGTCAGCCAGGCCCGAGAGATGCAACCACTTACCATGTCGGTCAGGAAATTTGAGCAACACTGTCAGTCACACATCCCTACAGTGGATGAGACTGTAGCGTGGGATCCCAGTCTTCTTCTCAGTGAGCCTGTTGCATCCTGAACTCTGAGTAGGAGCCAGACAGGGCCGAAAAATCCCATTATGATTTTTTTGAGTGATTGGGGTTTGGACCCATAATTTCTTAGTCGATCGTCAGTTGTGCTGACTATTTGTCCACATTGACTTGTCAACTAGCTTATTCAGATTGAGTAGTTACAGCAGCACGAAGAACTTTGTTTATTATTATCATATTTTACATTTTTACATTCTGACTTTTTGTTTTGTGCGCTCGGGAAAGACAACCGCACAGATACCTGGCACCTGTCTTCTGTTGCTAATTAGATCAACCTTCAAAAAAGCATTGTATGGGGCACTTTGACGGTCCGTATCACCATGACCTTTGCCATCCGATTTCCAAACTTACGCGTTCACAACTCCACAGAGAGTTAGGGTTAGGGTCGTCTTGCACGAAAACAAAACAAAACAAAACAAAAACAAAAAACAAAACAAAACAAAAGCAAACAAACAAACAAAAATGGCCAAAAACTTGCTTTGACAAGCAAAAACTTTTCTGTCATTTGTCATATCCTCTATGTGTGTGAGTGTTGAGGTTATGCTTATTATGAACGCTATTAGTGATATAGCAAGACTTCTCTCTACATCGTCATCAGTGATTATCATCATCATCATATTCTCCTCGTCCTCCTCTCCTCTTTGCGTTCTTCCTACTTCCACTCCTCCTCCTCATGTGTGTGCGTGTGTGCGTGTGTGCTTGCGTGCTTGTGTGTGTGTGTGTGTGTGTGTGTGTGTGTGTGTGTGTGTGTGTGTGTGTGTGTGGTGTGTGTGTATGTGTGTGTGTGTGTGAAAATGTGTTATCAAAATTTTCTCAGTTGTCTCTGGATGAATCTTTACCACATTTGGGTCAGTAGTGTGAGTCGCTGAGGAGTTGTGAACGCGTGAGTTGGGAAATCGTGTAGCAAAGGTCAAGGTGACATGGACCGCCAAAAAGCCCAAAACAACGCATTTTTTGTTTTACGAAGATGTGTGAATAGTGATTTTGCGGGAAGTTTAACAATATTTAACATTTATTTCTACTGTTGTGACAGTCTACTATAGTTCTCACTTGACTTCAAGTTTTATTTCATCTGATGTTTCTACAACGTCACAGTGACCTTGAGAAATACACAATTTTCTGCAATTTTTTTTTAGGAAAAGGAAACTGTTAGAATGGCTTGACCATCTTGTTGATCTCCTTCTACTCTCCAGATGGAAGAGAGGCAGTCAAGGGGACTGAATTCATAGTGGCGTACATGCAGCATAAAGTGAGCGACACATACTCCAGCAGCAACCAGGATTTGTTTCTCACCATCTCCAACCCCACCTCCAGCACTGTCCAGGTAGATGACATTGGCCTTCTTCCATGACGAGGATGGTGATGTCAATGACAGTGAAAATGATGACGATGATGATAATGCCGATGAAAATAGTGATGCTTGGATATGGATTGGATTGGAATAGGTTGGGGTGGATTTGATTGGGATGGAGTTGACTGAAATGGGTCAGATTAGAATGGATTGGATTGGATTGAAATTGGTTTGGAGTGGAACAGACTAGACAGGATTGGAATGGGCTGGATTTGAATGGGTTGGACTTGAATAACTTCGGGGTGGATTGGAGTGGGTTTGGGGTAGATTGGAATGGGCTGGGTAGGATTAGTTTGGGGTGGATTGAAATGGGTAGGATTAGAATGGATTGGTTTGGATTGGAATAGTTAGGACTGGTGTTTATGATGATGATGATGATTATGACGATATTGATTCTGCGTGCTATTGCTGCTACTTTGAGGGTTGTTGATGCTGTTTAGTTGTTGTTACGGCGATGGTTGACAGACAATAATGATGACGGACGTCAGCAGTGACAACGACGATGACGATCATGATAATGACAACAAATGACGGTGATGATGATGATGAGGAGGATGACGATGATGATATCATCGATGGTGATGGATTGTGACCATGATGGTGGTAATGACTGTGATGACTCTGATGATGTCGCTGCAACTATCATTGGTATTGCTCTCAGTGGTGACTAAAATAGTAGTGAGGGTGGTGGTGGTTGCTATTGTTGTTGTTGATACTACAGTACACATAAAAGTAACGACAGAAATTCAGAACTAGTGTTAATCCAGCTAGTTTTTTGTTGTTGTTGTTTCGATCATATTTTTGATCATAAACTTAATACGGTGAGACTTCAGCAAAAGATTAGATAAATAAAACATTAGAAATAGTCTGGATACGAGCTGTGAAAATGTTTTATCGTTTATTACACACATGTACATATGTGCATACATACATTCACAAACATACATACCACACATATATCTGTATACATGTATACATCCATGCCAAGTACATGTACATAATGTATATAATGTATGCATGCATTCGTATACATTTATACATCCATGCCAAGTACACGTATATAATGTATGCATCATTCATGTATACTGCTACTTATGAATGCATCTTTGTATCATCATCATTGCCTAGAGTAAAAGAATAATAATAATAAAATAACGAACAACGAACATGCAAACCAACAACAAACAATAAATTTGCGTCTGACCATCTACAAGTCTCAACCGTATTTCCTTCCAGACGAGGTTTTGAGTTGTTTCATAACGATGGTAGTTATGATGGTGGTAGTGATGATAATGATGATGATGATGATGATGATGATGATGATGATGATGACGACGACGACGATGACGACGAAGAAGAAGATGATGATGATGATGACGACGACAACGGAGGCATAGAGCAGCAGTCTGCTTTTTCAAAGTATATGCGAAGGAGTCGAGAAGTCCTGAGTTCAGACCGGGAAGGGGGGGGGGGGGGGGTCATCAAAAACAGAATGCATAGCTGCACGACTCCCTCCCAAAGAACAAGTGTCTCTAGAATTAATCGCCTATCCTACACGAAGACCCACACCAGGCACTGAAATCCATTATACCTGTTCATCCGTTGGACTAACGAAAGAATCCAACCGTAACAACAACAGGTGTTCGTGTCAGGGAATAAAATGTTTCAGCAAAGTCTAAGCTGTTTGTGGACGGTTTTGTTGTTGTTTTGTTAGTTATCATTTGATTTGGTTTGTAATTCCTTTTAATGAATAGTATGCTAGCGAATGTGTGACAACAAGAGCCGTCTCACCAAAGCCAGAGAATAGTAGCATAGTTTGATCTCTTGTTAGATATCTCTTTATCAGCCCATGTGGCTGATGTGGTTTGGCTTTACTTGTTTTCTGTTTGATTTTATGGTCGTAATTCGATTACGTAAAATTTGGTGTGACCTCTACTGGACTGGTCTGGTCTGGCTACGCTTTTTTAAAGTCGTTAGAAATGAATACTTGTTTTTATTGTTTCTATTAATTATGTATAAAAAGGGAGATAATAGAATGGCCTAACCATCTTGTTAACTGAACTTTTGGTTCACTTCGGTTTAGTTGTATTTTTGTGAGTCGGTTTTATTGGTTTGTTCATGTCGTGTGAATTTTGTTGTACGCCTGTGAAACATGGACCCCTAAGGACAGCCGCAGAAAAGGATCTCATGCCATGGCATTTGTGGAGTTTATTCAAAAGGGATTCAGTGCATTCAGACAAGTCCATATGCGCCCCACTCAAAGTTGCTAGCAGTTATGATGATAAATTGACAGTAACATTTCGAATCAAAACAAATTTGAACGGTGGTAGGGAGACTAGTTCTGTGATTGTAGATATCTTTTTTTTGTGCGTGTGTGTGTGTGTGTGTGTGTGTGTGTGTGTGTGTGTGTGTTGTGTGTGTGTGTTGTGTGTGTGTCTGTCTGTCTGTGTGTGTCTGTCTGTGTGTGTGTCTGTGTGTGTGTCTGTGTGTGTGTGTGTGTCTGTGTGTATGTCTGTGTGTGTGTGTGTCTGTGTGTGTGTCTGTGTTGTGTGTGTGTGTGTCTGTCTGTGTGTGTGTCTGTGTGTGTGTGTGTGTGTGTGTCTGTCTGTCTGTGTGAGAGAGAGAGAGAGAGAGAGAGAGAGAGAGAGAGAGTCTGTGTATGCGTACGTGTGTGTGAGAGAGAGAGAAAGAGAGAGAGAGAGTCTGCATGAGTATGTGTGTGTGTGTGTGCATACGTGTGTGTGTGTGTGTGTGTGTGTGTGTGTGTGTGTGTGTGTGTGTGTGTGTGTGTGTGTGTGTCGGATCGGTTGACAGGTCTAAGGTAATCGTGAAAGTAATTTATTTCACCTGTATCCATTCTGTGTAAAATTTAAAACAAGTGTGACTGCCCACGTTCAAACAAACAGGAACCAGAAAAAAAAACCACGAAAAAAGAATAAGAACGCGTATTTAATACAACAAGACAAGACAAGCGCAAATTTTCTGTGTAAGTTCTAATTCCAATGATTTTTCCTCAACCGTAACAGGCTTGGACATATAACTCCAACGACCAAGCGCTAAGGTATGTTAATGTCTTCAGTCAGTCCACTCGCAGCTGGGTGGTGAGCAATACCGTTATGCTGGATGGTGCCACCAAGCAATTGAAGTATGCTTACATCGCAAGCGATGGTGACCTTCAAGTGCAAGCTCATCTTCAGTATGTTGACGGCAGTACCAGCAAGTCATCAGGGGGGTAAGCTGTACTGTTGAAATTACTACTGTTGTTGTGGATGATGGTAGTGAGGATGATGAACAAATGAGTGTGCAAGTCTATAAATATTTGATTAAGGCTCTTCCAATCACAGTCTTCTTTCACCCTTTGACTGCCTTAGCCAGTCTACCAGCAGCCTGTATTGTCAACCATGCCTGCAAAGCAAAAGGTTAATCCTTTGACTCCCTGCAGGAAGTTGGTCGATAAGTCGAGGGAGTCACAGGGTTAAGTTTTTGCAGTTGATGGATAGGATGCGGGAGTCAAAAGGTTAAAACCGTTCTGGCCTCAAAATAAATAATAGAATACAGTGTAAAATTGGCTTAGAGCTTAGGCGTTTAAAATGAAATGGCTGTCCTATTTATCATTATTTACAACTGAAACTTGGCACCATTTTCTGTTTATTTGTAATGCACGCGTAATCAAAGTACATCAGAAAGATTAAGAATATGCCTGATTTCTAAGGGAGGAGAGTGGCAGAATAATTCAGACGTTCGCCTACCAATAATTAAACTCAAGGTTCCAGGGTTCGCTCCCCTTAGAGGCCTCGACTTTTCTCCTCAGTTTGACTGGAATATCGAACTGAACGTCTAGTCCTTCGGAAGGGGACGAAAAACGAGTTGGACCCGTGTACCTTCTAGCTGCGCACGCTAAATATCCCACGGCAGTTGAAAATCGTGAAGAGCAGGGCATTTCCCGGCTGCCTTTGTATAAAACATTGAAGAGATAGATTGATTTCCCAGGTCCCATCCCTTGCAGACCAATTAGCCTTCTTACCTTCTGAAATCTTGGTCAAAACAAAATGTGACTATGAATATGAATTTGAAGCGAGGGAGAAGGGATGGGCGCCGCCCTCGTGGTGCTGGTCCCTGGAAAAGTTGAGGTCTATGTCACCTCACTCCCCTACGACCCAAGGTTTATGGAACAATCTAGATAGGACGTCAGAACCTGGCCAGCACAAGGCTTGTGTCGTGATCATTCTGGACCTTCTCCATCACATGGCACCTGTGACGTTGGTGCGTACAGAATTCATTCCGAGCGTGAAGACGTTATCTTGATAAATTGAAACTGAAACTGAAACTGATTTTTAAATGGCTCTGTATGCGTCTGTTCAACTTTTCATGCTTTGTAGCTGTAGTGTTATACTTTATGCAAGAGTTTATGTCCTGTTAGCAATATGTATATGCATATATGTATGTATGTATATATATATATACATATATATATATATAATATATATATATATATATATATATATATATATATATATATATATATATATATTCAAGTTTTACGTCTTTATCGCATATACACTTTGCTCTCATTGTCATGCATTTGTCTGTGGTATATATTTGCACTTTCTATAAAAAGTTATGAAAAATAAGTGTAAAACAAAGAAATAAAAGGAAAAAAAAAACGTGAGTGTAGAAGCCGGTGAGTGCAATCGGATATAAGAACATATGGAGCTATTTTTTCATGTTTCTATTCTGTCTTAGGGAAAAAAGAAAGAAGATCACATCTTCTGAAATCTATGACTTTTCTGTACAGTACAGAACCGCTCAGAGACATCTGACAGTCATTGCTTGTATAGTTTTCTCTACAAACACGAAAACACACACTGGCGCTGTGTGACACTGTTTCGATCCTTCTATCAAATTTTTGTTCATTTGTTAGTTTCTTGTTTTAGTTTTTAGTACCCCTGTTGTTGACAAATTGGAAGTAGTAAAGAAATGTATACTTATCTCTTTTTTTCTGATTCAATTTCTCCACAAGCCACCCCCACCCCCGTGGGGATGCCGGGGGCCCTTTCAGTATAAACAGTATCCCCACCTTCTGGAAATTCTGTGCTAGAAATTTCCTCTTTTCTGCCACTCTCTTTGTTTCTGCCTTATTCCTTTGCTTTCTGTCATTTCTTCCTATCATTTTCTGCCTTGCTGGTCCATTCACCTGTATGTGTTCGATAAAGTCTTACATACTTTCTTTTAGGATTGATAATTGGGTACATGTAATGTATTAAGCGCATTTTTGGCTCTAGAGAAATGAGATGTGCGAAAGCACTGCAGGTCTGCCTTTCGTCCTTTTGCCTCTGTTTTTCTTTGAAAAATGGTTGCCATGAGGTCTGTTTGTGGTGGACATAAAAATGTTGTCGTGGTGGCGGTGGTATTTTTTTCCCATGCTTGTTAGTTTCTTCGTATCGTTTTGCGTTTTGTTTTGTTTTGTTTTGTTTTGGGACTCTTTTTGGGGAGGTGTCATGATTGTGTGTATGTGTGTGTGTGTGTGTGTGTGTGTGTGCGTGCGTGCGTGCGTGCGTGTGTGTGTGTGTGTGTGTGGTGTGTGTGTGTGTGTGTGTGTGTGTGTGTGTGTGTGTGTGTGTGTGTGTGTGTGTGTGTGATTTTATCAGGGGTGGAGAATGGATTGGAGGAGTTGGGATGATGGCGATGATAATTAATCATGATGGGGACAAATGGAGGCTGTGTACCTATCTTATTGTTTTGGGGGCAAATTTATGTGGTGCTATTGTACAGGACGTTAGGAGATCAATTTATACTAGGGAGCTGGAAGTATTTCATCCGTTTCCATCTTTTTTAACACAGGTTGATATTCACCTCACTACGTTGTAGCCTAGATTGTTCCAATGACACATTGATACAAAAATAAGAAACAAAATCCACAGGGCGTATGTGCAGGCTTAAGGCGTATGCCACCATCATTTTGGATCTTTTCTGTCACATGCGTCAGTGCATATGGAATTCATTCTGAGCGAGGAGACATTATCTAGAGAAACCGAAACTGACACGGAATTAGATATGGCAGGCTTGGTTCAGTTTTAACGTCGGCACCCACCTCAGGTGATATGGCCGACGGGGATAATCATCCCAGGAAAGTGGGGGAAGGGGGACTTGTCAAATCCTATACTGACACCACAAGATCAACAATGATGTTAAGATGGGACAGTGAGAAGGTCAGTGTTAATGTAGAGCATCCCGGGATTCGAACCCACAGCCATTAGCGTGTGAATCTGTCGCTCAACCAACTGGGCTACCGAGGCCCGCTTAGAAATGGCAGGCATATGGGCTGGTTTATGTGCCAGTGTCTGAAGCGTTGGGGAAAAAAGATTAATTTCATTTCCTTTTTTATCAGAATGACGGTGTTGCCAACCGCATCTCTGGGGAAAAACTACTTAGTGGCAACTCACTGTGAGACCGGGAACTGCATCATCGTTGTGCTGTCGTTTAAAAATAACGTCAAAGTCAAGGTCAAACTGAGAATCGGCAGTGGTGGAACTGCTCAGTACAACGGACAGAACTACACTGATGGACAGCAATTTACTGAACAGTGAGCGGTGATGATGATTGGTATTGTGTCCATTGTGTGTATGTGTGTGCGTGTGTGTGTGTATATATGTGTGTGTGTGTGCGTGTGTGCGTGTATATGTGTGTGTGTGAGCGTGTGTGTGTGTGTGTGTGTGTGTGTGTGTTGCGCGTGTGTGTGTGTGTGTGTGTGTGTGTGCGTGTGTGGGGTGTGTGTGTGTGTGTGTGTGTGTGTGTGTGCATGTGTTAATATGTGTTCACGCATGAGTGCATGCATATGAGTGTGTGGTGTGTGTGTGTGTGTGTGTGTGTGTGTGTGTGTGTGTGTGTGTGTGTTTATGTGTGCATGTGCCCTTGTGCGTTTAATTGCGAGGTTGTATGTGTTGTTCTGTGTGAATGTGTGTATATGTACAATTTTTGTTTTGATGCATGTGTGAATGTACTTGCGTTTGTGTGTGTACATGTGTTAGTCTTTGTTTCAAACTGCACTATATTCTGAATAAAAAAAACCACCCTGGAACTAACCATACCCAACTACTCCATAGCCACAAAACGAAACACAAAGTCCACGTATGATTTGACTGTTGACACCCTCCCTGGAACTAACCATACCCAACTACTCCATAACCACTAAACGAAACACCGGCCACATGATTTGACTGTTGACAAAACCAGACACACTTTTATTTGTTTCCTCCTCTTCCCTTCCCACAAGTAGATGAACGTAAAACATCAATAAACAACATGACGCTATGGACTTAATTAACAAACTAGCACTTACACAGATGCAAAGTCACGGAATTAATCATCCTGCTTGTGGAATGACCGTCTTGATAATTGTATAGATGTAGCAGTGCAACAATACGTTTGTGGCACTGGTACACTCTTACAGTTGAAAATATTGTAAGTCTTTAGCTGATGTTTATCAACTTCCTCAGCAAACCCATGTTTAATTACCAGTGTAACGTCAAGGTTGTGGCCTTGTATGAATGAATGAATCTTTTATTTAATGTCTGTTCACAACAGTGATTTTAGACACACACGCACGCACGCACGCACACACACACACACACACACACACACACACACACACACACACACACACACACACACCACACACACACACACACACACACAGAAAAGGTGGGATGGAGGATGAGTATGGGGAAGGGTAATAGAAGTTTGAATGTAAGAAGGGGAACAAGTGCAATTAATAATTCAGAACAACGAATTAACAGTGTCAAATAATAACATACAACAATTAATTAACTCTTCATAACAATCTGCCAACAGGGGATCCGAGAATCAGCTGGACTAGCAGGATAATATCATTATTTTTGTTGTAAAGGATATCTCTAGCGTCAGTACATGAAAAATCAAGATTGTTATTTCTATATGTCGTAAGTAAGATAGGACATTCAAAGAGTAGATGGTGGATTGATAATGTTTTTGAACAAATACATACATTTTGTGTATATTTCGTTTTCCAAGAGTTAAGCCTTAGTTTGTATATCAAGGACGCTAGCTGTCTGGGGCAGTAAGGTATCAGGCTATGGGTATTGGAGAAATTTGTATAAACTGAACGTTCTAGCACAGAACCAAGTTCATGAACTGAAAGTCGTATATTATGGCATGTTACGGTATTGGCATTTTTGGATGCTCCGTTTCTTGCTAACTGGTCTGAACTTCATTCCAATGAAGTCCGCAATGTGACGGAACCCAGCAAAAATTTATACCAACACCGCTGGATGAAATACAATGTATCAAATGTTTGATTTCAAAGATAATGTCATTTCGTATTACATGTTCTGCTTGTTTCAAGCTACGTAACACAGATTTAGAATCAACATACAATAGTATATCGCAGATATCGTATGAGAGGCTATTGATATAGGTAAGAGCCATCAATATCGCATATAATTCTGATGTAAAAATAGAGTAGAGTCGTGCAGAAGGAAGACACCCAACTACAGGCCCTATAGGAACGACCGAGGCACACTGGGCGGGGGCGTCTTCGTACTTGTACATGAAGACATTGTTGCAACGGAGCACCCCGAATTTGTCACGGAATGTGAAATCAACTGGGCAAAAATCAAAATTAAAGGTAAACGTGACACACACATCGCCTCCTACTACATGCCCCACAGAGAAAAACGTCACCTAGATGGACTTGACGCATCGCTGCAAAAAGTAAGCGACAAAGACAAAGAAATAATTGTGTGTGGGGACTTTAACTGTCCAGACATTGACTGGGAATCTGGATCAGTCCACCCAGGCGCCAGCGACAGAACAGTGCAGGAAAGGCTTGTGGACATAGCCAACAAGTTCCACCTGACCCAAGTCCACGACCAACCAACCCGCATGGAGAGTCGTCTCGACTTAGTTTTTACCACAAATCCATCATTGGTAAAGGCATCCAGTAACATCCCCGGACTGTCAGATCACTCAGCTGTAGTAACAGACATCTGCCTAGAGCCTTTTCGAACAAGACAGAAGCCTAGGAAACGCTCTCACTTTAATAAAACGAATTGGAAGGCCCTAAAGCACGAAGCGGAGGAAATATCTACCAACATTTTATCGTCAGATAACACCAGTGATATAGAAAGCCTGTGGAGCACCTTCAAGAAAGAACTGATATCGGCCATAGAAGCCCATGTTCCCTCTTCAACCACAGGAACTCGACACCGACTTCCCTGGCTTAACCGACACCGACTTCCCTGGCTTAACCGACGTCTACAAAAACTGGTGAAGAAAAAGAAGCGACTATACAGACAAGCCAGAAGAACAAAGAACTGGACAAACTACCGCTTCATTCAGAAAGAATGCCGAAAGCAGTTCAGGCAGGCTGAGTGGACCTTTCTCAGAAACAGCATTGAGGAAGGACTGTCACAAAACAATTCAGAGCCTTTCTGGAGCTATATAAAATCAAAGAAGAGGGACAACATCGGCATAGCTCCACTGAAATCCAGAGGCACACTCTACAGCGATGCCAGATCCAAGGCGGACACCCTCCTAAAACAGTTCTCATCAGTCTTCATCCAAGACACTTCCCAGTCCCCACTACCCAAGCTACACCAGCATAGGCTAATTGCTGACCTGACAATAAGAAAAGAGGGAGTGGAAAAGTTACTTCGAAATATCCGAACCTCAAAGGCCCCTGGACCAGACCAGATACCCAACATGGTACTCAAAGAGTGTGCAGCCGAACTAGCACTAGGTCTATCAAAAATTTTCCAGAAGTCCGTGGACACAGGAACTCTCCCAGCCGACTGGAGGAAAGCTAACATCACCCCAGTCTTCAAAAAGGGAGACAAGCACCAACCAGGAAACTATCGACCGGTCTCCCTAACATCTGTACCATGCAAACTGCTTGAGCATATTATCTGCAAGCACCTCCTCGACCATCTGGAGAAAGAAAAGATATTGACAAACCTCAACCATGGCTTCAGGACTGGTTTCTCATGCGAAACCCAGCTCATCACAATCCTTCACGACCTCTGCAGAAATTTCGACCAGGGGAAACAGACCGACATGGCTATACTTGACTTTTCAAAAGCCTTCGATACAGTCCCCCACTCCAAACTTCTGTACAAACTGAGAAGTTACGGCATTTCTGGGCCCCTGCATAGTTGGTTGGACCATTTCCTAACCAGAAGGCTCATGAAGGTAGTGGTGGATGGTGAAGAGTCAAAGGAAGTGACTGTGGACTCGGGAGTACCTCAAGGTACCGTGCTAGGACCCTTACTGTTCCTCTGTCACTTGAACGACCTTCCAGACTGTGTCAAGTCGCAGGTTCGTTTGCTCGCTGATGACTGCCTCCTGTACCGACCAATCACTTGCCAACAGGACCATCACACCCTGCAGTCTGATCTTAAGGAGCTGGAGAAGTGGGCTCATGTATGGGGCATGAGGTTTAATGCAAAAAAATGCTACATCCTCAGCATCAGACCCAGGTCATCACACTTCTACATGCTAAACAAAGAGATCCTGCAGCAAGTTCCCTGCAATCCATACCTCGGAGTCACCCTCACTGACGAACTCAAATGGACGGCACACATTGACAACATCGTCAAGAAAGCAAGCTCGACCCTGGGGTTCCTACGAAGGAACCTACGCTGCTGCCCAGCTCAAAGTAGGCGCACAGCGCACATCTCCTGGTGAGATCAACTCTTGAGTACAGTTCGTCAGTGTGGGACCCGTTCCTCCAGAAGGATGTTGATAGGCTGGAGAGCATCCAGAGGCGTGCGGCTCGCTTCATCACCCAGAATTACAAAGACCGCACCCCTGGATGCATCACAACCATTCTGAAGCAGCAGAATTTACCACCACTGCAGACCAGGAGGAAGGAGCAACGCCATACCCTGTTCTTCAAGATCGTCAGGGGGGGAAATCCCAGCCATACCAGCAGAGCAGTTTCTCAAACCTGTGGCCAAATCAAAAAGGAAAATCATACCACGCTTAGAGAAGGACCACGAAACAACTAATATAGTATCAACCATGGCCAGAAACAACAACAGGTGCTTCGTGGTTGAACGCTCAAACACCACCACCTTTAGGAATTCTTTCTTCCCTCTAACGACAACAGAGTGGAATGGTCTGCCAGACGATATCATCACCTTATCGTCGGCACACCAGTTCAGGATGGCTGTGTCTGGCCTCAGATGCAGCCCAAAACCAGCCTGCTGAACGAGGAGGGGGCCCCAGCGACCATACTAGATGGTGCTGGGGGTCGGCTAGGCCAGCTGATTATACTAACTTTCAGCTGAAGTGAAGCCTGCCGACGGTCAGTCCCCCCAAAAAAAATCTCTTTTTTTTTTTAAAGTTAGGAATCCTGTGTGCTCTCCCCCAGTTTTTCCCCCGTTGGCGCGTATATCCAGAATTGGATTCTGCCGACGTCTACACATCAAGATCAAGATCAAGGTCTGGTGACGAGATTTCTCTTTCTTTGGTGTCATTTTTTGAGCTGGCGTCAAATCCAGGTTTTGTCGTCGGTGAATTATTGTCCTTTTTGCTGTTATCTTTTTTATTTTTATTTTCGCCTGCTGCCGTTTTCGGTGTTTTTTTTGCAGCTTTCTTAAGCTGGGCGTTTGTTTTGCCGTTGTATCTGTTTTAGCAGCCTCAGCGTAGGTTTTGAGTTGGCCGTGAATGTGAAGACAGTCTGCGTGCCAACGGACACACAGACTGCTTCTGTTTTGATTGGCAATCCCGCTCCGCAGCCCATTGCTTGGATATGGGAGGTAAAAAGAATTTCCAATCTTTCAATATTTTCTGTAAGTGAAAGTCTTGTTACTGCAAGGTCACTTACAGTTGATTGATCGCCAGACTCTGCCACAGCGACGGCGGTGGTAATGGTCGTAACAGAAGATGGAAGTCTGTCACACGCTGTGGGGCCTGGCTTCAGTGCGGTTCCTGTTACTGTTTCGCCGCCTTCAGCAGTAACTCCTGTTGATAATTCAGGATGATCACAGTTTTGACGAGACTGCTGAAGTTGACGTCTCGTTTTTGTCATTTTGTGGACGTTTCCTGCGGCAGCACTCAGAGCACAAAAAATTAGACCTGTGTTGAGTTCGCCATTTTGATGACTTATCCTTGTGGCCTTGTATACTCTCACAAAGGACAATGTATCCCCATAGCCTCATCATCATCATCATGTGCCCTGCCGCACGGCGTTGGTGATCATAGCCCTTCATCTATCCCTTGTCGCTGCAGGTACATCTTCTACCCTCTCTGTCATCAACCACCCTGCAAGTCCGTCCAATATTTTCTCCCTGGGTCTACCTCGTGTTCTTTTTCCCTCCAGCTTTCCCGTTGTGACCAGGTGCTTTAATTCCCCTTTCCTCATAAAATGGCCTATAAATGTTGCTTGTCTTTTCCTATTCTTCTTTATCAATAATCTTCTTGTGTCTGCCTCCATCAAGACTGTCTCGTTTGTTTTCTTTGCTGCCCATGGAACTCTCAACATTCTTCTTAGAAACCATATTTCGGCTGCCTCAATCTTGTTCTGGCTTTTCTTATTGACTTTCCACGCCTCACAACCGTATAACATTATCGGTTCTATATAACATTCAAGAACTCTCTCCCTGATGTTAATTGATAAGCATTTGTTGGTAAGAACGCTTTTCATCTTTTTGAGCCTACGCTCGTTAAATATCAAACTTTGAGCTACCGGTGTAATATCAAGGTTGCGGCACTGGTATATTCAAACCGGGCAGAATACAGACTGGAAGGATGAAGTTTGAATCCTCATCAGTCCCTTCAAAAATAGTGTGGGATTTTCGGCTCTAACAGGCTTCTACCCAACCCAGAGTTGAGCGTGCAGACCACAGAATTACAGGTAGCACACAGGACAACACACGAAACCTGTTCTGTCCTGTCAAACAAACAGCATACCTACACACTGTACAGCCCAGCACGCATGACTCAGAAAACACATCTTACTTGAAATTCTCCCACCTCCCTCATCCAAAGCTGATCTAAAATAGTGGGGAAGTTTCCAAATGGAACAAGGCTTTTTGTCTATGTTAAGCTGTGTGTGTGTGTGTGTGTGTGTGTGTGTGTGTGTGTGTGTGTGTGTGTGTGTGTGTGTGTGTGTGTGTGTGTGTGTGTGTATGTGTGTGTGTGTGTATGTGTGCGTGTGTGTGTGTGTAAGTGTGTGTGTGTGTGTAAGTGTTTGTGAGTGTGCGCATGTGTGTGTAAGCCTCTGCATAAAGTGAGATGACTTACGGACCATGCCGGTCACGCCGAAGGTTTAAAAAACTAGAATAGAACTCCAAGAGAGAAGATTAGCCTACTCTGCTCATAGTAAACATCACAAATAACTGCATAAGTGTGTGATTATTTCTTTAAATGTGTTTGCGTGTGTTTGCAGGTTGGATTATTTATATTCCATGCAAATATTCTGCTTCAAGTGTGACCTCACAGGAACATGGATAGACAGTAACAAGACAGTCGCAGTCTTCTCTGGAGGGGAGTCTACCACAGTCAGTATCATCCATCCTGTCTTTCCCACATATGTATAATAATTTTGTTTACCCCAGATACATTCTTTTAAACTTTTGTCAGTCTGCCTCTATCCTGTCTGTCTGCTCGTCAATTTCTCTCTCTCTGTCTCTCTCTCTCTGTCTCTCTGTCTCTGTCTCTCTCTCTCTCTGCGTCTCTCTCTCTGGCTGAAAGGCTGATTATTTGATTGATCAATTCATAGATTAGTTGATCGATTGGTTAATTGATTGGTTGATTGATTGATTGGTTGGTTGATTGATTGATCGATTGATTAATAGTTTATGTCAAGTAGCTGTGGTTGAATGTATTGATAAACACTATGATCACTGCAGGATACAAGAATCGACAGATCTGTGCACTAATTGAATGATTTATTCGTCTGATAGCCAATTATTGTAAAATTGCCAGTTGGATGAATGATATAGACGTGGTAAATGACAAATATTTTGGCTGGCCAATTAAGGAATATGGACTGGAATACAAATGAAATGACTACTGAAACTGCAAAGATGTGTGTATCCCAGCTTCATCATCATCATCAAATGCCTTTCCACATGGCGTCGGCGATCATGGCCCTCTATATGCATCTGTCCTTTGTTGCCGCAAACACATCTTCCACCCTCTCTGTCTTCAGCCACTCTGCAAGTCCGTCCAATATTTTTCCCTGGGTCTACCTGGTGCTCTCTTTTCCTCCAGCTTTCCTGTCATGACCAGGTGCTCCAATTCCCCTTTCCTCATAAAATGGCCTATAAATGTTGCCTGCCTTTTCCTAATCTTCCTTATGAATGATCTTCTTGTGTCTGCCTCCATCAAGACTGTCTCAACTCTGGGTAGGAGCCGGTTAGAGCCGAATAATCCCACAATGATTTTTGAAGGTACTGATGGGGATGGAAACCCACAACCTTCCAGTCGGTAGTCCGTTGCATTAACCACTACACCACGGCGACTGGTTGTGAAAAATGTTCATTATTGTCAGAAGTGTCTGGGAAGATGCTGTTCACACACCTCCCTGCAAGCTTGCTGATTTTAGGTGTTTTTAAAAAAAAAATTTTTTTAAAGAAGAGTGAGAGGGTGGGTCGGCGACTGACCTTCACTTTGGAGACTTATCTTCCTAACTTATGCTCTGGAGACTCCTTCACGGCTCACACTTTTGACTCAAATTCTTGTAAAGATCCGCTCATCAAAAGCTCAGAAAAAAATCTTGTTCATATAGGATGTCTCGCGCGCACGCGCACGCGCACGCGCGCGCACACACACACACGCACGCACACACCGACACACAAACATATACACACAACACATACACAGCGTCATTCAAACAGTTCGAGAAAAACAGAAACGCACGTGCGCGCGTACACACACACACACACACACACACACACACACACACACACACACACGCACGCACGCACGCACGCACGCACGCACATGGAGTCATTCAAACAGTCTGAGAAAAACACACACGCACGCGCACACACACACACACACACAGACACAGAGTCATTCAAACAGTTCCTAAAAAATAAAAACACACACACACACACGCGCGTGCGCACACACAGAGTAATTCAAACAGTCCCAGAAAACACACACACGCACACACACACACACACGCACAGGCACACACACAAACACAGAGTAATTCAAACAGTCCCAGAAACACACACACGCACACACACACACAAGCACACACACACACACATACACACACACACTCACAACACACACACGCACGCACGCACACACACACACACTCTCACAACACACACACACACACACACACACACACACACACACAGAGTCACCCCCCCCCAAAAAAAACACACACACACACAAAGGAAACTAAAAAATGTGTTCTTGTTTCTTATTCCTACCTCAGGTGATGGGTCTGGGTGGCGGAGATCTGGTCATGGAGCAGATGATGCCCAGGAAATCCTACGGCCGGAAATACGTCCTGGGCTCTGCCGCGCCAGCCACGAAAGAAATCGTTAAAATCGTTCCGCAGGATGCTGGCGATCGCTTCTTCTACGACAACAACTGCTACGAATCTCAAGGTCCCAGGCAGGTGTTCACCTTTGAGCGTAACAGCAGCGTCCTGGCTCAGGTCATCGCTGAAAAACCCGTCTTGGTGGCACAGTTCGTCATCGGTGAGAACGGTGTGCCTGACGCTGTGTTGAACCTTCCGGTGCCTGTTTATCAATGGGTGAGCAGTTACCAGGTGGACGTGCCGGGTGTTTACGTCAGTAATGGCGATGAGGCACTCTACGTGAACGTAGTGGCGGTCAATAATGCTGTCTCCAATCTGCAAGTGTTTGGCAGTGTCTGGGTAAGGGTCTTTAAAGATTCGGTGAAGTGATGTATGTGTTTTCTGTAAGAAAGAAAACAAATTATGTATGAATACCTATATTACACATATATGTACACACACACACACACATATATATATATCAACATACACGTACACACACACACACACACACACACACACACACACACACACACACACACACACACACACACACCACACACACACATATATATATATATATAATATAATATATATATATATATTATATATATATATATATATATATATATATATA